>JAWNOC010000067.1:0-138315 GCA_035046325.1 Drosophila niveifrons | reverse complement strand
TTTTTTTATTAATAAATAAATTTTCGAATTATTGAATAGAAATTTCTTATTTTTTAGGGTGTGATATATTATCATATGGTTTAATTCTATTAAGATTATGAATTTGTGCTTTAATACTAATAGCAAGAGAAAGAGTTAATAAATATAATAATTATAAGAATTTATTTTTGTTAAATGTTGTTTTATTGTTATTATTATTAATTTTAACATTTAGAAGAATAAATTTATTTATATTTTATTTATTTTTTGAAAGAAGTTTAATTCCTACCTTATTTTTAATTTTAGGTTGAGGGTATCAACCAGAGCGTTTACAAGCTGGAATTTATTTATTATTTTATACTTTATTAGTTTCTTTGCCCATATTAATTGGTATTTTTTATTTAATACATAAGATAGGAACAATAAATTTTTATTTAATAAATAATTTTATATTTAATTATGATCTATTGTATTTTTGTATAATATGTGCATTTTTAGTTAAAATACCAATATTTTTAGTTCATTTATGATTACCCAAGGCTCATGTTGAAGCTCCAGTTTCTGGATCAATAATTTTAGCCGGAATTATACTTAAATTAGGAGGTTATGGAATACTTCGAGTAATTTCTATTCTTCAATTATTAAATATAAAATATAGATTTATTTGAATTAGAATTAGATTAGTTGGAGGTGTGTTGGTTAGATTTGTATGTTTACGTCAAACTGATTTAAAGGCTTTAATTGCTTATTCATCAGTTGCACATATAGGAATTGCTTTAGCTGGGCTATTAACAATAAGATATTGAGGTTTATGTGGTTCTTACAGTTTAATAATTGCTCATGGATTATGTTCTTCAGGTCTTTTTTGTTTAGCTAATGTATCTTATGAGCGTCTTGGAAGTCGTAGTTTATTAATTAATAAGGGTTTATTAAATTTTATGCCGGCGATAGCTTTATGGTGATTTTTATTAAGATCAGCAAATATAGCAGCTCCACCAACATTAAATTTATTAGGGGAAATTTCCTTATTAAATAGCATTGTTTCTTGGTCATGAGTTTCTATAATTATACTATCTTTATTGTCATTTTTTAGAGCTGCTTATACTTTATATCTTTATTCATTTAGACAACACGGAAAAATTTTTTCTGGGATTTATTCATTTAGAGGGGGGAAAATTCGTGAGTATCTTCTTATAATTTTACATTGATTGCCTTTAAATTTATTGATTTTAAAAAGAGAAATATGTATATTATGATTATATTTAAATAGTTTAAAAAAAATACTAATTTGTGGTGTTAGTGATATGAATTAATTCATTTTAAATCGTGAAATATTTATCAATTTGTAGAATTAGATTTATTAATTTAATTTCTATTAGTTTAATTAATTTTTTTTTAAGTTTGTATTTTTTATTAAATAATATAGTTTATTTTATTGAATGAGAAGTAGTTTCTTTAAATTCTATAAGAATTGTTATAACTTTTTTATTTGATTGAATAAGTTTATTATTTATATCTTTTGTTTTAATAATTGCGTCATTAGTAATTTTTTATAGAAAAGAATATATAAGAAGTGATGAAAATATCAATCGTTTTATTATATTAGTTTTAATATTTGTTTTATCAATAATATTATTGATTATTAGACCAAATTTAATTAGAATTTTATTAGGATGAGATGGGTTAGGATTAGTATCATATTGTTTAGTTATTTATTTTCAAAATGTGAAGTCATATAATGCAGGGATATTAACGGCTTTATCAAATCGAATTGGGGATGTTGCTTTATTGTTAGCAATTGCTTGAATATTAAATTATGGAAGATGGAATTATTATTTTTATTTAGAAGTTATACAAAGTGATTTTGAAATAAAAATAATTGGGGTTTTAGTAATATTAGCTGCAATAACAAAAAGAGCTCAAATTCCTTTTTCTTCATGATTACCTGCTGCGATAGCAGCTCCAACACCTGTTTCTGCTTTGGTTCATTCATCTACTCTTGTAACTGCTGGAGTTTATCTATTAATTCGGTTTAATATTTTATTAAGAAATTCATGATTAGGGCAATTATTACTTTTATTGTCAGGATTAACAATATTTATGGCGGGATTGGGGGCTAATTTTGAGTTTGATTTAAAAAAAATTATTGCTTTATCAACTCTTAGTCAATTGGGCTTGATAATAAGAATTTTATCAATAGGATTTCATAAATTAGCAATATTTCATTTATTAACTCATGCTCTTTTTAAGGCTTTATTATTTATATGTGCAGGAGCTATTATTCATAATATAAATAATTCTCAGGATATTCGATTGATAGGGGGGTTAAGAATTCATATACCCCTAACTTCGGCTTGTTTTAATGTTTCTAATTTAGCTTTATGTGGAATACCTTTTTTAGCTGGATTTTATTCAAAGGATATAATTTTAGAAATTGTAATAATTAGAAATATTAATATATTTTCATTTTTTTTATATTTTTTTTCTACTGGTTTAACAGTTTGTTATTCTTTTCGATTAGTTTATTATTCAATAACAGGTGATTTGAATTGTAGAAGATTAAATATATTAAATGATGAGGGTTGAGTTATATTGCGAGGGATATTAGGTTTATTAGTTATAAGAATTATTGGGGGGAGTATATTAAATTGATTAATTTTTCCTTCTCCTTATATAATTTGTTTACCTTTTTCTATAAAAATGTTAACTTTATTTGTTTGTATTGCAGGTGGTTTTATAGGTTATTTAATTTCTCTTATAAAATTATATAGATTTAATAAATCTTTTAATAATTATAATTTGACAGTATTTTTAGGTTCAATATGATTTATGCCGTACATTAGAACTTATGGAATAATTTTTTATCCTTTAAGATATGGTCAAGTTGTTGTAAAAAGATTTGATCAGGGTTGATCAGAATATTTTGGAGGACAACATTTGTACCAAAAATTAGTAAATTATTCTCAAATTCTATTATTTATGCATAATAATAATTTAAAGATTTATTTATTAATATTTGTGTTTTGAATTTTAATTCTATTTAATTTTTTATTATTTTTTTATTCAAATAGCTTATATTTAGAGTATGACACTGAAGATGTTATGGAGATTAATTTAATCTTTGAATATAGTGAATTAAATTTAGTAATTTATAAAAAAAATATTTTTATTTTTACAATGAAAATGTAAGGTTTTAATTAAACTATATAAATAGAAGTATAAATGGAATTTAACCATTAAAAGAAAAAAGTTAGCAGCTTTTACTTGAACACCATACTTCCTTAATTGGAAATAACTTTCAATTCTATCATTAACAGTGATAAGCCTCTATTTTGGCTTCAATTAAAAGAATAAGGGTAAATTTACCTAAAATTAGGTCGAAACTAATTGCAATTTATCGCTTCATATTCATTTATAAGGTAGATTGAAAAATCAATACTTTTTGAATGCAAATCAAATGTTATAATTAACTACAACCCTAATTAATTTGATCAATTTAATATACCTTGATTTCATTCATGATAAAGTCCAACTAATAAAATTAAAATAAAAATAATTGAAGTTAAGCTTCAGATAAAAATGTTAGAAAATTTAAAAATTAAAATTATTGGAAGAATTAGGGCAATTTCTACATCGAAAATTAAAAAAATAATTGTAATTAAAAAAAATCGTAAGGAAAAGGGTAGACGAGAGGAAGATTTTGGATCAAATCCACATTCAAATGGAGATCTTTTTTCTCGATCTACAAGAGTTTTTTTTGATAAAATTGAAGCTAAAATTATTACTACTATAGAAATTAATATAATAATTGATGCAATGAAAATAATTGAAAAAATTATCTATACTATTATTAATAGACCTTATGATTGGAAGTCAAATATACTTTTATACTATATAGATATTTATTAAAATTTATCCTCCTCATCAGTAGATTGTGATATATAAGAATAGTCAAACTACATCGACAAAATGTCAATATCATGCGGCTGCTTCAAACCCAAAGTGGTGATTTTTTGAAAAATGATTATTTAAATGACGTAATAAACATACTAATAAAAATGTTGTTCCAATTAATACATGAATTCCATGGAAACCTGTGGCCATAAAAAATGTTGATCCATAGACTGAATCAGCAATTGTAAATGGGGCTTCAATATATTCATAAGCTTGTAAAATTGTAAAATATACCCCTAAAAGAACAGTAAAAAATAATCCTTGCGTAGTTTGTGAATGATTATTTTCTATTAAACTATGATGAGCTCATGTAACAGTAACTCCAGAGGCTAATAGAATTGCAGTATTTAAAAGAGGAATTTGAAAGGGGTTAAAAGAAATAATTCCTATTGGAGGTCATGAAGCTCCTAATTCAATTGCAGGAGAAAGTCTTCTATGAAAAAAAGCTCAAAAAAATCTTACAAAAAATAAAACTTCAGATAAAATGAAAAGAATTATTCCTCACCGTAATCCAATTGTTACAGCGTAAGTGTGCAATCCTTGGTAAGTTCCTTCTCGAGATACATCTCGTCATCATTGATAAACTGTTAAAATTGTAATTAAATTTCCTAAAAAAAATAAAGAAGTATCATATTGGTGGAATCACTTAATTATTCCTGAAACTGTTGTTATTGCTCCAATAGCCCCTGTTAATGGTCAAGGGCTATAATCAACTAAATGAAATGGGTGATTTGAATGTGTAGACATTATATTTATTATGTATTTTAATTAACTTCTCTAGAGTATAAAGTTCTTAAAACAGCAAATACGTAAGATTGAATTATAGCAACAGCTGATTCAAGAACTAATAAAGCAATTTGTCCAACTAATAAAAATGTAACAAGAAAATATGATATTGAAGGGCCTGTATTTCCCAATAACGTTAATAATAAGTGACCAGCAATTATATTTGCAGTTAATCGTACAGCTAAAGTTCCTGGTCGAATTACGTTTCTAATTGTTTCAATACATACTATAAAAGGTATTAAAATAGCTGGTGTTCCTTGGGGCACTAAATGGGCAAATATATGTTGAGTATGATTAATTCATCCATAAACTATAAAAGAAAGTCATAAAGGTAAAGCTAAAGTTAAAGTTAATGTTAAATGGCTTGTTCTTGTAAAAATATAAGGAAAAAGTCCTATAAAATTATTAAATAAAATTAAAGAAAATAAGGAAATAAAGATAAAAGTTGAACCATTATGACTTGTAGGTCCTAAAAGAGTTTTAAATTCTTTGTGAAGAGTTGTTAAAATAGTATTTCAAAAAATATTATATCGTGACGGTATCAATCAATAAATTGATGGAATTAAAAGAAGTCCAATTAATGTTCTTAATCAATTTAATGAAAGGTTAAAAATTGCTGAAGGGTCAAATACAGAAAATAAATTTGTTATCATTTTCAATTTATTGAATTTAAATTTAAATTTTTTAATTCATTTGATGAAGGCGAAGTAGGTATATATGAGTAATAATTAATTGAACAAAATAATAAAAATGAAAAAGTAAAGAAAAAAAATAATAAAAGTCATCTAATTGGGGCTATTTGTGGAATTAAAAAATATTAATAGTTTAATAATTTTAGTTTGACATACTAATGTTATAGGTTTAACTAATTTTTTTTTTCATTAGAAGTAAGTGCTAATTTACTATAAAATGGTTTAAGAGACCAGTACTTGCTTTCAGTCATCTAATGAAGAATTTAAATTACTTGAAATTCATTTAATAAAATTATTTACAGGAACACTTTCAATTACAATTGGTATAAATCTATGATTAGCCCCACAAATTTCTGAACATTGTCCGTAAAATAATCCCGGTCGATTTATAAAAAAATTAGTTTGATTTAAACGTCCAGGTGTTCCATCTACCTTAACCCCTAAAGCAGGAATTGTTCAAGAATGAATTACATCTGCGGCTGTCACTAAAATTCGAATTTGAGAATTTATAGGTAAAACAATACGGTTATCAACGTCTAATAAACGAAATCCGTCAGTTTCTAATTCATTTGTTGGAATTATATAAGAATCAAATTCAATATTGTTAAAATCAGAATACTCATAACTTCAGTATCATTGGTGTCCAATACTTTTTAAAGTTACAGAAGGTTCATTAATTTCATCAAGTAAATATAATAATCGTAAAGATGGAAAAGCAATAAAAATTAAAATAATTGCAGGTAAGATTGTTCAAATTATTTCAATTAATTGTCCATGTAATAAAAATCGATTAATATAATTATTAAAAAATAGTATAAATATTAAATAACCCACTAATACAGTAATTATAACTAAAATTAAAAGGGCATGATCGTGAAAAAAAATTAATTGTTCTATTAAAGGAGAAGCTCTATCTTGTAAACCTAAATTAGCTCATGTTGACATTATTTTCTAATAAAAGTTAAAATACTTTATATATGGAGCTTAAATCCATTGCACTAATCTGCCATATTAGAATTAATTAGTTAATAAAGGAAGTTCAGAATAACTGTGTTCTGCTGGAGGAGTATTTTGATATCATTCAATTGATGAATTCAATTGAATTGGGTAAATTACTTGTCGTTGAGAAACTAAACTTTCTCAAATAATATAAAAGAAAAATAAAATTCCTAGTAATGAAATTGATGAACCAATTGTAGAAATTACATTTCATGTAGTGTATGCGTCAGGATAATCAGAATAACGTCGTGGTATTCCAGCTAATCCAAGAAAATGTTGGGGGAAAAAAGTTAAATTTACTCCAATAAATATAATAATAAATTGACTTTTTAATCACTTATTGTTTAAAGTTAATCCAGTAAATAAAGGGTATCAGTGAATAAATCCAGCCATAATAGCAAATACTGCTCCTATAGATAATACATAATGGAAATGGGCCACTACGTAATATGTATCATGAAGAATAATATCAACAGAAGAATTAGCAAGAACAACTCCAGTTAATCCCCCTACAGTAAATAAAAATACAAATCCAAGAGCTCATAAAATTGCAGGAGAATAAGATAATTGAGCACCATGTAATGTAGCTAATCAACTGAAAATTTTAATTCCGGTAGGTACAGCAATAATTATTGTTGCAGAAGTAAAATAAGCTCGTGTATCAACGTCTATCCCTACGGTGAATATATGATGGGCTCATACAATAAATCCTAATAATCCAATTGCTAGTATAGCATAAATTATTCCAAGAGATCCAAATGTTTCCTTTTTACCTGATTCTTGACTAATAATATGAGAAATTATCCCAAATCCAGGTAAAATTAAAATATAAACTTCAGGGTGTCCAAAAAATCAAAATAAATGTTGGTAAAGAATTGGGTCTCCCCCACCCGCTGGGTCAAAGAATGAAGTATTTAAATTTCGATCGGTTAATAGTATAGTAATTGCTCCGGCTAAAACGGGCAAAGATAAAAGTAATAATAAAGCTGTAATCACAACTGACCATACAAATAAAGGTATTCGGTCTAAAGTAATTCCTGAAGATCGCATATTAATTACAGTTGTAATAAAATTTACAGCTCCTAAAATTGAAGAAATTCCGGCTAAATGTAAAGAGAAAATTGCTAAGTCAACAGAAGCCCCGCCATGTGCAATTCCTGATGATAGGGGAGGGTAAACAGTTCATCCTGTTCCGGCCCCATTTTCCACTATGCTACTGACTAGAAGAAGGGATAGAGCTGGAGGGAGGAGTCAAAAACTTATATTATTTATTCGAGGAAAGGCCATATCTGGGGCTCCTAATATTAAAGGAACTAATCAATTTCCAAATCCTCCAATTATAATAGGCATTACTATAAAAAAAATTATAATAAAAGCATGAGCTGTAACAATTACATTATAAATTTGATCATCTCCAATTAAGGCTCCTGGGTGACCTAATTCTGCTCGAATTAAAATTCTTAAAGATGTTCCGACTATTCCGGCTCATGCTCCAAAAATAAAATATAAAGTTCCAATATCTTTATGATTTGTTGAAAATAATCATTGTCGCGTTAATTGATTAAGTGGCTGAAGTTTAGGCAATAGATTGTAAATCTATTTATAAGAATTATTCTTCTTAATCATTTATTTAATAAATATGGTCTTATAGTCAATGATGATATCAAACTGCAATTTTGAAGGAGTAATCTAATTACTAAGGCTTAAAGGAATTCCTATATTTACAGCTTTGAAGGCTATTAGTTTATTTAACTTAAAGCCTTTATAATATTGCATAAAATATTGAAATTAGAAATAATCCAAAAATTGAAATAAATCTTAATACTAAATATAAATTTATATTTAATTTATTATATTGAAAATTTGTTATTCAGTTAATTTCGTAATAATTTAATATAAAAGCAGAATAACAAATTCGGAGATAAAAAAATAATGTAATTAATGTTGACATCATTAGAATGACTAATAAAAAGTATTGATTTGAAAAAGTTAATTGTTGAATTACAATTCATTTTGGTAAAAATCCAATAAATGGGGGTAATCCTCCTAATGATAAAAAATTTATAAATAAAGTAAATTTTAAAATTTTTCTATTAAAAAATCATCTAAATAGTTGATTTAAATGAAATAGATTAAAAATATGAAATATAAAACTTAAAGTTACAGATAAAAATGAATAAAACAAAAAATAAATTAATCAAGAAGTTTCGTTAACTATAATGACTCTAAATATTCATCCTAAATGATTAATAGAAGAAAAAGCTATTAATTTTCGCAATGAAGTTTGATTAAGCCCTCCTAAGGCCCCTACAATAACTGATAAAATAATTCTAATAGTTAATAAATTTTTTACATCTAAATAAGAAATTAATATTAACGGCGCAATTTTTTGTCAAGTTATTAATAAAAGGGCATTTAACCAATTTAGTCCATCCATTAAATTTGGAAATCAAAAATGAAATGGGGCTGCACCTCTTTTTATTAAAAGAGTTGATAAGATAATTATTGAAATAAATGAATTTGTAACTTCAGAACTTAGGTTGTTATTTAATATTAATAAAATTACAGCAAACAATAAAATAGTTGAGGCTAACGCTTGAGTTAAAAAATATTTTAAAGAGGCTTCTGTTGATTTTAAATTATTTGTGTCTCTTATAAGGGGGATAAAAGACAATAAATTAATTTCTAAACCTATTCAAGCACCTAATCAAGAATTTGATGTCACTGTAATTAAAGTTCCTAAAATTATTATTATTAAAAATAAAATTTTTGAAGAATTATTAAAAATTAAAAAGAAAAGGATTATAACCTTTATAAATGGGGTATGAACCCAGTAGCTTAATTAGCTTATCTTTTTAATTTATTTTGTATTTTATAGAAAGAAAAATACAAAATATTTAAATAAATATATTTTGGTGTATGATGCACAAAAGTTTTTGATACTTTTAGAAATAGTTTAATTCTATTAAATATAATTCCTTTCTAAAAAAAACAAGAAAACTTAATAATGAATGCAGGCAACTGCATGATTTACCCTATCAAGGTAATCCTTTTATCAGGCAATTCATTTATATTAAGAAATCAGTCAATTTTTTTTTTTAATATTTAAAGTGATTTTTTTGAATAAAGAAGAAAAAAAAAAATAAGTTTTTTTTGTTTTAATATTACATTTTAGTATTTTTTTTTTTTTTATTATTAAATTAAATAAAATAATTAAAATTTTCTATATAGATATATATAAATTATTAAAATTTCAACCTATTAGAAATATATAAATATATAATAATTTATAAATATATTATATATCTCTGTATCCCAAAGAATTGTTAGATAAATCATTATATATAGATTAGTTTTTACAAAATCGGGACCGATTTTTGGATTGTGGAATTTTTTATTTAAATTAATAGACATTTTTAAATATATTAAACATTTATATATATATAGATTATCTATTAATTTAAACCTAGTATACTAAAAATTTTTTTTTTAAAAAAAAAAAAATATGAAGATTTTTTAATATTATCTAAATGGGAAAAATTTTATAAATTTTATTTAAATAATATTGAATAAAGTTATTGTAAATAAATAGCCTTTAATTTTTTATTTTTTTTTTACTATTTTTTATTATTAATAAAAATAAAAATTATTAAAAGAATTAATTAATTTTTAAAAATTTAAAGTAATAAAAAAATAATAAATTTATTAATAATTTTTGATTTTTATAAAAAAAAGAAATTATATTAATAAGGGGAACAATAAATTTTTATTTTTTAATTTAAATTATTTATAAATTTATTATAAGGGGGATTTCTTCTAGTTAGTAATTAAAATAAATTATTTTATTTAAAATTAATTAAAATTTATAAATTAATTTACATTAATTATTTAATATAAATATTTTAAATAAAATTTATTAAAAATATTTATAAAAATTTAATTTTAAAGTTTTATTTTGGCTTAATAATTTGTTATTAATTTGATTTATATGTAAATTTTTGTGAGAATTTTTGTTTATTTTAAAAATATACGAATTTTTTAGATTCGCAGTAATTAGTTTTATTAATTAAAGAAATTTAGAAATAGCAATATTAAAAAGTATAGATAAAATTGGTGCCAGCAATCGCGGTTACACTAATTATACAAATGAATTTTTTTAGTAATAGTTGAATTGATTTAATATATAAATATAATTAAATTTATTAAGTGAAATTTTAAATTTAAATTTTTATAAAATTATAAATTGAAGCTAAAAAATTTTAATAAAAAACTAGGATTAGATACCCTATTATTTAAAATATAATAAAAGATACTTAAGTAGTAGTAGTTATGTTCTTGAAACTTAAAAAATTTGGCGGTATTTTAGTCTATCCAGAGGAACCTGTTTTGTAATCGATAATCCACGATGGACCTTACTTAAATTTGTAATCAGTTTATATACCGTCGTTATCAGAATATTTTATAAGAATAAAAATATTCAATAATTTAAATTAAAATTTATATCAGATCAAGGTGTAGCTTATATTTAAGTAATAATGGGTTACAATAAAAATATTTAAACGAATAAAATTATGAAAAAATTTTTGAAGGTGGATTTGGTAGTAAAATTATAAAGATTAATAATTTGATTTTAGCTCTAAAATATGTACACATCGCCCGTCGCTCTTATTATTAAGGTAAGATAAGTCGTAACATAGTAGATGTACTGGAAAGTGTATCTAGAATGACAATTTAAAGCTTATTTAGTAAAGCATTTCATTTACATTGAAAAGATTTTTGTGCAAATCAATATAAATTGATTAGATTATATTTATTAATTTTATAAATTTTATTTTAAAATATTAAAAATAATTATAATTTTTATAGTTTTAGTATTTTTTAAAGAAAAAATAAATTTAATAATAGTTTAATAGTATTGTAAAAGAAAATTGAAATAATTTGAAAAATTTTTATATAAAAAGAAAATTTAATTTATTGTACCTTGTGTATCAGTGTTTATTAAATAAAAAATATTTATATATTTTTCTCGATTTTAAAAGAGTTAATATAATATTAAAGTTAATGTGATAAAATTATTTTAAATATTATATTAGAAATGAAATGTTATTCGTTTTTAAAGGTATCTAGTTTTTCAAGAAATGAATTTAATTCAGAAATTATAAAGTCATTTAAAAAATTTATAAGTTAAATATTTTATAATTTTAATATTTTATGGGATAAGCTATAAAATAAATTTTTAAAAATAATAAATAAATTTAATAAATATATGCTTAGAATTAGTAATTATTAATAATTATGTTATAATTTATTTTATACAAAAAATTATTTATTATATTTTAAATTTTTATTGAAATATTAATTTTAATTTTTTTAATTAAGTAATAATGATAGAATTAGTATATTTTATTGTAAAATAAATAAAAATGATAAGTTAAAATAAAGAATTCGGCAAAAATAATGTTCGCCTGTTTAACAAAAACATGTCTTTTTGAAATAAATTTAAAGTCTGACCTGCCCACTGAAATTTTTAAATGGCCGCAGTATTCTAACTGTGCAAAGGTAGCATAATCATTAGTCTTTTAATTGAAGGCTGGAATGAATGGTTGGACGAAATATTAACTGTTTCATTTTAATTTTTTATAGAATTTTATTTTTTAGTCAAAAAGCTAAAATAATATTAAAAGACGAGAAGACCCTATAAATCTTTATATTTAATTTATTTTTATTATAAAGATTAATTTTATTTAAATAAATTTAAATATTTTATTGGGGTGATATTAAAATTTAAAAAACTTTTAATTTTAAAAAACATTAATTTATGAATAATTGATCCAGTAGTATTGATTAAAAATTTAAGTTACTTTAGGGATAACAGCGTAATTTTTTTGGAGAGTTCATATCGATAAAAAAGATTGCGACCTCGATGTTGGATTAAGATATAATTTTGGGTGTAGCCGTTCAAATTTTAAGTCTGTTCGACTTTTAAATTCTTACATGATCTGAGTTCAAACCGGCGTAAGCCAGGTTGGTTTCTATCTTTAATAAATTGTAATATTTTAGTACGAAAGGACCAAATATTAAAATAATTATATTTTAATAAAGAATATTATTAATTAATTAAACTATTTTGGCAGATTAGTGCAATAAATTTAGAATTTATTTATGTAAGTATTTTTACAAATAGTACTTGTTTTATATAGAATTAATTATGTCTTTAATTGGAAGTTTATTATTAATTATTTGTGTTTTAGTGAGAGTTGCTTTTTTAACTTTATTAGAGCGTAAAGTTTTAGGTTATATTCAAATTCGTAAAGGTCCTAATAAAGTTGGGATTATAGGAATTCCTCAACCTTTTTGTGATGCAATTAAGTTATTTACAAAGGAACAAACTTATCCTTTATTATCAAATTATTTAAGATATTATATTTCTCCAGTTTTATCATTATTTTTATCTTTAGTAGTTTGAATATGTATACCTTTTTTTGTAAAATTGTATTCATTTAATTTAGGTGGATTATTTTTTTTATGTTGTACAAGTTTAGGGGTTTACACTGTTATAGTAGCAGGTTGATCTTCTAATTCTAATTATGCTTTATTAGGGGGGTTACGGGCAGTAGCTCAAACAATTTCTTATGAAGTTAGATTGGCTTTAATTTTATTATCATTTGTATTTTTGATTGGGAGATACAATTTTTTATATTTTTATTATTATCAAGTTTATATATGATTTTTAATTATTTTATTTCCTATAGCTTTAGTGTGATTAACAATTTCTTTAGCTGAAACAAATCGAACTCCATTTGATTTTGCTGAAGGTGAATCTGAGTTAGTTTCTGGTTTTAATGTAGAATATAGAAGAGGAGGATTTGCTTTAATTTTTTTAGCTGAATATGCAAGAATTTTATTTATGAGAATATTGTTTTGTGTTCTTTTTTTAGGGAGAAATGTATTTAGATTATTTTTTTATTTAAAATTAATATTTATTTCTTTTGTATTTATTTGAGTTCGAGGAACATTGCCTCGATTTCGGTATGATAAATTAATATATTTAGCATGAAAATGTTTTTTATCTTTTTCTTTAAATTATCTATTATTTTTTATCGGGTTTAAAATTTTATTATTTTCTTTATTATTGTGAATTTATTTTAGTAAAGTTAATAGAAAATTATTTTCTATCTTATGTTTTCAAAACATACGCTTATTCAAGCTCATTAACTTAATTAAATTAATTTAATAAATTATCTCATCATTTATTAATAATTGGGTTAATTAAATAATATAAAAAGTATACAACAGTTAAAATTTGACCAATTAATACATAAGGTTCTTCAACAGGTCGAGCTCCAATTCATGTTAATAAAATTACTGTAACTACTATAATTCAAAATAAAATTTGGTTAATTGGGTAAAATTGATTTCCTCGAAATTTTCTTAAATTGTAAAATGGTAAAATTATTAAAATTGCAATTGATAAAACTAAAGCAATTACTCCACCAAGCTTGTTAGGAATAGATCGAAGAATTGCATATGCAAATAAAAAATATCATTCAGGTTGAATATGAGCTGGGGTTACTAAAGGATTTGCAGGGATAAAATTATCAGGGTCTCCTAGTAAATAAGGGTTAATAAGAACTAAAGTAATTAAAAAGAAAAATATTACAATAAATCCAACAATATCCTTATAAGTAAAATATGGGTGAAAAGGAATTTTGTCAATATTTGAATTTAATCCTATGGGGTTGTTTGAGCCAGTTTGGTGTAAAAAAAGTAAGTGAATTATAGTTATTGCTAAAACAATAAAAGGTAAAATGAAGTGAAATGTAAAAAATCGTGTAAGAGTTGCATTATCAACAGCAAATCCTCCTCATACTCATTGTACTAAATCTAAACCTAAATAAGGAATAGCAGAGAGTAAATTTGTAATAACTGTAGCTCCTCAAAATGATATTTGTCCTCATGGTAAAACATATCCTATAAAAGCTGTTCCTATTACTAAAAATAAAATAATTACTCCAATTAATCAAGTAGGAGTAAATAAATATGATCCATAATATATTCCTCGGCCTACATGTAAATAAATACAAATAAAGAAAAATGATGCTCCGTTAGCGTGTATTGTTCGTAATAGTCATCCAAAATTTACATCTCGACAGATATGATTTACGCTATAAAATGCTAAATTTACGTCAGCAGTATAATGTATAGCTAAAAATAGTCCTGTTAAAATTTGAATAATTAAACATAATCCTAATAAAGATCCAAAATTTCATCATCTTGAAATATTAATAGGAGCAGGTAAATCAACAAGTGCATTATTTGCAATTTTAAATAGAGGGTGTGAAGTTCGTAAAGGTTTGTTCATTAGTTTATTAATCGAAGTGGGCCTTTTTTTAAATTAGTAATTTTTACAACAACAATTAAAGTAATTAATAAATAATTTATTAATAAAATTGTAATAAAATTTGTTGGGAAATTATATAATTTATTTAAAGAAATTGAATTTTCTGAAAAATAAGAATTTAATTGAGAAATTCTATTTATTTCATTATTTAAAAATAATAAGATTGTTGAATTTTTATCAATAAAAAAAGAAATAATTAAAAAAAAGAAAAAGGTGGAAAAGAAAAATAATGTTAATTTGATTGATAAATTAAATATTTCATTAGAAGCTAATGAAGTTACATAAATAAATAAAACTAATATTCCCCCTAAAAAAATTAAAAATAAAATGTATCTAAATCAAAATGATTTAGTTATAGTTCCTGTAATTAAACAAATAAAAATAGTTTGAATTAATAAGGTTAATCCTATTGCTAAAGGGTGAATTATATTAATAAAAATAATTGTTGTTAAAAAAATTAATGAATAAATAATTAATTGAAGAATATCAAGAGGTAGTTTATTTAAAATATTAATTTTGGGGATTAATGAAAAAGAAATTCTTTTCTCTTGAAGTTTTAAAAGAATATATCTTATTTTTGATTTACAAGACCAATGTTTTTATTAAACTATTAAAACTAATGATTATATTTTTATATAGAAGTTTTTCAATAATTTTATTTATTTTAGGATTATTTTGTTTTGTTTCTAATCGAAAACATTTACTTTCTATATTATTAAGTTTAGAATTTATTGTGTTAATCTTATTTTTTATATTATTTATTTATTTAAATTTAATAAATTATGAAAATTATTTTAGTATGATATTTTTAACATTTAGAGTATGTGAAGGTGCTTTAGGTTTATCGATTTTAGTTTCGATAATTCGGACCCATGGAAATGATTATTTTCAATCTTTTAGAATTATATAATGTTAAAATTAGTATTATTTTTATTATTTATTTCACCAATTTGTTTTATTAATAAAATATATTGAATGGTGCAAGTTTTAATTTTTTTTGCAAGATTTATTTTTTTATTAATAAATAAATTTTCGAATTATTGAATAGAAATTTCTTATTTTTTAGGGTGTGATATATTATCATATGGTTTAATTCTATTAAGATTATGAATTTGTGCTTTAATACTAATAGCAAGAGAAAGAGTTAATAAATATAATAATTATAAGAATTTATTTTTGTTAAATGTTGTTTTATTGTTATTATTATTAATTTTAACATTTAGAAGAATAAATTTATTTATATTTTATTTATTTTTTGAAAGAAGTTTAATTCCTACCTTATTTTTAATTTTAGGTTGAGGGTATCAACCAGAGCGTTTACAAGCTGGAATTTATTTATTATTTTATACTTTATTAGTTTCTTTGCCCATATTAATTGGTATTTTTTATTTAATACATAAGATAGGAACAATAAATTTTTATTTAATAAATAATTTTATATTTAATTATGATCTATTGTATTTTTGTATAATATGTGCATTTTTAGTTAAAATACCAATATTTTTAGTTCATTTATGATTACCCAAGGCTCATGTTGAAGCTCCAGTTTCTGGATCAATAATTTTAGCCGGAATTATACTTAAATTAGGAGGTTATGGAATACTTCGAGTAATTTCTATTCTTCAATTATTAAATATAAAATATAGATTTATTTGAATTAGAATTAGATTAGTTGGAGGTGTGTTGGTTAGATTTGTATGTTTACGTCAAACTGATTTAAAGGCTTTAATTGCTTATTCATCAGTTGCACATATAGGAATTGCTTTAGCTGGGCTATTAACAATAAGATATTGAGGTTTATGTGGTTCTTACAGTTTAATAATTGCTCATGGATTATGTTCTTCAGGTCTTTTTTGTTTAGCTAATGTATCTTATGAGCGTCTTGGAAGTCGTAGTTTATTAATTAATAAGGGTTTATTAAATTTTATGCCGGCGATAGCTTTATGGTGATTTTTATTAAGATCAGCAAATATAGCAGCTCCACCAACATTAAATTTATTAGGGGAAATTTCCTTATTAAATAGCATTGTTTCTTGGTCATGAGTTTCTATAATTATACTATCTTTATTGTCATTTTTTAGAGCTGCTTATACTTTATATCTTTATTCATTTAGACAACACGGAAAAATTTTTTCTGGGATTTATTCATTTAGAGGGGGGAAAATTCGTGAGTATCTTCTTATAATTTTACATTGATTGCCTTTAAATTTATTGATTTTAAAAAGAGAAATATGTATATTATGATTATATTTAAATAGTTTAAAAAAAATACTAATTTGTGGTGTTAGTGATATGAATTAATTCATTTTAAATCGTGAAATATTTATCAATTTGTAGAATTAGATTTATTAATTTAATTTCTATTAGTTTAATTAATTTTTTTTTAAGTTTGTATTTTTTATTAAATAATATAGTTTATTTTATTGAATGAGAAGTAGTTTCTTTAAATTCTATAAGAATTGTTATAACTTTTTTATTTGATTGAATAAGTTTATTATTTATATCTTTTGTTTTAATAATTGCGTCATTAGTAATTTTTTATAGAAAAGAATATATAAGAAGTGATGAAAATATCAATCGTTTTATTATATTAGTTTTAATATTTGTTTTATCAATAATATTATTGATTATTAGACCAAATTTAATTAGAATTTTATTAGGATGAGATGGGTTAGGATTAGTATCATATTGTTTAGTTATTTATTTTCAAAATGTGAAGTCATATAATGCAGGGATATTAACGGCTTTATCAAATCGAATTGGGGATGTTGCTTTATTGTTAGCAATTGCTTGAATATTAAATTATGGAAGATGGAATTATTATTTTTATTTAGAAGTTATACAAAGTGATTTTGAAATAAAAATAATTGGGGTTTTAGTAATATTAGCTGCAATAACAAAAAGAGCTCAAATTCCTTTTTCTTCATGATTACCTGCTGCGATAGCAGCTCCAACACCTGTTTCTGCTTTGGTTCATTCATCTACTCTTGTAACTGCTGGAGTTTATCTATTAATTCGGTTTAATATTTTATTAAGAAATTCATGATTAGGGCAATTATTACTTTTATTGTCAGGATTAACAATATTTATGGCGGGATTGGGGGCTAATTTTGAGTTTGATTTAAAAAAAATTATTGCTTTATCAACTCTTAGTCAATTGGGCTTGATAATAAGAATTTTATCAATAGGATTTCATAAATTAGCAATATTTCATTTATTAACTCATGCTCTTTTTAAGGCTTTATTATTTATATGTGCAGGAGCTATTATTCATAATATAAATAATTCTCAGGATATTCGATTGATAGGGGGGTTAAGAATTCATATACCCCTAACTTCGGCTTGTTTTAATGTTTCTAATTTAGCTTTATGTGGAATACCTTTTTTAGCTGGATTTTATTCAAAGGATATAATTTTAGAAATTGTAATAATTAGAAATATTAATATATTTTCATTTTTTTTATATTTTTTTTCTACTGGTTTAACAGTTTGTTATTCTTTTCGATTAGTTTATTATTCAATAACAGGTGATTTGAATTGTAGAAGATTAAATATATTAAATGATGAGGGTTGAGTTATATTGCGAGGGATATTAGGTTTATTAGTTATAAGAATTATTGGGGGGAGTATATTAAATTGATTAATTTTTCCTTCTCCTTATATAATTTGTTTACCTTTTTCTATAAAAATGTTAACTTTATTTGTTTGTATTGCAGGTGGTTTTATAGGTTATTTAATTTCTCTTATAAAATTATATAGATTTAATAAATCTTTTAATAATTATAATTTGACAGTATTTTTAGGTTCAATATGATTTATGCCGTACATTAGAACTTATGGAATAATTTTTTATCCTTTAAGATATGGTCAAGTTGTTGTAAAAAGATTTGATCAGGGTTGATCAGAATATTTTGGAGGACAACATTTGTACCAAAAATTAGTAAATTATTCTCAAATTCTATTATTTATGCATAATAATAATTTAAAGATTTATTTATTAATATTTGTGTTTTGAATTTTAATTCTATTTAATTTTTTATTATTTTTTTATTCAAATAGCTTATATTTAGAGTATGACACTGAAGATGTTATGGAGATTAATTTAATCTTTGAATATAGTGAATTAAATTTAGTAATTTATAAAAAAAATATTTTTATTTTTACAATGAAAATGTAAGGTTTTAATTAAACTATATAAATAGAAGTATAAATGGAATTTAACCATTAAAAGAAAAAAGTTAGCAGCTTTTACTTGAACACCATACTTCCTTAATTGGAAATAACTTTCAATTCTATCATTAACAGTGATAAGCCTCTATTTTGGCTTCAATTAAAAGAATAAGGGTAAATTTACCTAAAATTAGGTCGAAACTAATTGCAATTTATCGCTTCATATTCATTTATAAGGTAGATTGAAAAATCAATACTTTTTGAATGCAAATCAAATGTTATAATTAACTACAACCCTAATTAATTTGATCAATTTAATATACCTTGATTTCATTCATGATAAAGTCCAACTAATAAAATTAAAATAAAAATAATTGAAGTTAAGCTTCAGATAAAAATGTTAGAAAATTTAAAAATTAAAATTATTGGAAGAATTAGGGCAATTTCTACATCGAAAATTAAAAAAATAATTGTAATTAAAAAAAATCGTAAGGAAAAGGGTAGACGAGAGGAAGATTTTGGATCAAATCCACATTCAAATGGAGATCTTTTTTCTCGATCTACAAGAGTTTTTTTTGATAAAATTGAAGCTAAAATTATTACTACTATAGAAATTAATATAATAATTGATGCAATGAAAATAATTGAAAAAATTATCTATACTATTATTAATAGACCTTATGATTGGAAGTCAAATATACTTTTATACTATATAGATATTTATTAAAATTTATCCTCCTCATCAGTAGATTGTGATATATAAGAATAGTCAAACTACATCGACAAAATGTCAATATCATGCGGCTGCTTCAAACCCAAAGTGGTGATTTTTTGAAAAATGATTATTTAAATGACGTAATAAACATACTAATAAAAATGTTGTTCCAATTAATACATGAATTCCATGGAAACCTGTGGCCATAAAAAATGTTGATCCATAGACTGAATCAGCAATTGTAAATGGGGCTTCAATATATTCATAAGCTTGTAAAATTGTAAAATATACCCCTAAAAGAACAGTAAAAAATAATCCTTGCGTAGTTTGTGAATGATTATTTTCTATTAAACTATGATGAGCTCATGTAACAGTAACTCCAGAGGCTAATAGAATTGCAGTATTTAAAAGAGGAATTTGAAAGGGGTTAAAAGAAATAATTCCTATTGGAGGTCATGAAGCTCCTAATTCAATTGCAGGAGAAAGTCTTCTATGAAAAAAAGCTCAAAAAAATCTTACAAAAAATAAAACTTCAGATAAAATGAAAAGAATTATTCCTCACCGTAATCCAATTGTTACAGCGTAAGTGTGCAATCCTTGGTAAGTTCCTTCTCGAGATACATCTCGTCATCATTGATAAACTGTTAAAATTGTAATTAAATTTCCTAAAAAAAATAAAGAAGTATCATATTGGTGGAATCACTTAATTATTCCTGAAACTGTTGTTATTGCTCCAATAGCCCCTGTTAATGGTCAAGGGCTATAATCAACTAAATGAAATGGGTGATTTGAATGTGTAGACATTATATTTATTATGTATTTTAATTAACTTCTCTAGAGTATAAAGTTCTTAAAACAGCAAATACGTAAGATTGAATTATAGCAACAGCTGATTCAAGAACTAATAAAGCAATTTGTCCAACTAATAAAAATGTAACAAGAAAATATGATATTGAAGGGCCTGTATTTCCCAATAACGTTAATAATAAGTGACCAGCAATTATATTTGCAGTTAATCGTACAGCTAAAGTTCCTGGTCGAATTACGTTTCTAATTGTTTCAATACATACTATAAAAGGTATTAAAATAGCTGGTGTTCCTTGGGGCACTAAATGGGCAAATATATGTTGAGTATGATTAATTCATCCATAAACTATAAAAGAAAGTCATAAAGGTAAAGCTAAAGTTAAAGTTAATGTTAAATGGCTTGTTCTTGTAAAAATATAAGGAAAAAGTCCTATAAAATTATTAAATAAAATTAAAGAAAATAAGGAAATAAAGATAAAAGTTGAACCATTATGACTTGTAGGTCCTAAAAGAGTTTTAAATTCTTTGTGAAGAGTTGTTAAAATAGTATTTCAAAAAATATTATATCGTGACGGTATCAATCAATAAATTGATGGAATTAAAAGAAGTCCAATTAATGTTCTTAATCAATTTAATGAAAGGTTAAAAATTGCTGAAGGGTCAAATACAGAAAATAAATTTGTTATCATTTTCAATTTATTGAATTTAAATTTAAATTTTTTAATTCATTTGATGAAGGCGAAGTAGGTATATATGAGTAATAATTAATTGAACAAAATAATAAAAATGAAAAAGTAAAGAAAAAAAATAATAAAAGTCATCTAATTGGGGCTATTTGTGGAATTAAAAAATATTAATAGTTTAATAATTTTAGTTTGACATACTAATGTTATAGGTTTAACTAATTTTTTTTTTTCATTAGAAGTAAGTGCTAATTTACTATAAAATGGTTTAAGAGACCAGTACTTGCTTTCAGTCATCTAATGAAGAATTTAAATTACTTGAAATTCATTTAATAAAATTATTTACAGGAACACTTTCAATTACAATTGGTATAAATCTATGATTAGCCCCACAAATTTCTGAACATTGTCCGTAAAATAATCCCGGTCGATTTATAAAAAAATTAGTTTGATTTAAACGTCCAGGTGTTCCATCTACCTTAACCCCTAAAGCAGGAATTGTTCAAGAATGAATTACATCTGCGGCTGTCACTAAAATTCGAATTTGAGAATTTATAGGTAAAACAATACGGTTATCAACGTCTAATAAACGAAATCCGTCAGTTTCTAATTCATTTGTTGGAATTATATAAGAATCAAATTCAATATTGTTAAAATCAGAATACTCATAACTTCAGTATCATTGGTGTCCAATACTTTTTAAAGTTACAGAAGGTTCATTAATTTCATCAAGTAAATATAATAATCGTAAAGATGGAAAAGCAATAAAAATTAAAATAATTGCAGGTAAGATTGTTCAAATTATTTCAATTAATTGTCCATGTAATAAAAATCGATTAATATAATTATTAAAAAATAGTATAAATATTAAATAACCCACTAATACAGTAATTATAACTAAAATTAAAAGGGCATGATCGTGAAAAAAAATTAATTGTTCTATTAAAGGAGAAGCTCTATCTTGTAAACCTAAATTAGCTCATGTTGACATTATTTTCTAATAAAAGTTAAAATACTTTATATATGGAGCTTAAATCCATTGCACTAATCTGCCATATTAGAATTAATTAGTTAATAAAGGAAGTTCAGAATAACTGTGTTCTGCTGGAGGAGTATTTTGATATCATTCAATTGATGAATTCAATTGAATTGGGTAAATTACTTGTCGTTGAGAAACTAAACTTTCTCAAATAATATAAAAGAAAAATAAAATTCCTAGTAATGAAATTGATGAACCAATTGTAGAAATTACATTTCATGTAGTGTATGCGTCAGGATAATCAGAATAACGTCGTGGTATTCCAGCTAATCCAAGAAAATGTTGGGGGAAAAAAGTTAAATTTACTCCAATAAATATAATAATAAATTGACTTTTTAATCACTTATTGTTTAAAGTTAATCCAGTAAATAAAGGGTATCAGTGAATAAATCCAGCCATAATAGCAAATACTGCTCCTATAGATAATACATAATGGAAATGGGCCACTACGTAATATGTATCATGAAGAATAATATCAACAGAAGAATTAGCAAGAACAACTCCAGTTAATCCCCCTACAGTAAATAAAAATACAAATCCAAGAGCTCATAAAATTGCAGGAGAATAAGATAATTGAGCACCATGTAATGTAGCTAATCAACTGAAAATTTTAATTCCGGTAGGTACAGCAATAATTATTGTTGCAGAAGTAAAATAAGCTCGTGTATCAACGTCTATCCCTACGGTGAATATATGATGGGCTCATACAATAAATCCTAATAATCCAATTGCTAGTATAGCATAAATTATTCCAAGAGATCCAAATGTTTCCTTTTTACCTGATTCTTGACTAATAATATGAGAAATTATCCCAAATCCAGGTAAAATTAAAATATAAACTTCAGGGTGTCCAAAAAATCAAAATAAATGTTGGTAAAGAATTGGGTCTCCCCCACCCGCTGGGTCAAAGAATGAAGTATTTAAATTTCGATCGGTTAATAGTATAGTAATTGCTCCGGCTAAAACGGGCAAAGATAAAAGTAATAATAAAGCTGTAATCACAACTGACCATACAAATAAAGGTATTCGGTCTAAAGTAATTCCTGAAGATCGCATATTAATTACAGTTGTAATAAAATTTACAGCTCCTAAAATTGAAGAAATTCCGGCTAAATGTAAAGAGAAAATTGCTAAGTCAACAGAAGCCCCGCCATGTGCAATTCCTGATGATAGGGGAGGGTAAACAGTTCATCCTGTTCCGGCCCCATTTTCCACTATGCTACTGACTAGAAGAAGGGATAGAGCTGGAGGGAGGAGTCAAAAACTTATATTATTTATTCGAGGAAAGGCCATATCTGGGGCTCCTAATATTAAAGGAACTAATCAATTTCCAAATCCTCCAATTATAATAGGCATTACTATAAAAAAAATTATAATAAAAGCATGAGCTGTAACAATTACATTATAAATTTGATCATCTCCAATTAAGGCTCCTGGGTGACCTAATTCTGCTCGAATTAAAATTCTTAAAGATGTTCCGACTATTCCGGCTCATGCTCCAAAAATAAAATATAAAGTTCCAATATCTTTATGATTTGTTGAAAATAATCATTGTCGCGTTAATTGATTAAGTGGCTGAAGTTTAGGCAATAGATTGTAAATCTATTTATAAGAATTATTCTTCTTAATCATTTATTTAATAAATATGGTCTTATAGTCAATGATGATATCAAACTGCAATTTTGAAGGAGTAATCTAATTACTAAGGCTTAAAGGAATTCCTATATTTACAGCTTTGAAGGCTATTAGTTTATTTAACTTAAAGCCTTTATAATATTGCATAAAATATTGAAATTAGAAATAATCCAAAAATTGAAATAAATCTTAATACTAAATATAAATTTATATTTAATTTATTATATTGAAAATTTGTTATTCAGTTAATTTCGTAATAATTTAATATAAAAGCAGAATAACAAATTCGGAGATAAAAAAATAATGTAATTAATGTTGACATCATTAGAATGACTAATAAAAAGTATTGATTTGAAAAAGTTAATTGTTGAATTACAATTCATTTTGGTAAAAATCCAATAAATGGGGGTAATCCTCCTAATGATAAAAAATTTATAAATAAAGTAAATTTTAAAATTTTTCTATTAAAAAATCATCTAAATAGTTGATTTAAATGAAATAGATTAAAAATATGAAATATAAAACTTAAAGTTACAGATAAAAATGAATAAAACAAAAAATAAATTAATCAAGAAGTTTCGTTAACTATAATGACTCTAAATATTCATCCTAAATGATTAATAGAAGAAAAAGCTATTAATTTTCGCAATGAAGTTTGATTAAGCCCTCCTAAGGCCCCTACAATAACTGATAAAATAATTCTAATAGTTAATAAATTTTTTACATCTAAATAAGAAATTAATATTAACGGCGCAATTTTTTGTCAAGTTATTAATAAAAGGGCATTTAACCAATTTAGTCCATCCATTAAATTTGGAAATCAAAAATGAAATGGGGCTGCACCTCTTTTTATTAAAAGAGTTGATAAGATAATTATTGAAATAAATGAATTTGTAACTTCAGAACTTAGGTTGTTATTTAATATTAATAAAATTACAGCAAACAATAAAATAGTTGAGGCTAACGCTTGAGTTAAAAAATATTTTAAAGAGGCTTCTGTTGATTTTAAATTATTTGTGTCTCTTATAAGGGGGATAAAAGACAATAAATTAATTTCTAAACCTATTCAAGCACCTAATCAAGAATTTGATGTCACTGTAATTAAAGTTCCTAAAATTATTATTATTAAAAATAAAATTTTTGAAGAATTATTAAAAATTAAAAAGAAAAGGATTATAACCTTTATAAATGGGGTATGAACCCAGTAGCTTAATTAGCTTATCTTTTTAATTTATTTTGTATTTTATAGAAAGAAAAATACAAAATATTTAAATAAATATATTTTGGTGTATGATGCACAAAAGTTTTTGATACTTTTAGAAATAGTTTAATTCTATTAAATATAATTCCTTTCTAAAAAAAACAAGAAAACTTAATAATGAATGCAGGCAACTGCATGATTTACCCTATCAAGGTAATCCTTTTATCAGGCAATTCATTTATATTAAGAAATCAGTCAATTTTTTTTTTTAATATTTAAAGTGATTTTTTTGAATAAAGAAGAAAAAAAAAAATAAGTTTTTTTTGTTTTAATATTACATTTTAGTATTTTTTTTTTTTTTATTATTAAATTAAATAAAATAATTAAAATTTTCTATATAGATATATATAAATTATTAAAATTTCAACCTATTAGAAATATATAAATATATAATAATTTATAAATATATTATATATCTCTGTATCCCAAAGAATTGTTAGATAAATCATTATATATAGATTAGTTTTTACAAAATCGGGACCGATTTTTGGATTGTGGAATTTTTTATTTAAATTAATAGACATTTTTAAATATATTAAACATTTATATATATATAGATTATCTATTAATTTAAACCTAGTATACTAAAAATTTTTTTTTTAAAAAAAAAAAAATATGAAGATTTTTTAATATTATCTAAATGGGAAAAATTTTATAAATTTTATTTAAATAATATTGAATAAAGATTATTGTAAATAAATGGTTTTTTATTTTTCAATTTTTTTTTTTTACTATTTTTTATTATTAAAAGGGCTGGCAAAAATCCTCTGCTGAACCCTCCCCGAGGGTGCTGGCTGGGTAGGATCTGTATTACCTCATTGTCAACGGGTAGCAGATTTCTACTATACGTCGATATTTCAGGAACTGCAGATCCTCGCTGAGGACTCTGTTTCTTATCTTTCGGGCATCAGTCTGAAGATAAGAAGCAGAATCCATGGTACGAGGTGTCTGGCGGTCAGACTGAAAACGCTATGGGGGGCTCCCAAGAACAAAATTAGCCAATGGTCTCAGAATGGACTCATTAAGTAATTCAACCCGGGCTGGGATGTCAGCCCAAACGTCGGGGGAACGCGTGACTGCTACCACCGGCGGGCACGGGGGGAGAGATCCTCTCTGCGTGTCGCCAGCGGTCACACCTCTGACGCGGCGGGAGCAGGCCGCATCAGTTGTAACAACACTGCCACCAAAAATTCGAGGTTGGTGCGCGCGGGTGCTGTGGTCTTAACCGACACGGACCAAAAGAGCGCTGCGCCAACTTCTACGGTGGAGGGGGCACGTCTTCCTGTTCGGTCACCCCTGCCTATCGCCAGCACCTCCAAGGTTGCGCAGCGGGGCACGGGGGGTCTGAAGGAGAAGGCCAAAAATAACGCGGCGACCCGTATTCAAGCAAGGCTTAGTGGCGTAGCTAACCTGTCCGTCAAGGACCAGAAGAGGCTTGCCTGGGCCAACACGTGGATGCGGGAAAACCGACTTAGCCCCCTTCCAAAAGACATTAAAGTGCAGACCGGTTCTACCGGCCCTGCCAACAACAAGGTGGAGTCCATGGCAAGCAAGCGCCAACGGTCCGCTGAGAGTCCCAAGCAAGGGGCTCCAGTGAGCAAGAGGCTGCGAGCACCTGGCTTCACCAACACTGACCCGAACAAGACGAGACAGAGAGCAACGGTTGCTGAAACTGCCAGGCGGCATCTCACCGTTGCTCTCATAGACAGAGGGGACCCTAACGGGAAAATGTCTGCAGAGCGGTGGCGATTGTCCCATAGCAAGCTGGTCGACGCACTGTTTGTCAGGATGGAGAATGTCCCAGACAGCCCAATACCTACATTTGAAGGCACGGGCTGGATGAATGGTGTCAAAATCCTGACATGCAAGGACGACCCAACATTGCAGTGGCTGTTGTGCAGGGAGAGCGGGCACTTCAGCTGCTTAAAAAGCAGAACCCGGCCATTCCGACGAGTGACTGGTCCGTGCTGAAGGTTGATGAACCGTTACCCAGTGGTGGGCAGCACGTGATCATTCAGATCAATAAGGAGGCCGAGGATCTGCTTTACAAGCGCAATGGAAAGATGGCGTGGGGCTTGGGGAGCGTATACCTTCGCCTCAAAAAACGCCATCATACAGACAATGACACCCACACGCTGTGGGCAGGGGAGGTAGAGGCAGATCTCGGTCTCGAGAGCGTGACCGACGCCACACTGCACCTCAGTTTGACTGATGAGACGGAGGAGGTGGGGGAGGAACTGTCCATGCAGACGGGGCCCCCCCGCGAGTTTGCAAACCTCTAATGAGTGTGCTGCAACTCAACCTCCATAAGTCTAAAACGGCTTCGGCGGAGCTACTCCTTGCCATGGAGGAAGTGTCCGCCTACGCGGCTTTGGTCCAAGAACCGTGGATAGCGTCGGGCAACACGGTTGCTGGGCTAAAGTCGCTTAACTATGATCTGTACGTCCCGACATTGGTAAGTAGATCGAGAACTGCCATCCTTGTTAAAAAGGGGCTAAAAGCTCATCTACTACCTAATTACAGCAATGACGATCTTACCGTGGTGGTGCTGGAGAGCCGTGATGGATGTTTGCTGCTGGCATCCTGCTACATGGCCCATGACAAGCCGGCTCCACCTGACGAGTTGCGGAGGCTGGTGGACATGGTCTGCTCCTCCAAAAAACAAGGACGCCAACGCCCACCATAGCGTTTGGGGAAGTCCCGACATTAACGACAGGGGTGAGTCAGTTCTTGATTTGGTCCGCCGGGTAACATCAACTCGGTACAGGACCTAGAAACAAATGTCAATGTCCTCTCAGCAGGACTACTTTCTGCGTTTCGCCAATCCTGTAGGCTCTCAAGACCGACGAGAAGATCGAAGCCACCCTGGTGGAACCCAGATATCTCTTCGCTTCGTGCGGAGCTTACTAGCATGTTTCAACTTGCTAAGAAGGCGGACAACGCATATGTCTGGGACGAGTACAGGTCTCTCCTAAAGTCTTACAAGAGGATGATTCGATCATCCAAAAGGTCAGTAGTTGGAATATCAAGTTTTCATACAAATCTAATTCTTGTGCAAGGAAGTGTTAATTAGGGTCACCTGTCATTAATGTCAATTTAGGGGTAATAAAAATGCAATTTAATTAGGGTCACCTGTGGAAATGTCAAGTATGAGGTAATAAAGATGCAATTTAATTAGGGTCACCTGTGGAAATGTCAAGTGTGGGATTTGTGTGACGAATCGTACGTGACCCGAGACGGGATGATGAAAGGATCGGGATCGGGGTCGGGGGCGTTTCGTCACACAAATCCGTTATCGATCCTTCGGGGTCGGGGTCGGGGTCGAGGTCGCTTGTGTCGAGACGCCCTCGGGGTCGGGGTCGGGGTCGGGGTCGGGGTCGGGGTCGAGGTCGCTTGTGTCGAGACGCCCTCGGGGTCGGGGTCGGGGTCGTGGTCGGGGTCGTACTCGGGGTCGCACTCGGAGTCGCAGTCGAAATCGATTCGTAGATCGTGGTCGAAAACGTGTGACGAACACGTGCTACGATACGCTCTTATCATTAACGAACGTAGCGTACATTGTCAATCAGGGGCGCATCGCTGTACCCAAAACGATCGAACACGTGTACGTTCAGCTCGAAAACGTAGACGGAGTCGGGGTCGAGGTCGCGTGTCCCGAGACGGGACGGTGAGGGGATCGGGGTCGGGGTCGCAGTCGAAATACGATTCGTAGATCGTACTCGAAAACGTGAGACGAAGACGTCCTACGAAAACGTGATACGCTCTTATCATTAACGAACGTAGCGTACGAACGCGCGAACACCCACCTCGAAAACGTGGGTCGTGGGGCAACGCATCATCCTAGAAGATCGAAACGTTACGAAACGAAAGGACTGAAACGTGGCGCAACACAACAACCAAGACGATCGAATACGTGAACGTCTAACATGAATCAACGTTTCGAAACGTGATGAAATATGCTCGGAAGCCCAACGCTACCTGTAAAACGATCGAAGGCGCCACGCACGTGACGCAACGCTACATCCAAGACGATCGAACGTCTAACATGAATCAACGTTACGAAACGTGATGAAATATGTTCGGAAGCCCAACGCTACCTGTAAAACGAACGAAGGCGTGACGTCCACTTGTCTCGTCAATTCGAATGCATTCGAAATCGGAGCGGAGGAAGGATCACGGGATGAACGTTAAAAAAGGATGGGAACGTGATGTAATTCAGACGAGAGTACAACACCATTTCCAAGACACTTGAAGATAAAATAGAAAATCTGAAAGAAAAGCCGAATATTATAACCAAGACGTGACTAATGTGTGGGAAAGGTCGGTAACGCAGTGCAATGAGGACAGCACACCATGAATACTCACCGACATTCGCTCAATATTCAATTTTCCTCGGTCTTCATCCAGAAACCTAAAGTCCTTAAAATCACTTGTATTTTGTGACTCCAACATACACATCGGCTCCGCGATTCTCCAAAGTTAACAATATTTAAAAATTGTTAACCTAATAATTGTGCAGTGAAAATTGTTTAAACATTCAACATTAACAATAAAACCCTCGTCGAAAACATATTATTATTGTGCAGTGAAAATTGTTAATAATTTTTGAAATCAAGTTTGTTTAAACAAATTGAATAATTCAATAATCATTGTTAAACAACATTGTAAAATCAATTTTACAATACACAATCCAATACTTTAAAAACAATACTACAAACAAAATAAACTTTATTACATTCAACCAACAAAATAAAAAAACAAACAAAAACATCAACAATGAATCCCGAGAACACCAACATCTTCAACAACTCCACCAACACCATCAATGGGGAATATTGCTATTCCTGCCAGCATTACCTACCTGCAGGTATGCAATGGCATTTCCACGCCCGCACCGAGTTGCACAAATACAACTCTCTACGACCGGTGGACGGAAGAATTAAGCAGATTGTTAACGGATATAAGGGGCGTATTCTTCAGTACATGTTTGAGAACGATGGCGCGGATATAAGGATGCCTAATGAATTTCTAAATGAGGCTGGATTAGCACTGATCCCCCACTTGGAAAGCGTGATGACTACCCACCTATCATCAAAATGCAACTTTGAGTTGTTTGCTGAGTACATGCTAATAAAAGAGCATGATATTCAACTAGAAATAAAATCGTTCCAGAGCACAATGTCTCTGGTTACGACTGGATCCAACTTCCTCCGCTTTTTTGAATCGCATAAAAATGTGATAGATACAAAAATGAGCGAGTTCCAGGAAAAGGACAGCGGATGGACCTTGACGCGGATCATTAGGCTGGAGCTTAATGTTTACAAATGTGATCCGACAAAAGGGTCTAATCATTTTGAGCTTCCGCTTAAACTGAAAAATAGAAGGGCAGTTGTTAATGTGCATAACAATGATGCCTTCTGTTTCAAGTGGGCAATTATATCGGCCCTCAAACCGATAAACCGATCATACCATTGTAATAGTTATGGTGTTGAGATCACGTCCCCAATAATTGAGGTGAACAACATAAAGATTGATTTCAATGGATTGACATTCCCGATGGAAATCCGAAAAATAAAAGAGTTCACTCGGCGAAACCCTCACATAAGCTTAAATGTTTTCGGGTATGATGAGGAAGCTGACAAAATAATTGGGCCGCTTTACTGCGATGGAGTGGAAATGAGAGTCCACATTAATTTATTATTTGTCGACGGACCAACTGCGGGTGTTCATGGACACTATGTGTGGATAAAAAATATTTCATCGTAAGTACATTCAATAAATTTGTAAATATTACAATCAGCTTACAATTTCAATTTTCACACACAGTCTACTTGCCAAACAACTGGGTAAACAGCGAGTTAAGCGTTGGTTCTGTAATCAATGCTTACAATACTCAACGAGTGAGGAGAGGGCAGCACAACATACATTGAGATGCAGTCGAGTGGTTACCGAGGGACCAAGGAAGGACCAGAAGATTATCTTTAAAAACCATCACCGTCAGTTGGAGGTTCCGTTCGTCGTGTATGCAGACTTTGAATGCATATTGGAACCAGTAACATTAGATGTAAGTTTAAATACAAAAATTATTAATAAGCATGTGCCAGTAGCATTTGCATACTACATAAAGTGTGCATTTGACTCTGGCTTAGATAAGTTTGTTTCAAAGACAGGAGGCGATGTCGCTCGCACTTTCATTAAAAATTTAACGTCAGACTTGTCCGATTTGTATGAGAACCACATGAAAATAGTGGCTCCAATGCACATGAGTATTAATGAGCTAGATAATTTTAGGAAAGCGACCATTTGCCACATATGTAAGGGCACTTTAAATAATGATAGAGTGAAAGATCACTGTCATTTTACAGGTAGATATAGAGGTCCAGCCCATAATTCTTGTAACCTTAAATACAAGACGGGTGATTTTATCCCTGTATTCTTCCACAATTTCTCCAAATATGATTCTCATTTGTTTGTTAAAGAACTTGGAGAAATTGAGGGGGAAATAAAAGTCATTCCTTTGAATAAGGAATTATATATATCAATTTCCAAATATCTCCCTCTTAGAAAAAATACGCTAGAAATTAGGTTTTTAGATACTATCAGATTCATGCCTTCTAGTCTAGACACACTCGCAGGGAATTTGAGTGAGGACAATTTCAATGTGCTGAAATCACAGTACAAAAACACCTCAGATTTTGAGCTACTTCGCAGGAAAGGTGTTTTCCCCTACGAATATTTAGATTCTGTTGAAAAACTAGATGAAACTTCTCTCCCACCAAGATCCAATTTCTATAGTAATTTAACAGAGTCAGAATGTTCAGAAGAGGATTACGCTCATGCCATACAAGTATGGTGTCATTTTAATTGCCGTTCATTGAAGGAATATTTAGAATTGTATTTGAAAACTGATGTTTTATTGTTAACAGACGTTTTCCAAAATTTTAGGGCAATTTGTTCTTCAATTTACAACCTTGACCCCGCCCATTATTACACTACACCAGGTTTGTCGTGGGATGCCATGCTTAAAACCACAGAAATCGAACTCGAGTTACTCACTGACATTGATATGATTACATATTTTAAGAGTGGAATTCGGGGTGGGTTGGTGCAATGTAGTCATAGGCATACAAAAGCAAACCACAAATACTTGAAAGATTTCGATCCTACTAAAGAATCGGAATTTTTAATGTATGTGGATGCAAACAATTTGTATGGTTGGGCTATGTCAGAACCACTACCTTACGGCGAGTTCAAATGGTTAGACATGAATCAGGTTAAGAGTTTTAATCTAGAAAATATTCATGAAAATAGTGAGTATGGGTATATTCTAGAGGTTGATCTAGATTACCCTTACTCAATCCATGATGATCATAATGATCTACCTTTCTGTCCGGAAAACAAGCTCCCTTCAAGCACTTGTAAAACTCCCAAGTTAATAGCCGATCTCGCTGAAAAGAAGAATTATATTATATATTATAAGACTTTAAAACAGTGTATGAGACATGGCTTGAAATTAAAAAAAATTCACTCCATCCTTCAATTTAGGCAGAAAGCCTGGCTCAAGAAATATATTGATATAAACACTGAGCATAGGACCAGAGCCAAAAATAATTTTGAAAAAGATTTTTTCAAATTATTGAACAATGCTGTTTATGGAAAAACCATGGAAAACAGTGAAAAAAGGGTGGATGTACGAATAATAACGGAGTGGGAGTATCCAATTGAAAATAGGAAGTCAGGGCGACCCAAATTATGTGCCAGGGATTTGATATCAAAATCAAATTTTCATAGTGCATCAAGGTTCAGTGAAACTATGTATGCAATTCAAATGAAGAGGTTACACAATATTTGTGACAAACCAATTTATTTAGGATTTGTAGTGCTGGAGATGTCAAAATATAAAATGTATGACTTCCATTATGACTACATGAAACCTAAGTTTGGGAAAGCACTCAAGTTAAATTATATGGACACGGACTCATTTATTTACAGCATAAAAACAAATGATTTTTATGCAGATATTCGGGATGATGTGGAGTTAAAGTTTGACACGTCCGAATATCCAGATGAATTGGCCGAGTTGTATAAGTTTAAGAAATGTAATAAGAAACGATTGGGTTTCTTTAAGGATGAGTTGCATGGTAAACCAATGACTGAGTTTGTTGGTCTACGCTCAAAAATGTATGCATATAAATCTGGTGAAATATGCGTCAAAAAAAATAAGGGGGTAAAGGCATGTTGTTTGAGGGACATTTCATTGTCAAACTATTTAAATACATTATATACAGGAAAACAAGAACGTGGTAGTATGAAGATGTTTAGATCTAGAGGGCATGAAATTAGTACAGTCGAAATTACAAAAACTACATTAGATAGTAAGGATAATAAGCGAATAATCGAAAAAGATAGGATTTCAACTATTGCAAGAGCACATTATTTAGTAATTCCCTTTGAAATTGAGAGTTACATATCAATTCTAGAAGCAGAGTCAAGAGTTTGGCGTAGCCAAATGAATGAGCTAGAGAACTCACACAGTTCTCAAGCTAGCATATCCAAAATAAATAAACTTAAAAGAAAATTGGATAATAATGAAAGTGCGATCGACATCCATGAGGCCGAATTAATAATGCATTTCATGTTAATGGATGAAATGAAAAAAAGGAAACTAGATGTTTAGAACAATAAAACAATACTTTATTGAAAATTAAAATGTATAAATAAAATAAAGAAATGTTAAAATAATAATTTACATAATAGTAATTTAAGAAAAATTGAATATATGTGATACTAATTTAAGAAAAAGAAAAAAAAAAAAAATGTTAAATAAATTGAAATAAAATAATTAAATAAAAAGTACACAAACTTGTTTTCAATCTTATATTATTATTACAAAATTTCAGTTTTATGAATCCAGCTGTCTTCGGTTTTGGGGAAACCCAACCAGCGTACGAGAGCTCTATTGCCTTTCTTTTTTAACACTTTTTCAACCAGATAAGTGTTAGGAAAACTTGTTTTTTTCAGTTCCTCTTTGTAGAAACCACCTTGAATTGGATTCCCATTGAAGTCTTGTAGTAAGTATGTTGTTGGGTAACTATTTTGTACTTTGCTTATTTTAAAAATTTCAGTTGTCCAATTAGGAGTATAGCCTTTTTCAAATACATGTTTGTACTTGCTGATGCGTACATAATCACCCATTTTCAATTTGCTACCCGTAAACATTTTAATATTGTTGTAGACAGTTTTCAAAATATGTTTCTCATTATTACTGTTTACATTAACGGGTGACATTCGTATAGTTCTATGATATCTATTGTTGTAAACGGAAATTAGTGTTTTGAATATATCAATCCACTTGTATGTCCCATTGAAACTGAATTCACGCCACATTAAGTCTTTTAATGACCTATTAAATCGTTCAACAATTGACGCCTTTAGACTACTAAATGTTGAATAGTGGTTGATTCCATATCGTTTCATTAATATCTTAAATTGAGTGTTAAAGAACTCTTTACCATCGTCTGTTTGAAGATTTTTGGGGAATCCTCTCCCTGATTGAAATATTTTTTCCATGGCCTCAGCAACGTCTTTTGCATTTTTAGACTTTATTGCTTCCCCCCATCCAAATTTTGAGAATGTGTCTATCACTGTTAGCATGTAGCGATACCCATTGTTTGAGTGTGCATACTTCCCCATTTCAACCAAGTCAGCTTGCCATAATTCGTTTATTCCTTTTGTTATGACTCTACGTCTAAGAAAATGCTTACGTGAAGGAGCATGTATTTCATTAATTATTCCCCGTCTAGACATATTTTTTACTTTCGAATATAAGAGTGTACAATTTTATCAAGAATATCTGATGTAGTTTTCTCAGTCTTGATTATTCGCTGATCAACTGTAGACAATTTATCGGATAATAATCTCTCATTCCTTTCTTGATGACTTGAAATCATTGATGTTAGAAAATTTCTCAGATCGTTTACAACTTGGTCCACATATTCTTTTATCGCCAAGTCGGCATTCTCAATTGGTAAGCGACCATTTTTTAATCGTCTTCCTTGTATATTGTAACTTCCATCATTATCAATGTAGAGTCCTGGTATTTTCTCACGTCGTTTTAAATGAATAGAGATCTGCTTATCATTTACATAGCGTCCAAACTTGTCAACAGACATGATGATTATAAGCTCATTTCAATATTAACAATCAATTATATACGAATTTAGTGTATTATTTGAGCCTCTCGCAATTCTTCAATTATTGACGTGATTTCATTAGTGTGATTCGTATTTCCAGCTGTTTGAGAGGCAATTAAGAGTTGTAATCGTTCAACCAACTCATTTGGATCGTCCCAATATACATAATTGGGTTTATTCGTCGCGAGTGACATGAATCCAGTCCCAGAAACAATTGATTTTGAGATTTTAGGTGTAGACTCAGCAGTGGGTGATTTTGTTAAGAGCGGTTTAATAATTTTCGTATATTTCTTTGCCCTTGTTCCTCTGATCTGCCCATCGGAATTAAAGTTTCTCCGGTGCACATTAGTTATCAATAAAATTTCTTTATAAATTTCTAGATCATTTGAATTATAATTTTGAGGTAGGCGGTGGAATATTAATGAATATAATCCACTAGTAAGACGCCAGTTTTGACCATCATCCAATTCAATTTTTTTGTGAGTCACATTAATGTGTGAATTCCCCAACATTAATTGTCCACTTCCATTTTTGTATGGGCCATATGTCTTATCCAAAAGATCTTCCCGTGCCAGTTCACTGATATTAAAATTTTTTGAGTTGTCTTCATGTTGGGTTGATTGACTCGTTATCGAAGGCGTTGAATGTACAGATGTTTCATTTGCTAACACGTTCGATGAATGAAGGGGCTCTTGACTCGTTAACGGAAATGATGAATGGGGTGAGTCTTGAACCGGTAATGGAAGCGAAGTGTGGGGGGATATTTGTTTCATAAACTTAGTTGATGAATAAGGAGAACCTTCTCTCGCTAACGATCTCGAGGTATGAGGCAAGCCTTCAAACGATGTACCTTCTATAGCTGGTTGGGAATAGAATTGATCATCATCATCATCATCATCATCCTGAGCATTAACACTATCCATTCCCCAATCCAATGTCTTCTCAATATCATATTTAGGTTTTAAGAATTGACTCTTAGCACTGTGAAATGTGAGTTTCCTTTTCTTGTTGGGTGGTGTGTCTCTCTCTCGGTCGATTGGAGTGTAGTTTTGCATAGTTTTTTTTCCAGTCTCAACATTATTAAACTCTGATGGTATCAATGTCTGAAATTTTTTGTTTTCATTCACAAGTTCATGTAGTGGTTCAGTTATAGGTTTAAACGTTTCCTCCAGTCCAATACTATTCTGACTTTTGAGTTGTTTAAGATCAGAAAATTTTTTTTTTAGAGCATTTCGGCTTTTAGTTAATTGAGTTAAAACTTTTTGATTCATTTTCTTTCAAATTTGTCTCATTCAACTGTTAGTGGATTTGTGATTATTTCAGTCTTGTGGTCATTAGTGTACTGTGATCTATTTTACGAAACATAATCATATATAACCAATAAACAGATACATTATCATGTTGTTAAATAGATCAGCTACCCGTTCTTTTAAACAGACCTGGTTGTATCGACCAGCTACCCGTTATTTTAAACAGACCTGGTTGTATCGACCAGGTAGCTGTTCTTTCAAACAGACCTGCTTGTACAGATGAGGTATCCGGTTCTGATAACGGACCTGTTTCAATTTCTCATACCCCATTTAAAATTATGAAATCAAATTTCAAATACATTTATTCATGCAATGTAAAAAGGTGAAAAGTGCTGAAAAGGAAGCTGAAAATTTCCCAATTCCCTAATGAAAATTTCGAATTTATATTTCAATAACATTTATTTGAAATAAGTATCTGAAGTAATAAAGCTGGAAAAGAAAGCTGAAAATTCCCAAATTTACCATTCCCCATTTAAAAAAAATTTTAATTTTTTTTTTGTTAAAAGAATTTATTGTTTTACTTATTTTTATTAAATTACAATTTCAAATTGAAAAAAATATTTCCATCATCCAGTTTTGATAGAGTGTAATTACCAGTATTTAATTCTTTAATGTGGCCATCGCTAACTGTATCATACCGTGCCGGGAGGTAAATAAAATGCTTTTCCAATAATAATTTTATGGAATTAGTATTAAATTTACTAGGAACCCTAGACGCTTCATAGATTCTGAATTCCTTATTCCTTGGTAGAGCGTTGAAAGGGAGCTTCTCCTTTTTCGTTATTCTATTCAAATAATTAGCTGTTGATTGAAACTCGATGTCATCGGAGAGGAATTGGATGTCCTCAGCATGAGGAGTAATAAGAGGAAGATTAACTTCGGTGAAGTCAATCTCCTCTCCCTTGGTAGCCTCTTTTGATGGGTTCATCCTGAATTTTTGATGTTTGTGTGTGTGTGTGTGTGTGTGTGTGTGTGTGTGTAGTACTGCTGGTGCTATTTAGTGCTGCTACTGCTCCTGCTGTTCGGTGTTGGTCGATGGGTGAATGCGTGCTCCTGGTGGTGATGATACTGCTACTGCTGGTGTTGCTGCTGAGTGCTGATGACTGAATGATATTTTCCATCGAGTGGCTGGCTGATTTTATACTTGACACTCCACTGTTGTTTTGAAAGGATTTCATTACCTAAGAACGGTTTCCTTTGATTGGTTGACTTTCGACCTGTTCCTACCTGTTGCTACCTGTAGGACTTCTCAAGTGCTAGAGAAGGACAACCAGCCCACTGATAAGTGTCTCCTTACCCTTCAACCGACATACACCTCATTAAAAATTCTAAACACAAATGTCCACAGTTTACAGTCCCAAAATTTTGTAAACGTTCATAATTGTACTTAATGTTTTTTCCTAAATATCTGACTACTTCTAATGGTGGTTGTAAATTCCCAAAACTATCAAAATAATAAGAATCTGATCCTCTCTTGTAATATGCTACCCAATGCGTTCCATTCGATATTGAGTCTGCTAAATTTATTATTCCACACTCGAAATGATGTGGAAATTTGGGTAATTGATCCTTCATATAAACACCTCGAAAATGAGGAATCTTTCTAAAGGCAAACTTCATTATATCAAAGTTTGATAATGCTCTTTTGGGTAGCTTACCTATTAGTTTTTTTGAACACGTTTTTGTTTTCGATTATTTCTAGCAAATGATATGCCATATCCATTTTTATATGGTTGTAAATATAGCCCAGCTCCTAATGCAACCGTTTCCATTTTTTTATTATGTCTCTTGTTTTCTTCGAGTTGTTGTTTAGCCATCTTTGCATTGTTAATAGATTTTACTATTGCTGCGCTACCTGACGCTAAACTACCCACAGCGCTCAGAGCTGTTAAAATTGGGACAAGTGGTAAGAACCCACCTACCTTAGGTACATTTATAACCCGTGGAATAACAACATTTTTCTTACATCCCATCGAGTTCGATACTGCTTTACGTGCAACTTTTATTGCACTCAAGATATCAAGCGGTTTATTCTTTTTCAATTCCTTTGTAGCCTTTTTGATTATTGTAGTCAATGATGTTTTCACTCTTTTCTTTCTCTCCTGATTTGAACCCATTCCAAATTTTTTCTTCGTCTTCATCATGTTTGTTACAAAGTATGCTGCTGCTCTCTCTCCAATACTACTGTCTAACGCTTTTACACGATTCCAAGCCTTTTCAATTAAAACTGAGTCAGCTTTATGACGTTCACTCAACTCTTTACTGTTTGAATATGCAATATCATGCTCTCTACACGCTTCATCCAAAACATTGATTCCACGATCACCACGTGCTAATCGTTTCTCTAACTTTGTTCCAGGTCCGCAGTAATTGTATCCGGGTATATGAGCCTCAAAAGGTAGAGAGTCTATTATATTGTTTACAAGACCACTACCCTGTTTGAGTTTTGATTTCGAACTATTTAAATTATAAAAACGTTTGGCCATTTTATAGCAACCTCAATCAACAAACGTTTCCCATTGAATGAAGTACTTCTCTCGCTAACATGCGTTTTTTAAGACAAAAGAAAAGCATACTAGTACGAAACATTGAGGGTGGTGGACATGGAGAGAATAATCAACAACCTCGACATAGTGTTTTGCTACCCAATACAATTAGAGCATTAATTGTTGGACCATCAAATTGTGGAAAAACCAATGTGATGCTTAGTCTTATAGAGAGTCCCAATGGTCTCAAATTTGAAAATATTTATGTATTTTCAAAGAGTTTATACCAACCCAAATATGAATATTTGGAAAAACTTATCAAACCAATTCAAGGAATGGGATATTTTACGTTCTCCGGAAACGATGGAGTGTTATCACCGCACGAAGCTAAAAATAATTCTATCATGATATTCGATGATGTGGCATGTGAAAAGCAGGATAATATCCGAAACTATTTTTGTATGGGAAGACATAAGAATATTGATTCATTCTATTTATGTCAAACATACACACATATACCGAAACATTTAATACGTGACAATGCTAATTTTATTTTAATGTTTAAACAAGATGATTTGAACATGCGTCATATATATCGAGATCACGTTAACAGTGACATGGACTATGAATCATTTATGGAAATTTCACGAAAATGCTGGGAGGAGAAATTTGGATTTCTACTAATCTCTAAAGATGATGATATGAAAAATGGGCGATACAGAAAAGGTTTTGATCAATTCATTATACTTTAAAAAATGGATATAAAACTAATGATGTAATAATTAAACAACAGTCCAAACTCAGGCTTCAAAATGTCTACATCACTAACATTTGCATTAAATGGAAACACATCAGTTATAACTGAAAATTTTTTCCCACAAATTGAATTAAATCGAAATTATGAGTGTGCTCTCATTGACTTTCACACATACAATTCTATACCAAACGTCGATAGAGGGAACAATCTATTTCATATTGGAAATAAATGTATAGAAATACCTGTTGGATCATATGAACTCGAAGAGATTGCAACATATATTATTGATGTCCTAAAGGGGTATGGTTCTTATGATGCGTTAAAAATAGAAACCAACAACAATACGCTGAAAGTTCAAGTTACCACTAAAAAAGAAACAGTATATTTTAATCGTGAACGAAGTATTGGACAGCTATTTGGATTTAGTAAACGTATTCTAAAACCGCACAATACTGAAGTTTATGCCTCAGATAATCCTGTGAATATTTTGAAAGTGAATACAATTAGATTGGAATGCAACATTATCAGTGGCTCATATGTGGGTAATAGACCAAATCACGTGCTTCATGAATTTGGAATCAATGTTCCTCCAGGATATAAAATGAGTATTACACCACGAAATTTGATTTATTTACCTATCAACACTAGAGAAATAAGCACGCTCGAAGTACGGATAACTGATCAGGAGGGGGAATTAATCAATTTTCGAGGGGAAACTATATCAATTCGTCTTCATTTACGAGCAACAGAATGATTATATATAATAAAAGGTCGCTACATCACCTCACAACTCCCATTACTAAATGTAAAGGTGAAGTGAAAACATCATCATCATCATTACCATCTCGAGGACCATCACATCCACGACCTGCGGTATCATTAAAAAATAAACTGATTTTAAAATCGCTTGGATTTAATATTCAGTAAAATTACTACCTTCATTTCAAATGAATGAAATTTTTTTTGTGCAAGATAAACCTCACAATGATGAGAGTATCACGAAAAAAGAATATCACACTTATTACCCATATCAGCAGAACTTCAAAACAAATGATGAAGTTCGTATTACAATACAGAACCAAGATTTGTATGTGTTGCCGTCTGAAAGTTTCCTCCACTTTGAAGGCACACTTAGTAAAGTTACTAACCAAAATTCGGGGTCAACTACAACAAATGATGTTGCCGGCTTGCTTAAAAATAATTGCATGGCCTATTTTTTGGATGAAATAAGATATGAATTGAACGGATGCGAACTGGATAGAACACGGTTTACTGGAATCACATCTACTCTGAAAAACTATCTTTCTATTGGACGACAGGAGTCTCTACGTTATCGTAATGCCGGGTGGAGTGGAGGAGAGAGTATATCTTGCGGAGGACATTTCAGTTTTTCAATACCATTAAAAATGCTAATGGGATTCGCTGAAGATCATAAAAAAGTTATATTAAATTGTAAACATGAACTCATTCTCTTGCTAGCTAAAAATATGAATGATATGTTTGAAAAAACAGTCGGAGGTGTTGAACATAAAATTGCTATACAGAGCATTAGTTGGAAAGTACCCCACATTGTTCCAAGCGATACTACTAAAATTAAAATGTTCAATGTAGTAAAAAGTGGAGCTACACTTCCACTTTCATTCCGCAGCTGGGATTGTTATATAAATCCCTCGTTGGTGCAGGGGACTCATCATGTATGGAACGTTAAGCTAGCTGCAAATAGAGAACGTCCACGGTTTGCAGTCATTGCGTTTACATTAAATGGAAGTCTAATTACAAACAATTTGAGAAATGCGAAAGTGTATTTAAATTCTGAAGTCTATCCATATGAAGATTTAAATGTAAAATTCAGTGAAAATCGGTTTGCTGTCTTGTATGATATGTACGTGAAATTCCAAGAGAGTTACTACAACCGGGAGCCTCATGCACTTTTATCACCACTGGACTTCAAGTCAAAGGCTCCTATTATTGTTATTGACCTTTCTTATCAAAACGAGTCGGTCAAATCAGGGCCAATTGATGTTAAAATTTCAACTGAACTAAGAGTACCAAGTGAGTTGAATACAAAGGTATATTGCCTTCTCATTCACGATCGACTAGTTGAATATACCCCACTGACCGGATTAGTTCAACGTATCGTATAATGATTTCACAAAATATTTCTTCATTCACCTTTTGGAAATCATTACGAGTAGACGTCAACGGATCGAAAGAAATTTAAAAATGATTTTGACTGAAAACAAAACCAACTCCACAACTAATATTTCGATACAACAACTTATAACTGGAATAAATAATTTTATGAAAATGTTTAAGGATAAAATTTTTCCTGAACACATAGAATATTTATCAGAATCATTGAAATATTTTAATAATAGAATATGTGATGGACCATTGGTTTCTAATGTTCATGGACAACATTTCACATCCTGCTGTTGGGCTCATAACGATGTGGAGGATGGAGTCGATACATGTGCCTGTCATTTCTATACTGTTCGCTCACAAAAATCAAAAAAAATTATAAAAATGTATGCTAATTTAGAGAATCGATTTTAAACAATGTATTTGGAAATAAAATTATGTTACATACAGAACATGAAACGAAGAATAATATATCTTTAAGGGGAATGGAATTTTTTTTTTACAGCACTATTCGACTTTTCTTTCAGATTTTGTATTTTATCTTCAAGTGTCTTGGAATTGGTGTTGTACTCTCGTCTGAATTACATCACGTTCCCATCCTTTTTTAACGTTCATCCCGTGATCCTTCCTCCGCTCCGATTTCGAATGCATTCGAATTGACGAGACAAGTGGACGTCACGCCTTCGTTCGTTTTACAGGTAGCGTTGGGCTTCCGAACATATTTCATCACGTTTCGTAACGTTGATTCATGTTAGACGTTCGATCGTCTTGGATGTAGCGTTGCGTCACGTGCGTGGCGCCTTCGATCGTTTTACAGGTAGCGTTGGGCTTCCGAGCATATTTCATCACGTTTCGAAACGTTGATTCACGTATTCGATCGTCTTGGTTGTTGTGTTGCGCCACGTTTCAGTCCTTTCGTTTCGTAACGTTTCGATCTTCTAGGATGATGCGTTGCCCCACGACCCACGTTTTCGAGGTGGGTGTTCGCGCGTTCGTACGCTACGTTCGTTAATGATAAGAGCGTATCACGTTTTCGTAGGACGTCTTCGTCTCACGTTTTCGAGTACGATCTACGAATCGTATTTCGACTGCGACCCCGACCCCGATCCCCTCACCGTCCCGTCTCGGGACACGCGACCTCGACCCCGACTCCGTCTACGTTTTCGAGCTGAACGTACAGGTGTTCGATCGTTTTGGGTACAGCGATGCGCCCCTGATTGACAATGTACGCTACGTTCGTTAATGATAAGAGCGTATCGTAGCACGTGTTCGTCACACGTTTTCGACCACGATCTACGAATCGATTTCGACTGCGACTCCGAGTGCGACCCCGAGTACGACCCCGAGTACGACCCCGAGTACGACCCCGACCCCGACCCCGACCCCGACCCCGAGCCCGACCCCGACCCCGAGGGCGTCTCGACACAAGCGACCTCGACCCCGACCCCGACCCCGACCCCGAAGGATCGATAACGGATTTGTGTGACGAAACGCCCCCGACCCCGATCCCGATCCTTTCATCATCCCGTCTCGGGTCACGTACGATTCGTCACACAAATCCCACACTTGACATTTCCACAGGTGACCCTAATTAAATTGCATCTTTATTACCTCATACTTGACATTTCCACAGGTGACCCTAATTAAATTGCATTTTTATTACCCCTAAATTGACATTAATGACAGGTGACCCTAATTAACACTTCCTTGCACAAGAATTAGATTTGTATGAAAACTTGATATTCCAACTACTAAGGTCTTCATGGAGAACCTTTTGCTCTGACCTGGACAACATCAAAGACACCTCCAGACTGAGGAAGCTGCTGTCTAAGCAGGCTTCCAGTCCTAGTCTGCTAAAGTCGGGCTATGGAGTGTGGACGGAGAGCAGTGCTGAAACTCTTGAAGCACTGCTTTCAACTCATTTCCCGGGATGTATTGGTATGGAGAACAGTGACTGGCAGCTCCTTCCTAGTCTCCCAGTTATGAGACCCCCTGCCGGTCTAATTACAGTTAATAAAATAATCTGGGCTATCGACTCCTTTGCGAAGGTCAGGTCGCCCGGTCTCGATGGACTTTCGCCAGCAATGCTGCAAGCCAGTAAACTCACGATTGTTCCGTGGCTATCGGGTATCTATTCGGCGTGCCTCGCATGGGGTCATATCCCCACTCTTTGGAGGACCTCGAAAGTCATTTTCCTGCCCAAGGCGGGCAAATGCAGTCATGTGGTCCCAAATGACTTCCGGCCTATCAGCCTAACCTCTTTCCTGCTAAAGACATTGGAAAAGCTACTTGATTTCCACATCAGAAGCAACTCTATGCATGCGTACACAAAGGGCAAGTCCATTGAGCCAGCTCTCCATGCTCTAGTAAACTCCATTGAAAAAGCAGACCACTTCAAAGAATATGCCTTGGGTGCATTTCTTGATATTTCAGGTGCCTTCAATAACGTCACTATTGACGCCATTATGAAGGGCCTTACTTCTGTAAACACGGCTCCAGCGATCCATAGGTGGGTCAACCGCCTTCTTTGCGACAGGCGGGTGGCGGCTACGTGGGGCGATGCGGCCATTACAAAGGTAGTGCGAGGTGGCACTCCCCAGGGTGGGGTTCTCTCGCCTCTCCTTTGGAATTTGGTTGTAAACAGCCTACTTCAAAAATTTACTAGACGGGCCCCCAAGTTAATTGCTTATGCCGACGACATAAGCATTTTGATAACTGGGAAATGCCCAACCACCCTTAGTTCCGTAATGGAGCTTACTCTTCGGGAAGTTAAAGCATGGGCCGAAACAGCCGGGCTCAGCATTAACGCGGACAAAGCGGACCTTATCCTCTTCACGAAGAGGTATAAGTTGCCGGCGTGGCTCCCCCCTAAAATGGGCTGCATTACACTAAAGCCGAGCCAAGCTGTGAAATACCTAGGTGTGGTCCTGGATAGCAAACTGTCATGGAAACTCAATGTGTTAGAGAGGGTGAAGAAGGCCACCGGAGCCTTGTACATGGCGAAAAAGATGCTTAGTTGCACTTGGGGTCGCTCTCCTAATCTTATGCGGTGGAAATACATCTTAGTTTTTCGTCCTATCCTCACCTATGGCATTCTAGTGTGGTGGCAGGCCACAGAAAAAAGGACGTACCTATCCATCATGGAAAGGACACAGCGTCAAGCGCTACTGTGTATCACAGGCGCTATCAGGTCGACGCCTACTAAAGTCCTTGAGGTAATAGCTGGTGTCGAACCGTTAAACATGTACGCGCAGTCCATAGCAGCAAAATCGTCCTTTAGGATTGCTGCAACAGGCAATCTGAGTCTAGACTAGTAGAGACTTGGACTATACTATCCTCCTCACCAGTACTGATCATATTAACTCGATTTTCATGGAACCGGACTACTGGCGGGAAGGGTTATGCATTCCCGACGCCCTCAACCTCTTCACTGATGGGTCGAAGACGGAAGGAGGAGTCGGAGCGGCGGTATACTGCCCAGACCCGATCTCCAAACACTCCTATAAGCTTCCGGACCATTGCAGCATCTTCCAGGCGGAAGTGTTTGCCATTGGCAAAGCTGCAGAAGTGCCTCGGGGTTTACAAGGCAATTACAACTCTGTAAATATCTTTGTTGACAGCCAGGCTGCAATAAGATCTATGCACTCTGATGTGATCAAGTCCAAAGTTGTCCTGGATAGCAGAAGAGCAATAGAATCGCTGAACGCATCTGCGGTCGTGCGTATCTATTGGATCCCAAGCCACCAGAGCATCGATGGAAACGAGATCGCTGACACTCTCGCCAAAGAGGAAGTTGGGCTAGACGACGGTTACATGTGCAATGTTCCGATATCCCTGCGAACTCTAGGCAGAGACATTAAGGTGCGCTCTAGACTACCGCAGGACGCGTGCTGGCACAATGCCAACTCGTGCAAAACTGCAAGGCTGATGTGTGCTTCTACTAACAAAAACGTAACCAAATTCGTCATGCAGCTTTCAAGGAAAGACTGCAGGATAATGCTAGGCATTTTAACTGGTCACTGTCTGTCAGCTCCCTATGCTGTTAAGTTGGGTTTCACGAACAGTGATCAGTGCAGGAAATGCAACGAGCCCGGGGTTATGGAGACACTAGAGCATCTTCTCTGTAGGTGCCCAGCGTTATCCCGACTTCGGCTGAAGTACCTCAATTCGCCGTGCCACAACGATCTTCGTGACGTTTCACGGCTACCTCCTAGGATGCTGCTGGCTTTTGCCAAAAATGCATCCATACTGTGCGACTTCTGAGACGAATAACTACTACATCCATAGGTCTATGCTTTGCCCGTTGGGCTCCGGTCCAACCTAACCCAATCTATAACGTTTAACTCATAATCACGAAAACTATGTTTATTATTCTTAATTTATATGCCTCCAACTTCAATATACATTTTACAAAATATAAATTTTTTCTTTCATTTGGATTTGCCAAGCGCACAATGTCACCAAAAGTTTCTCACCAAATTTTGTCACAAAAATCAGGTGTTCAATCACCTGACTTTAAAAATCGATAGCAATTTCAAGGTTGCATTTTTAACAAAAATATTTATTGATAGGGTATTTATTTTAAGTATATAAAATAACAAGTAAGAAAAGTCAAGTGTGCTCGACTGTGAGATACCCGCCACCCATTTTGAATAAAAGCAAAATATTGCGGTATTATTTTTAAAATATACCAAAAGTACTGCAAAATACTAAAAATATACCAAATGGTATATTTGGTATAACGATATAGTACCACAATCAAAATATACCATAGACGACATAATATACCAGATTGTCGGCCAAAGCAACTGAAGCCCCTAGTAAGTAGGCGTTTTAGCCCATACAAAAGTATTTCTTTAATAACTTTCACAATTTTTAACTGATCGCATCCAACTTTTCAGGAATCATTAATACTATTGTTATTATTATATGTACTAAAATTCGCAGCACCATCTTTAAAATTACGCTTGTTATTTTATTTGATTTGCGGGGGCGGAAGTGGGCGTGTCAAAAATTTGAAACAAACTTGATCTGCGTGCAAACATAACAAATGCTGTCGAAAAAAAATTATAGCGCTATCTCGTATAGTCTCTGAGATCCAGTGTTTCATACGGACAAACGGACAGACGGACATGGCTAGATCGTCTCAGCTGTTGATGCTGATTGAGAATATATATACTTTATAGGGTCCAAGATGCCTCCTTCTACCTGTTACATGCATTTCCTGCCGGCACAATGTTATAATACCCTTCTACCCTATGGGTAGCGGGTATAAAAATTAGGATTTTCTTCCATAAAATTTTGGACTTTATGCCACCGATCACTGATCCGGACGCAAGTAAGCTCTAATTCCCGAAATTACTGAGCGAATAGCTTTGTTCGGATGCATTCGCTTGAGGGGAATGAATAGCTGTGAACATCTGGTTAACTCCATGTTTCTTGAGCTTCTGAAATGCATTCGAGTGAAATTGTGATCCATTGTCAGAAACAATAGTTTCTGGAACGACGAAAGCCAAGCTAGAGACGCGTTTTTTTATTTTAACTGACTTAAGAAAAAAAAAAATTTCGAAAAATGGTTAAGTACGATAAATAATAATAATATTCCCGCTTCTTTGTCGAGGATACGGTATAAGAAAATTTACGAAGATGGTTTGGAAAACCCTCCGGGGCTTTATCCAAAGCAGATCTCAGAGCACAATTTGGAGATTTTGTGGCTTTTACACCTCACAAGCTTAGACCAGGCTAAACATAATATCGTCTCACCAAATTTTTTGGTATCCAAAGTTTCCAGGCATACTCGTCGTGTATCTGTTTACCTGACAAATGCTCGGCTCTTAGATACACGTATCCACCATCGACTTTCAACTCCAAGTACTCTGGAGACTTGATATGTGGCAAGTCTAAATCTAAAATTAAACCATGTTGTAAATCTATGGCTGCCACACCATCTTGATTCACTCGCGACAAAGAATTAGGTACAACCTAAATGGAGCCTTTACGATGCTCGATATTGAACCGATACCTTTGCAAAACTAGCGCCAAACGAACTGATCAAGAATTAAAATCATGATTGGACATCGGCCATTTTAGGTAAGTGTGATCAGTCACAATGGTGAGCTCGTGACCTACTACATAACGCGGAAGCTACACCAAGGCGAGATTTTAGCACGTCGAGAGCTCTGGTGAGATACTAAATCTTTGTTTAGTCTTCATTAAATCGAATAATAGTAAAACTAGCGATGCAAAATTCGGAACTTGCGATACCAACTGCACAAACCCATTAAACTCATCAACCCTCGTAAAACTTCGCCTTTGATCACTACTCTACATTTTATGTTGTGAAAGGTAGTTGTCTGATGACAATTAAAATTGCCTAAAAAAAAACACTTGATTGCCACAACATCAAAACATCAGCTGATGCGCCAAAGCCTTAATTAAGTTGGCAAGGCTACTTAACATAGCTCAACTGTTAGACCTCTGTTGAGTCTATCGAACGAGGAGAATTTCCCCGATCCACACAGCGATGCTTTAAACCCCTACTGAGGGCAGCCAACTTCAATTTTTCAACTTTTTCGCTGAGATCGAAATGACTTAAACCAGACAGAAAATAAGAAAATAAAACAAAGGAAAAAAAAGATACGATTGTTTTTTATTTAAGAAAATAATAATAAACTTTTGGCATCCAAGGTTCCCTTTTTGTCGCCAACTTTAAGTGGCCGTCTCTGTTAAGAGAAATTCAAGGTGCTATATTTTCTTTATAGGCTTTACCACTGATTGGTAAGTAGTGTCAATCTGTATGGACCTTGCTATAAAAATATTATTTTATACAGCTAATTGGCCATACTGCTGGCAATTGCAAACGCTAGTCCATTCAGTGGAAGCGGTGTTGCCCATTGCGGTCCCCGCCTCCCCCCTCTTTGAACAGGTGCCACGTGCCAATCACAGGCGGATATTCACCCTAACCTATAGGCCTTAAGGGGGTGTTAGCGAAGGCAGCGAATCTCGCTGCGGGCAGCCACCTAGCGAAGAAAATATAATAATCTAGACAGCGAAACATCGCTGCAGATCACCAAAAAAGGGTATTCGATAGCGGCTCGTCAAAGGCGATAATAGAGACGCTCTCCGGAGAGAGGTCTACGGCTCCACCAAAACCAACACCAGCAGCAGTGGATTGATTTCTAGTGTAAATTGCACCAAGAGTGCCAAACATGGTTTGAAATAAAGAAATGAAATTGAATTTGTAATAGTGCTTGTCAAATCAACTAACTCATTTTTTTCGATTTTTGTACAGCCAACATGGGGTACATGGGGAGTCGTTAGCCTGATAATCTTAACCCTTTATCATCTTTAACAGCTATCATCAACAATCATATACGACGGATTCATCTGTTATCAGGCCTGCTAGCATCGATGGAAAGTGCGTAAGTACGGCATAGCCGTTTGTGAAATCCTAGTTGATCGGGGGTTGTGATTGTGGGGCTCTCGATTCCGTGTTGGTCCGTGTTGGAAGACAAACATTTGAGTAAATTTACGTAACGTACCGAATAAGAAAACATAATTAATCAAGCACTATTGTTCATTAGAGATAAATTTATAAACAAAATGAAGAATGTTTATTAAAGTAATGTACAGAAAACAATTATGTGTTAAGCATTTGATTCAAATTGCGCACTGGATTTGCGAACTTTAGTATTGATGCGAATTGAGTACTATCCCTCTCCCCGATTATTTCATTCTGTCTACACATTATTTTATGATGACTTACTACCCAGTCGAAGCCAAAGACCCACCCAAGCCCTGAACTGAGCCGGCAAGTTAGCTAGACAGAGTTGGCTTAGACGAGTAAAATCTCGTGGTGTTCGTCACATAATTAAATGGTGCCCAACGTGGGGCCTCTGGAAAAATGTGCCTCAAAATAAAAATTTCCTCATTAAACTATACATTCTTTTTCTCTGAGAAATAGGTGTGTGAATTTTCTGCCTTCTGGATTGGCCGTTTACTGTGAGAACGTCGGAAGCAGACCAGATGAAAATAACATACATTGGGGTGATTCATTAATTGATAGTGTTATCAATGAACTAAACCTGCTAAATACAATTTTCTGGCCAATATCGTGATTAAGGAAATTTGTTGTAAAATAGGATGAACTTCGATTCTATACCGAATTATTGTTGGGCCCTGTACACAATATTGTGTTGTGGTATTGAAATCGAGAACTGTTCAGTTTTGGTTAATATCGATCTGTTGCTCTTTCAATCACAAACACTCATCAAATACGTTATTAGTCAAAGGAGATTCAGGCTCTTAGTACTCACTTCGCATTATATTAAAATCGCAGGAAATGTGATATTTTTGTCTCAGAACAATCTGAAGGGGAACCGCTGGCACTTAACCGCGAGAGCGACCAAAAACAAGAGCTAATCAGAGAGAGAATCTCATCAGAAATGCCGCACAATCTCCTTTTTAGCAACACAGGGCAAGCTTAGAACAAAATGTACCTACTTCCAGGCAGCATCAAAACGCTGCTCGAGAGGGCCGAGCATCAACAGGAAGTACAACCACACCCGTTCCAGCTGTGTCTAAACAACGAGTTCACGGACTTATCACTTCTTCACTCGATTACTTTCGAGCTGAACTAGTCGCTACTATCGCTTATCAGGTTGAATTGGCCTTCAGAAACTTAAATATTGCCGCCCAACCGCCAATAGTTCGTTTCGAGGAACCGCGATTTGAATGGGATAACGAAATTCCAGATCAGAATAACGAAGGATCGGGGCATTCAGGATATATATCTGGTAGTCTCGATCGCCCTGACCGAATATGCAGTACCATTGTTAACTGGCATCTTAAGTTCAGTGGTACACCAACTGATATACTTCATATATCGAATAAATTGTTTGACCTCTCGTTGTTTGAGCAGAAACTTTGATACGTTGTATCAGTTTGCGCACTTTCTATTCTCAGGTCCAGCGTTAACTTTCTTTTGGAGGTTCCATCGTAGCTCCCATCATAGGAATTGGTATAATCTTTGTTCTCGGTTATGCGAAAGATACCAAAATCAAAGAACCGATGAAGACAAAAAAGATAGCTTAAGACACAGGAAGCAAAAGTTTAATGTACCTTTCGATGAATATCTGGATGCTATGTTGAACATTGCATATACGCTTAATTCTCGTCACATGAAGAATTCTACTCCCAACTGCCCAAACATCAAAATCGATCTAATAACCCCATCCGAGTTATTCATGAGATTGCTTTAGAAGAACACCTGGAGTTAGGCTCTGAAGATAAAGACTCCGAATTAGCAGATGTAAATGCTATGAAGTATTCTGATAATTTCAAATGTTGGAATTGCGATGAAATTGGTCATCGTTACCAGGATTGCCTGAAAACACGCCGTATATTTTGTTATGGCTGTGGAAAACTTGATACATATAAACCAAACTGTACAAAATGTAAAACCAAACAGGAAAACTCGCAGAAGGGTATTCGCTTACCGCCAAAAGCGGATATCCGCAATTAAAAATAGAACCAAATTCTTTAGAGTATTCTCAACCACCAGCTATATCGAATAACTTACCTGACTTACAAATTCATCGTCATTTTATGCCTTATCATTTGCGATTAACAAAAATACACCCATCTCCAAAATCGCGTGCTGCTCATCGTATGCATACATTTTGGTCGAAGAAGCGTGTACTAAATTCTTATAGGATATCGGCTATCGTAAATAAAGACAACGATATACGACCCTATACTTACCTCACCATTCTCGATCAGCGTTGTTTGGCCTTGCTCGATAGCGGAGCAAATAAAAGCGTAATCGGAGGAAACTTAGCAAGGTTCATTCCTGAAAATAATATTAACTATCTTAAATCCAAGGGATTTGTTAAAACTGCTGACGGACAACCTCAAAAGGTCGCCGGTACCATTCAACTTCCGATCGAGTATAATTCGACAAAGCAATCCTTTGAATTCCTAATGAATTCGGGGTCGGGGTCGAGGTCGCTTGTGTCGAGACGCCCTCGGAGTCGGGGTCGGGGTCGTACTCGGGGTCGTAGATCGTGGTTGGAAACGTGTGACGAACACGTGCTACGATACACTCTTATCATTAACGAACGTAGCGTACATTGTCAATCAGGGGCGCAGCGCTGTACCCAAAACGATCGAACACGTGAACGTTCAGCTCGAAAACGTAGACGGAGTCGGGGTCGTGGTCGCGTGTCCCGAGACGGGACGTTGAGAGAATCGGGGTCGGGGTCGCAGTCGAAATACGATTCGTAGATCGTACTTGAAAACGTGGGACGAAGACGTCCTATAAAAACGTGATACGCTCTTATCATTAACGAACGTAGCGTACGAACGCGCGAACACCCACCTCGAAAACGTGGGTCGTGGGGCAACGCATCATCCTAGACGATCGAAACGTTACGAAACAAAAGGACTGAAACCTGGCGCAACACAACATCTAAGACGATCGAATACGTGAACGTCTAACACGAATCAACGTTACGAAACGTGATGAAATATGCTCGGAAGCCCAACGCTACCTGTAAAACGATCGAAGGCGCCATGCACGTGACGCAACGCTACCTGTATAACGATCGTAGGCGCCACGCACGTGACGCAACGCTACATCCAAGACGATCGAACGTCTAACATGAATCAACGTTACGAAACGTGATGAAATATGTTCGAAATCTCAACGCTACCTATAAAACGAACGAAGGCGTGACGTCCACTAGTCTCGTCAATTCGAATGCATTCGAAATCGGAGCGGAGGAAGGATCACGTGATGAACGTTAAACAAGTCGAGTAAGCCCAGGGAACACCTCGAGGGGGCCATTAAATATAATGGGGTCTTTTCCGAAATCTAATTTCGGCAAAAAAAAAACAAATTGATCTGAATTATTGTATATAGCGTTAAAAATAAAAAAAAATAATAAAAAAATGTATGAGTCCCAACCGAGATTCGAACCGGCGTACCACCAAATGTTGGGCTTGCACACTACACACCAATATAGGCAAGAATGTTAGTCATTCATAAATTTAAAAAAAAATCTTTGTACCCCGAGCGGGGCTTGAACCCGAGAACCACAACGTGCTCGGCTTGGACTCTACCACCAGAGCTATCGCACTATTGAACTCCCTGTGCATACAGACACTAATATAGGCAAACATATTAGACATACATAAATTAAAAAAAAAAATTTTGCTCGGCTTTGACAGAGCTATCGCACTGCTCATGAACTCTCTATGCATACTCTCTATGTATATAGCGTTAAAAATAAAAAAAAATAATAAAAAAATTTATGAGTCCCGACCGAGACCGAACCGGCGCACTACACACCAATATAGGTAAGCATGTTAGACATTCATAAATTAAAAAAAAAAAATGTTTGTACCCCGAGCGGGCTTGAACCCGAGAACCACAACATGCTCGGCTTGAACTCTACCACCAGAGCTATCGCACTATCGAACTCTCTATGCATACAGACACTAATATAGGCAAACATGTTAGACATACATAAATTTAAAAAAAACAAGTAAGAAAGCTACAGTCGAGTGTGCTCAACTGTGAGATACCCGCCACCCATTTTGAATAAAAGCAAAATATTGCGGTATTATTTTCAAAATATACCAAAATACTGCAAAATACTAAAAATATACCAAATATACATATTCAGTATATTTTTAGTATTTAGTATAATACTACTTTCAAAATATACCGTAGGCGGCATAATATACCAGATTGTCGGCCAAAGCAACTAAGACCCCTAGTAAGTAGGCGTTTTAGCCCATACAAAAGTATTTCTTTAATAACTTCCACAATTTTTACCTGATCGCATCTAAATTTTTAGAAATCATAAATACTATTATTATTATTATACACACTAAAATTCGCAGCTCTAGCTTTAAAATTACGCTTGTTATTCGATTTTTTCTGATTTGCGGGAGCGGAAGTGGGCGTGGCAAAAATTTAAAACAAACTTGATCTGCGTGCAATCATAACAAATGCTGTCGAAAAAAAATTATAGCTCTATCTCTTATAGTCTCTGAGATCTAGGTGTTCATACGGACAGACGGACATTACTAGATCGTCTCGGCTGTTGACACTGATCAAGAATATATATACTTTATAGGGTCGGAGATGCCTCCTTCTACCTTTTACATACAAGTTAAGGCCACACATTACCAAATCCCATAACCATGCATTGCCAGTGTCAATGCACTCCAATGCACCGAGACACCACAAGAGACAACACAAGGCCACACATTATCAAAACCATAGCTATGCATCGCCAGTGCTAATGCACTCCAATGCACCGAGACAACACGCGCTCCGATTCAGCATAAGACACCATCGGAGCAACGACCAAATCAACGGCGCACCTGCACATAACCATAGCCACGTGCGCCTCGTCAGCAGAAACCATCTCCAATGTCCAGCACCTTGCGTAACGCCCAAACCGTGGGACCAAGCCTCGGACACCCAACACCCAGCGCGACAACTGCAGCGGCTACATCCGGCAGCGACAGCGACAACGACAGCGACAGCAGCAGAGCTTTAATTTTAATAATTTAGATTGTTTAAGGTAGTTCTAATCCAACTCTTAAATAAAGCACTTGGCTTTTTTTAAAACAAAATTAATCAATTTTGTTAATTGGCGCCCGAGCAGGGACACGTTCATCGCGTCGTCAAAGTAAAGTTGTTAAAGTGAGAGCGCCTCAATTAGCCGCTAGTTAACAACCGCGAGTAATAGTGCCGATACAAAAAAAAAAAGGTGCCGCGAAAATTCGAACGTGTCCAAACAAAAAACCTTGCCGCTGACGTCCTGTTGTGCCCGTCCGCAGGACACCACGAAGAAAGTGTCACCGAGGGACCCTAGTAATCCGCAAGTCGCTGTCGCCACAGGATAAAAAGGATTCACCCAGAGGACCGTCGTGGGAGATTCACCGGATGTATCTTTTAGCGTAAGCATAGTGATTAAGTGATTAAAAAAATATTAAATACAAATGCAAATGTGAAAAAACAAAACAAGCAACAAGCAAAGAAACTAACATAACGATAAAAGAAAATGAAAATTGAATTTATTAAAAAATTGTAAAGCTAAAAGTCAAACAAAAGAAATATTTGAAAACAAAGAAAAATTAAATAATCAACTAAACTAAAATAAGAAATATTTGAGAGAAAAATTTAATGCTAAGTAATAAATAAATAAAAAAATTTTTTTTTTACAACGTGCTAATCACACGACAAAACTAAATTAGTTTTGAAAAACAAAATATCAATAAAAGTAAAAAGATAACAAAATATAAAGCCCTCATAACAAACTCCAATCTTGCGATTCCTACGGGACCCTCGAAGATAGAAGGAGCAAACCAGCCACTGGTTTTAAATACAAATAAAAAATTATACACTGTCTCAATTAGAAACGCATAAACCTAACCATAAATCTCATCTCACTTTCATCGAAATCATCAATCGTGTTTTTCGTATTCTTCCTCTGAATTGTTAAAAAAATAACCGAGAGAAAATGAAAGAACCATGACTACCGACACCCTTCAGGGGGGTCAAGTCATTAGACGAGCTTTAGGAGTAGAGGCAGAAGAACCATTAACTGACATACCATACGTAAGCCCCACTCAGAATGGTGAGTTGGAGAAAGTACCAGACGTAACGCGTCTAATCAAAGAATTTTCGGGAGACAGAACTTCTTTCGGATCTTGGAAGAAAAATGTCGACAGAATTATGGCTATGTTCACAGGACAAGAGCGTACGCAAAGATACTACTTAGTTACGTTAGCCGTACGTATGAAAGTAGTAGGCGAAGCGGAAACTGTGTTGGAATCATACAACACTCCCTTGAATTGGAAAGCTATTTCCAAATGCTTAACAGAACACTACGCGGATAAGCGAGATCTAAAGACTCTCGAATACCAATTGTTCTCGTTAACCCAAGGCAGATTGTCCATTATGGAATATTACCAAGCAGTGTACCACCAACTATCCTTGATACTCAATCAAGTTAGCGTACAAGAAGATTCTGCAGACTCCATAAGAGCTTTGACGAACAGTTACCGAGGCAAAGCCCTTGATACTTTCGTACGAGGTCTCAACGGAGATTTACCCCGTCTTTTAGCCGTTAAGGAACCTCGAGACCTTAGCCACGCATTGCATCTGTGTAACCTACTCGACAATCAGGATCACAGAAATGCTTTCTTGCCAAAAGGTAGGCACCCAGCGCCACCAATACCACCTAGGCAATTTACAAGTCAAACGTTTGCTAAGCATACAGCGATCAAACCGATGCATAACAACAATCAGGGCGAAATTTCGATCCAAGACTTTATTATGCACCGTGTCCCGCTAACCAACAATATCAATCAAATTCCAATCAAGCAAGACCCTTTTCTCAATTACCACAACAGCAGTTTCAGTATAGACCACTATACTCAGCGCCTCCGCGCCCACTAGCCCCAAAACCAGAACCAAAACCAATCCCAATGGAGGTCGATGGTTCAATCCATTCAGCTAGAGTAAATTATATGAATCGCCCACAACAAGATTTTACCGCTGGAAAACGTCCCCCTCCACTTTCGGGACCACCTCGAAAATTCCAACGGCAATTCCATATCAATACAGGAGAGCCAACAGAACAGTACGCCGAAGAGCAACATTATATTGACTACCCAACAGAACAAGAATTAAATGCAGACGCATATGCTTATAACAGTGGTGAACAAGAATATTACGCATGCATGGAATCAGCAGGTTTCTCAGACTCATATGACGAAATGGAACAAACCCGTCATGAATCCGAAATAGGAACGATAGACTTGTCTGATGTTAATTTTTTAGTTTAAACCGTTCCTCACTACCATATTTTCAATGTAGAACGAGGGACGGAAGACTCCTTAATTTCTTAATAGATACCGGCTCCAATCAGAACTACATTCAATCTTCGTTAATTGATTTCCCTAAACCAAATAAAGAAACATTTTTCGCAAACTCCATAGGAGGTCAAATAGCGATCACTCACCACACATTCTTAAACCTGTTTGGTCTTCAAGATATTCCAATCCGATTCTTTTTATTACCAACTCTAAAAACCTTCCATGCTATCCTTGGCAACGGTACCATGAAACAACTTAACGTAGTCATTGATGTCAGAAACGACATTCTTAGAGTAAATGGTGACAGACAATTTCGCATCCAGCAACTTCCAGCTCAATCAGTAAATAATATTAAAATTCGTACCGACCATATGTCCGAAAATCAAAGGACAATAGTAAACAAATTGGCCGCAAATTACAGAACTCTATTTGCAGAGCCAGACGAAAAATTGACATACTCCACTAAAGTAGTCGGAGAAATTCGAACTTCGTCAGATAAGCCAATTCACACCAAGCACTACCCATACCCTATATCGCTCAAACAAGAAGTTGAAAGGCAGCTTCAAGAGATGTTAGACGACGGTATAATCAGACCTTCTAGATCCCCGTACAATGCCCCAGTTTGGGTTGTACCAAAGAAAGCAGACGCTTCGGGAAAGAGAAAATACAGAATTGTAATTGATTACCGTAAGCTAAACGCCGAAACAATTTCTGACCGATACCCAATGCCTGAGATAGGAGAAATAATCGCGCAGTTAGGGAGCAACAAGTTCTTCACAGTGCTCGACCTAAAGAGCGGGTTTCATCAAATTCTGTTAAGAGAACAAGATATTGAAAAGACGGCATTCGCAGTCAATGGAGGAAAGTTCGAGTTCACTCGTCTTCCCTTCGGACTTAAAAATTCACCATCCATCTTCCAAAGAGCTCTAGACGACATTCTAAGAGATCATATCGGGAAGATCTGTTATGTTTATATAGATGACATAATCATCTTTAGCAAAACAGAGGAGGAACACGCAAACTATTTAAGACAAGTCTTTTTAACGCTGCAAAGCGCGAACATGAAAGTCCAAATGGATAAGTGTGAATTTTTTAAGAAACAAGTCAATTTCTTGGGATTCACAAAATCTGAAAATGGCGTTAAGACGAATCCGGAAAAAGTTAAGGCTATTTCCGAGTTCCCTATACCCAATTCTCTAAAAGAATTAAGATCATTCTTTGGTTTGTCTGGATATTACCGACGTTTCATAAGAGACTATGCCAAACTAGCAAAGCCTCTTACCGCACTTCTCAGAGGAGATGGCGGTCGAGTCTCAACAAGAATATCCGATAAAGTACAGATTCAACTAAACCAAGAAGCCATCGAAGCTTTCAACAAACTTAAATTATCTCTTAGTTCAGCAGATGTTATCCTAACCCTCTAAGCCCCAATTGTAGAAATATTAAAAAAAAACTATGTTGGATAATATTTTTTAGGGTAAATGATAGCTTTTAATTTCAAATATGACCTCAAGAAGTGTGTACTAATCTTAGTTTACCTGTAAATCTAACAAAGGTAAATAAGTGCCTCAAGGCACTCTTGGGGTTTTAAGTCAATTTTTTCATATATGATTTTATTCTAATTTTTGATTATGGTACTCAAAGAAACAATTTTTATTTGCCGTACAGCATAAGTGCAAATTACATTTTGTGCACATACATTGTGTTTGGGATTTCTTGCAGTGCTTGCACCATCTTTTGCCACTCTCTCGACTCATCCAAACAGGAAAATGGTTGCTTTGAAACTGGATGCTTTGACTTTTCACCAACTGTGAGCGATGGCTTTGAAGATCTCGCGTGGATGGGGATTGCATTGTCCAACCTGGTAGTGCAGTTCGCTGGGATGATGGTGACGGAAATTTCCGATCATAATCACGGAATGTGCGACCGCGCTTACGCTTACTTTGATATGCCACTAAACCAGCAGCAATTGATTCCCGAAACTCCGGAAGCTCTAACAATTTGTCTGTGCTCTTGTTTTCCTTTTTAATGCGCCTGTATAAAACATACGCATTTGTCGCTGCCATATCAACCAAATGGTAAAAAATTCGTGTCATTGCATCTTGTGTTTTTGCTCGAATATGATAACGACCCATAAGTCCATGACCTCATCACCGCCCATGTGGGCATTATATTCCCGAATAATTTGTGGACAATCAACCTCAATGCGTTTTTTAGATTTCTTGTCATAACGAGCTATCTTTGCTATTCCTTCATTTGCATTTAATTTCAAAAATGGCTTAATACCAACATAAGTAGATAGCAAGCAAACGGCTTTATTGTCTTTCCATAATACATTTGTTATATCGATGCCATATGACGAACCGACATACTCAGTCGAAAAACCTCTCGGCTGTTTCCTGATCTTAATGTCATTCGGAAGCTTGCAATTTGGAATGCGATTAACGCGCACTGTTCCTAGGCTATATATCCCTTTAGCACGAAGATAAACCATCAATGGTATAGAAGTATAAAAGTTGTCAAAATAAATTATGTAGTTTTTGAAACTTTCTACCGTTTTTGTCAGGCGTACAACAATGTTTGCCGAAGCTCCAAGATCTGGATGAGCAGGCAAGATAACGTTATCACCTGCACCACTATAAATTTCAAACCGGTAAGCATAACCAAATGAGTCGCACAACACAAACAGCTTAATACCCCACTTATGAGGCTTATTGGGCATATACTGCCGAAGGTGGTGTCTCATTTTTGTGCTGCACATTTGTTCATCGACACAGAGTCGTGCTTGCTTTGGCACGGAGTCAAACCTCTGGTTAAGGTGATCTAAAAACGTACGCGTGCGATACAGTGAATCGTATCCTGGCTCACCTTTCTGGATTCGCTTGCTCTCATCCCGCAGTGAGAAGTATTTTTTGATTTCTTCAAACTTGTTTCGCGACATGGTGTGTTTTACAGGTCCAAATGCATTTATACCCCAGTAGCTTTTTATATTCGGGTATCGATAAATTGACATGTAAATTAAAATTCCAATGTAGTGATGGACATCGTCTATGCTGAATTTGAATTGATTGGTTATGTTTTGTGTTAGTGCTGACCGAATGGTTTCTTCAACAGTCATATTCATAATCTGTGAATCGAAGAAGTAACAGAAAATCTGTAAAGGTGTTGCAAGTTCCTTTATACAATTTGGGAGTGAAGAATCTCCCCGAAAAGCTATGTCGTTGACATGTAACTGCATCGACTGCTGCCTCCATGTTACCTTAGTTGGCACCTTGTTTATAAATTCAACACCTGTTCATAAAATAATTACTTATTTGAGTACCACTTTATAACTTAGATTTCTTACCGGCACAATTAAAACCACCAGAAGAAGGCTCAGATGTACACACTGAATATTCAATTGTCGGCAGTGGTGAACGAGGTCTCTTTACAGGATTTTGGAAATTTTCCAGCTGCTGTACGTTTTCTTTGTCATTATCACCGCTATTGTCTATAAATGAAATAGTTTCGGCGTCCTCTAATGCCGCGTTTAGTGCTTCTACTAAATCCAAGCTGTCTTCATCGTCATCACTAGAGTTACCCAAGAGTTCCTCGTCCGCTTCAACATCATTGAACAAATCCAGCAACTGTTCATCGGTCAACTCGGATAATTTAAACCGTCTACGCATTCGACCTGCCATTTCGGTTTGTCTTCAATGAGAAACCATTTAGTAAACAGAAACAAACACAAAAATTGCATGCAGTTGTGAAATAAGCGGTGTTTGTAAAAGGTCGCGTGGTGTCCCAACAGTGCCTCAAGGCACTTATCACAATTTCACCGCTGTAACGCATTATTTGTATAAAGTTGCATATATACAACTTGATTTGGATAATATAATATCTTACCTTCAAGAACAATAATTTTTAATTGGCTGATTTTGAAGTTATTTCACTTTTATTAATTAACACAAACACACTACTCATCACACAGCAATTTTTGCGCGCGAATGCATGATGCATGTAAACAACACGGAAAAAGTCCCCTTTTAAAGCTTCGGAGAGCTTTCAAAGCTTCCACTTATAAGCTCACATTTTTATTGTGAACTGACAAATATAATTAAAATTATTAAAAAGTGTTTCGCTTTTTAGATAATACAAATTATATAATAAGTGCCTTGAGGCACGCTTGAGTATTAGAGGGCTAAGCTATCCGAATTTCCAGAAGGAATTTCATCTGACAACAGATGCATCTAACTTCGCAATCGGAGCTGTACTAGAGCAAGGGGGTAAACCAATCACGTTTATTTCTCGTACCTTGTCAAAAACGGAAGAAAATTACGCCGTTAACGAGAAAGAAATGCTAGCAATCGTATGGGCATTGCAAAGCCTGAGACCTTACCTATATAGTACTGCTAAGGTTGTGATATTCACAGATCACCAACCTCTCACCTTTGCACTAAGCAACAAAAACCATAACGGAAAGCTTAAGCGTTGGAAAAGTTACCTGGAAGAATTTAACTACGAGTTAAAATACAAGCCTGGCACTTCTAACGTTGTAGCAGACGCATTGTCTAGAACACCAGCAAAACATGAGATAAACACTCTATCCTCTTCAGCAACGGTCCATAGTGACGATAGCTCATCCCATAATCTGATATACTCTGTAGAAAGCCCCATCAATGTTTTCAAAAACCAGTTATTCCTACTCACTGATGATAATCCATCATACAATTTCGAAATCCCATTTCCCACTTATCACAGACACATAGTAAAAAGACCATCTTACACAGAGAAAGACCTCATAGAAATAATGAAACAAATATTAGATCGCAAGATACTTAATGGAATTCATACTTCCGAAAATATCATGGGAAAGATTCAAAATTTTTATCCATTACATTTTATTTCTTATAAAATCCGGTTCGCACAGGGTATAGTAGAAGACGTAAATTCAGAAAGCAGACAAAATGATTTAATGGTACAGGAACATAAAAGAGCGCACCGCAACGCTAAAGAAAATAAAGAACAAATCCTCAGACAATTTTTTTTCCCCCAGATGAATAAGAAAGTAATTGCAATAGCCAAAACATGCATAACATGTAAAGAATCGAAATATGATAGAAATCCTTCGAAAGGCGCTATACAATCCACTCCAATTCCGCAATACCCCGGACAAATGATCCATATTGACATTTATATCACGGAAAAACTCAATATCTTGACAGGCATCGACAAATTTTCCAAATATGCTCAAGTAAAGGTTCTAAAATCCAGAGCTTCCCAAGACATAATGATCCCATTGAGGGAAATGTTAATAGCTTTTGGGATACCCAAAATAGTCGTAATGGACAACGAAAGAGCTTTAAACTCAGCATCTATCAAATTCATGTTGGAAAACCAACTAAACATATATGTTTTCACGACACCACCGTATTCTTCTACCAGCAATGGACAAATAGAACGATTCCATTCTACACTGACCGAAATTCTTAGATGTCTTAAGAAAGACCATGACGAACTTACCTTCACAGATCTATTGTTTAAAGCAATCCAAGAATATAACCAGTCAATACATTCAATAACTAAAGAAAAACCCATTGAAACTTTTTTCAGAAGTAATATAACTAACACTCCAGAATCAATAGAAAAGAAAAGGGAAGAAATTAGGAACAAAATCGAAGGTACACAAAAAGCCGAACTAAATTACCATAATGCCAGCAAAAACACCCCCAATCATATGCAATAGGAGAAGAAGTTTACGTCAAGATCAATAAAAGATTAGGCTCTAAAATTTCCTCGAGATATAAAAAAGAAATAGTTGCAGAAAATGGTAACTCTACCATTAAAACGAAATCAGGAAAGATAGTTCACAAAAATAATTTTAAAAATTAACTCATATTTACAGATTGTTATTTTTACCGTCATGCCTCGGAGCGGCGACAATTTTAGATTACACCAATTCACAACTGGTGACCATCAAAATTGGGCCCGCAGCTATTCAGAGCAGCTCATTCAAAATAATACATGTCTTCAACATTCAAAAATATGAAGAAGCATTACAAATACTTCAAAACTCCATCAACTCATCTCTTCCGAATCACCTCACTCCATTCATTACTCTCGAATTAAGTCAAATAAGAGACGATTTAAATAGGTTAAGACCAAATAACATAAGAACACGAAGGTCAATAAATATGCTCGGCTCCGCCTGGAAATGGTTAGCCGGAAGCCCAGACCACCATGATCATGAGATCATCCTAAATAAAATGAATGAACAATTAGAAAATAATAATAAGCAAGTAGTAATAAACAGACTTTTTAGTGACAAAATTAAAGAAATCCGAGAAAACACAAATGCAATATTAAAATTAACAAAAGAAAGTCAATCAAACAATAATATCGAAATAGAAACTCTAAAATATAAATTAACAAGTAAGAAAGCTACAGTCGAGTGTGCTCGACTGTGAGATACCCGCTACCCATTTTTAATAAAAGCAAAATACTGCGGTATTATTTTCAAAATATACCGAAAATAATAAAAAATACTAAAAATATACCAAATGGTATATTTGGTATTTCGATATAGTACCACATTCAAAATATACTATAGACAACACAATATACCAGATTGTCGGCCAAAGCAACTGAGACCCTTAGTAAGTAGGCGTTTTATCCCATGCAAAAGTATTTCTTTAATAACTTCCACAATTTTTATCTGATCGCAACCAAATTTTCAGGAATCATAAATACTATTGTTATTAGTATATATACAAAAACTTGCAGCTCTAGCTTTAAAATTACGCTTATAATTCGATTTTTTTGATTTGCGGGGGCGGAAGTGGGCGTGGCAAAAATTTGAAACAAACTTGATCTGCGTGCAAACAAACCAAATGCTTTCGAAAAAAAATTATAGCTCTATCTCGTATAGTCTCTGAGATCCAGTGTTTCATACAGACAGACGGACAGACACACAGACACACAGACAGACAGACGGACAGACGGACATGGCTAGATCGTCTCGGCTGTTGATGCTGATCAAGAATATATATACTTTATAGGGTCGGAGATGCCTCCTTCTACCTGTTACATACATTTCCTGCCGGCACAAAGTTATAATACCCTTCTACCCTATGGGTAGCGGGTATAAATCTATATAATAAATTTTTAAAGAAAAACTTACAAATATGATTTATGCAATTAATTGGGCTAAGACAAATACAATAAATTCCATTTTACTATCAACTATCGAAATTCAATTCATTGAAAAGTTAGTGAAAATTCTAACAATTTGTTCATAAATATAGAGGAATTACTTGAATTCGCAAAAATTAAAGTAGCTTCAAACGGAAAAGACATTCTTTATATTATCAGTCTGCCCACAATAGAAGAAAACCTTTGTCAAAAAATATTAATAAAGCCAATAAGAAAAGAAAATGTAATTAATAAAATAAAGTTCGACCTAATAATTCAATGTAATGAAACAATATTTGGAATAAAAGAAACTTGCGAAACAATTAATGATAAGTAAACGATGATAATATGTAAACGAGAAAATTTAATAGACCTAAGTAACAATACCTGCGAAGCTGCACTACTGCAAATGAAACAACCCAATTGTCTGCGAATAAATAGTCAACACATCCCGGAACACGAAGAAATCCTACCCGGAATCATCTTATTGAACGACTTTGATGAAACAATCAACATTGACCAAGAACAACTACATCTGCATGGATATTACCTTGTCCAAACCAAAAATGCATCGATCACAATAAAAGGAACCTCTTATACAAATAGAGAGTACGTCCACGTTGATCCCTTACCACCCATGCTACAAATCGTTGGCAACAAGACCGAGATAGAACAAGTCTTTTCGCTGGAAATGGTGAAGGAACTCAACTTCAACAACACTGCAAAAATCCAGCTTATGAAGGAAGACCAAAAGATAAATACAATCACCAACATTGGTATTTACATCTTCTTGCTGATGTCCATAATCAAACTGGCAATTCGAGCTCTAAAATCAAGAGCAGCGAAAGTAATCATCAACCCAGTAAACAGTCCACCAAAAAATCAAAGTCAAGTTCAAATGGCGGCCGAGGACGTCCGCATTTAAAGGGGGAGGAGTTAAGGCCACACATTACCAAATCCCATAACCATGCATTGCCAGTGTCAATGCACTCCAATGCACCGAGACACCACAAGAGACAACACAAGGCCACACATTATCAAAACCATAGCTATGCATCGCCAGTGCTAATGCACTCCAATGCACCGAGACAACACGCGCTCCGATTCAGCATAAGACACCATCGGAGCAACGACCAAATCAACGGCGCACCTGCACATAACCATAGCCACGTGCGCCTCGTCAGCAGAAACCATCTCCAATGTCCAGCACCTTGCGTAACGCCCAAACCGTGGGACCAAGCCTCGGACACCCAACACCCAGCGCGACAACTGCAGCGGCTACATCCGGCAGCGACAGCGACAACGACAGCGACAGCCGCAGAGCTTTAATTTTAATAATTTAGATTGTTTAAGGTAGTTCTAATCCATCTCTTAAATAAAGCACTTGGCTTTTTTTTAAAACAAAATTAATCAATTTTGTTAATTTACATACATTTCCTGCCGGCACAAAGTTATAATACCGTTCTATCCTATGGATAGCGGGTATAAAAACAAAAAAAACAAGTAAGAAAGCTACAGTCGAGTGTGCTCGACTGTGAGATACCCGCTACCCATTTTTAATAAAAGCAAAATACTGCGGTATTATTTTCAAAATATACCGAAAATAATAAAAATACTGCAAAATATACCAAGTGGTATATTTGGTATTTCGATATAGTACCACATTCAAAATATACTATAGACGGCACAATATACCAGATTGTCGGCCAAAGCAACTGAGACCCTTAGTAAGTAGGCGTTTTAGCCCATGCAAAAGTATTTCTTTAATAACTTCCACAATTTTTATCTGATCGCAACCAAATTTTCAGGAATCATAAATACTATTGTTATTAGTATATATACAAAAACTTGCAGCTCTAGCTTTAAAATTACACTTATAATTCGATTTTTATACCCGCTACCCATAGGGTAGAAGGGTATTATAACTTTGTGCCGGCAGGAAATGTATGTAACAGGTAGAAGGAGGCATCTCCGACCCTATAAAGTATATATATTCTTGATCAGCGTCAACAGCCGAGACGATCTAGCCATGTCCGTCTGTCCGTCTGTCTGTCTGTCCGTCTGTCCGTCTGTCCGTCTGTCCGTATGAAACACTGGATCTCAGAGACTATAAGAGATAGAGCTATAATTTTTTTTCGACAGCATTTGTTATGTTTGCACGCAGATCAAGTTTGTTTCAAATTTTTGCCACGCCCACTTCCGCCCCCGCAAATCAAAAAAATCGAATAACAAGCGTAATTTTCAAGTTAAAGCTGTGAATTTTGGTATATATAATAATAACAATAGTATTTATGATTCCTGAAAATTTGCTTGCGATTAGATAAAAATTGTGGAAGTTATTAAAGAAACACTTTTGTATGGGACAAAACGCCCACTTACGGGGGGTCTCAAATGCTTTGGCCGACAATCTGGTGTATTGTGCCGTCTATGGTATATTTTAAATGTTAGTATCACATCGTTATACCAAATATACCATTTGGTATATTTTTAGTATTTTGCAGTATTTTTTTTGGTATATTTTGAAAATAATACCGCAATATTTTGCTTTTATTCAAAAGGGGTAGCGGGTATCTCACAGTCGAGCACACTCGACTGTAGTTTTCTTACTTGTTTTGATTTGCGGGGGCGGAAGTGGGCGTGGCAAAAATTTGAAACAAACTTGATCTGCGTGCAAACAAACCAAATGCTTTCGAAAAAAAATTATAGCTCTATCTCTTATAGTCTCTGAGATCCAGTATTTCATACAGACAGACGGACAGACACACAGACACACAGACACACAGACAGACAGACGGACAGACGGACATGGCTAGATCGTCTCGGCTGTTGATGCTGATCAAGAATATATATACTTTATAGGGTCGGAGATGCCTCCTTCTACCTGTTACATACATTTCCTGCCGGCACAAAGTTATAATACCCTTCTACCCTATGGGTAGCGGGTATAAACATCAACAATGAATACCAACATCATCAATGGGGAGTACTACTATTCCTGCCAGCATTACCTACCTGTAGGTATGCAATGGCATTTCCACGCCCGCACCGAGTTGCACAAATATAACTCTATTCGACCGGTTGACGAAAGAATCAAGCAGATTGTGAATGGGTACAGTGGACGTATTCTCCAATACATGTTTGAGAACGATGGAGCGGATATTAGGATGCCTACTGAATTGCTTAATGAGGCTGGACTAGCACTGATCCCCCACTTGGAAAGCGTGATGACTAGCCACCTCGCGTCAAAATACAACTTAGAGTTGGTTGCTAAGTACATGCTAATAAAAGAGCATGATATTCAACTGGAAATAAAATCGTTCCAGGGCACAATGTCTCTGGTTACGACTGGGTCCAACTTCCTCCACTTCGTTGAATCGCATAAAAATGTGATAGACACAAAAATGAGCGAGTTCCAGGAAAAGGACAGCGGATGGACATTGACGCGGATCATTAGGCTGAAGCTTAATGTGTACAAATGTGATCCGACAAAAGGGTCTAATCATTTTGAGCTTCCCCTTAAACTGAACAAGTAAGAAAGCTACAGTCGAGTGTGCTCGACTGTGAGATACCCGGTAGCCATTTAGAATAAAAGCAAAATATTGCGGTATTATTTTCAAAATATACCAAAAATACTAAAAAATACTGCAAATTATTCCAAGTGGTATATTTGGTATATCGATATAATACCACATTCAAAATATACCATAGACGGCATAATATACCAGATTGTCGGTCAAAGCATTTGAGACCCCTAGTAAGTAGGCGTTTTGGCCCATACAAAAGTATTTCTTCAATAACTTCCACAATTTTTAACTGAACGCAACCAAATTTTCAGAAATCATAAATACTATTGTTATGATTATATGTGCCAAAACTCTGCAGCTCTAGCTTTAAAATTACACTTGTAATTCGATTTTTTGATTTTCGGGGGCGGAAGTGGGCGTGGCAAAAAATTTGAAACAAACTTGATCTGCGTGCAAACATAACAAATGCTGTCGAAAAAAAATTATAGCTCTATCTCTTATAGTCTCTGAGATCCAGTGTTTCATACAGACAGACGGACAGACACACAGACACACAGACAGACAGACGGACAGACGGACATGGCTAGATCGTCTCGGCTGTTGATGCTGATCAAGAATATATATACTTTATAGGGTCGGAGATGCCTCCTTCTACCTGTTACATACATTTCCTGCCGGCACAAAGTTATAATACCCTTCTACCCTATGGGTAGCGGGTATAAAAATAGAAGGGCAGTTGTTAATGTGCATAACAATGATGCCTTCTGTTTTAAGTGGGCAATTATATCGGCCCTCAAACCGATAAACCGATCATACCATTGTAATAGTTATGGTGTTGAGATCACGTCCCCAATAATTGAGGTGAACAACGTAAAGATTGATTTCAATGGATTAACATTCCCGATGGAAATCCGAAAAATAAAAGAGTTCACTCAACGAAACCCTCACATAAGTTTAAATGTTTTCGGGTATGATGAGGAATCTGACAAAATAATTGGGCCGCTTTACTGCGATGGAGTGGAAATGAGAATCCACATTAATTTATTATTTGTCGACGGACCAACTGCGGGTATTCATGGACACTATGTGTTTTTTATACCCGCTACCCATAGGGTAGAAGGGTATTATAACTTTGTGCCGGCAGGAATTGTATGTAACAGGTAGAAGGAGGCTTCTCCGACCCTATAAAGTATATGTATTCTTGATCAGCATCAACAGCCGAGGCGATCTAGCCATGTCCGTCTGTCCGTCTGTCTGTCTGTGTGTCTGTGTGTCTGTCCGTCTGTCTGTATGAAACACTGGATCTCAGAGACTATAAGAGATAGAGCTATAACTTTTTTTCGACAGCATTTGTTATGTTTGCACGCAGATCAAGTTTGTTTCAAATTTTTGCCACGCCCACTTCCGCCCCCGAAAATCAAAAAAATCGAATTACAAGTGTAATTTTAAAGCTAGAGCTGCAGAGTTTTGGCATATATAATCATAACAATAGTATTTATGATTTCTGAAAATTTGGTTGCGTTCAGTTAAAAATTGTGGAAGTTATTGAAGAAATACTTTTGTATGGGCCAAAACGCCTACTTACTAGGGGTCTCAAATGCTTTGACCGACAATCTGGTATATTATGCCGTCTATGGTATATTTTGAATGTGGTATTATATCGATATACCAAATATACCACTTGGAATAATTTGCAGTATTTTTTAGTATTTTTGGTATATTTTGAAAATAATACCGCAATATTTTGCTTTTATTCTAAATGGCTAGCGGGTATCTCACAGTCGAGCACACTCGACTGTAGCTTTCTTACTTGTTTTTTTTTTTTGAGGACTTTGCTTTTATTTATCGAATCTTCTTCTAAATTTTGAGACTTACAATAGGTTTACGAATCTTAACATTAAAATTTAGCTAACAGTGTGTTAAAACTGCATTCTGGTTGCGTGTCCCTCAAGTCGGTCGCTGGGTAGGTAAATCATTACGACAAAGACGTGATTGGTTGCTCAACCTTGTTAGACCTCTCGCTTGGTGGTTAGGGTGCCACAGTTGCTTGGTAAAGTACTTTTCCTTCTGTTCTGCGATCACTTCTTTGACTGGTAGGATGTTTAAGTCGCGTTGTATGTTTTCGTTGCGAACGTACCACGGTGTCCCTGTGATGGTTCTCAAGATCTTCGACTGAGCTCGCTGGACTATGTCAATATTACTATTGCTGGCATTCCCCCATAATTGGAAGCCGTACATCCATATAAGTTTTAGTACCGAGTTATACAGCAGGACTTTATATTCAAGGCTAAGGGGAGACCGAGCGTTGATAAGCAAATGAAGGCTGCTGGCTCTTAGCTTTAGGTGTGTTCTTTTGGCTTTGATGTGCCGGCGCCATGTGAGTCTTCTGTCGAGGTGTACTCCTAGATATGTCACTTCGTTTGCTTGCGGGAGTAGAGTGTTGTTTAATGTTAGCGGCGGACAGTTCTGCCTGTTCAGGATGAATGGAACGTCCTTGCATTTTTGTTCGTTCACTCTAATTCGCCAATCTGATAGCCATTTTTCAACATCGATTATATGAAGAGCTAGCTGCGCAGTTGCTTGCCTCGGGCATTTTGAGCGGCTAAGAATAGCTGAATCATCAGCAAACGTAGATGTTGTTATTCGTGTGCCTGTCGGGATGTCTGCAGTGTAGAGGACGTATAGTGTTGGCCCTAGCACACTACCTTGAGGAACTCCAGCTCCAACAGTGAAGTCATCAGATATAGCAGTGTTGCATCTCACAACAAATTTTCTGTCGTAAAGGTAAGACTCTAAAAGTTTATGGGTGTTGCTGGGGAGCATTGTCTTGATCTTGTACATTAGACCTTCTAGCCAGACTCTGTCAAATGCTTGAGAGACATCTAAAAATTATTATTATTATTTAATTTAGATTAGTTATAATTAAAATTAAAACTAACGCTATTGGTAAAGCAATGGCAGCAATGGCCTTCAGCTTAGGATTTACATAATTACATATTTACATTTGCTTATTTGTTATTATTAATGTTATTGTTAGAGAAGCTGATATGTATTCGATTTTTTAAGGAATTCAATCAATTTAATTATGTTTTCTGGAGTTGGGTTTTGGAGGATGGATATGGGATGCATGGATTGAAAGATGTGATTTTTGAGATGTGTGTAAGATCATTTGTTGAGTGGGAGTTAGGGCAAGGCAGTATGTTATCAGGGTTATAGTAGTGTTGCAATGAGAATCTTGTGTGTCCAAGTCTAAGGCGAAGGATTTTAATTTGGTCTCTGCGAGTGATATTGTTTTGTTTTACATTTTTTAAGTAGGTGTTTGTGTGTAATCGGTTGGTGTTGAGTTGTTGGTACCATGTGTTGCAGAGTAATATGTAACGTTTAATTTTGTTGTTTAGCTCTGTAGAAAGGAATTTGTTATTGTCTGTTGTGTTAAGGTTGGGGGTGTAGAGTAGAGGTAAGACTCTAAAAGTTTATGGGTGTTGCTGGGGAGCATTGTCTTGATCTTGTACATTAGATCTTCTAGCCAGACTCTGTCAAATGCTTGAGAGACATCTAAAAATATGGCAGTACAGTACTCTCGTTTTTCGAACGCGTTCCGAATTTCTGATGTTATGTTGACCTGCTCAATTGTTCCGTGCTTTTCACGAAACCCAAATTGATGTGACGGGATTCCTTCCTGGAGTCTTAGGTATGTGTTTATCCGAATCAAAACGCATTTTTCAAAGAGTTTAGATAAGCATGAAAGTAGGCTTATAGGTCTATACGACGTGGGGATTGTGTAATCTTTTCTCGGCTTTGCTATCATTATTATAATTGACTTTTTCCATCTCACTGGATAGTAGCCAAGTTTTGCGATAGCATTAAAAAGCTGGGTGATAGTGCAAACGGCGCAATATAGGAGCTCGATGATCATTTTGAGAGTTATGAAGTCGCAGCCCGGGGATTTTTTCGGATTCCGTTGATTTTTGATGATGCTAACGATTTCATTTGGGCGAAATTCCATTGGCTCACGTTGAAGCTGACGTTCGTTTGGTAAAGTCGGCAGAGTAAACGCACTCGTGGCAGGATTTGGTTGGAATACATTTTTAAGGTGGTTGGCAAACGTGCTGGCTCTGTCTGCATCGCCTCGCGCCCAGCCTCCTGTGGGATTTCTAATAGGCATCACGGTTTCTTTCGGTGAGCTCAGAGTAGGGTGAGCTCTCCATAGTGAGTTTTTCGTACTAGAAGTGCACAATTGCTCTATGTAGTGGCGTTGGATATGTGCTTCTTGCTGTAGAGCTTTAGTAAGTTCACGTGAGGCATGTCTTAAACGTTGCTTAGCAGATGGCTATCTGTGGAATTGGCGACGTAAGCGTCGCTTTTCGAGGACGAGCTGTTCGATTTGTAGATTTGTCTTCTTTCGATTGCTTTGTGTATTTATGATTTGAGGTGTTGAAGCTTGGGCTGCAGAGACAAGTACAGACTCCAGTGAATTAACAAAGCTGTCTACGTCGGCTTCATTGTTGAGATGGGGACTTGGCTCAATGTGTGAGCTAATATACTTTCTGTACTTAATCCAATTGGTTTTTTGTGAGGCCAATTTTAGTGTTTGTTCCAATGTTCCTGGATGCCGGAGTAGAGTAAACAGTATAGGCGAGTGGTCAGATGAAAGATCCGAAAGGCATTCGGCGCTTATCAGATTTTTTGGAATGTTTTTGGTAATCGCAAAGTCTATTAAATCGGGCAGTTTCTTTGGGTCTGCCGGCCAGTATGTTGGTGTGTCAGGAGAAACATAGTCGAGCTTGTTCTTGGCGTTGGTAATGACAATGTAGAGCTGCTTTCCTTTTTGAGTTACGAGACGAGATCCCCAGTGTGTGTGCTTGGCATTGTAGTCTCCTGCTGCTATGAAGTGGTCTCCTAGTGAGTTGAAAAACTGCATAAACTCATCTTCAGCTATAGTGAAGCGCGGGGGGCAGTATACGGCGGCTAGTGTAAGTTGGTTGCCAGTATTTAGTTTTACATTTATAGATGTGGCCTGTAGGTAGTTTTCAGAAAATTTGTTATGATAGTAGTGATTAATACGGCTTCTGATTAGAATTCCAGTCCCACCATGTGCTTTACCGTCTGGATGATTTGTTCCGTAGAAAGTATATCCTCGTAGTTGAAAATTGTATTTGTTTGTAAGGTGTGTTTCTGAAAGCAGCATTACGTCGATTTGATTGTCGAGTAGGAATTGAGCTAACTCAAGTTTGTGCTGTGAAAAGCCGTTAGCGTTCCACGTAGAGATCCGTAGGGGAGTCATTATTTGGATTGTTGTGAAACCAGCATTTGAATCAATAGATTTTGGTTTCGCATTAAATCTTGCATAGTTGTGCGCATAAATGACATAAATTCTGTAAGGCTTTGTTGGAAGCTGCATATCATAGCTTCGAAGTTGCTTTTTGGCTGCTCCGGCGATTGATGTTGCTGAGCCATGTTCGGTTCTTGGTATGCTGATTGCAGAAATGAACTTTTTGAGGCAGGGATAGCCGGTCCTGATTTTAATGCACTTGCGTATGTCACACTTTTGTCAGAGTTAATAGGTCCTAGTGAGGATCTGGCTGCAGTCGAGAAGAAGACTTCAGGGTTTGATCTGGAGACTATCAACGTTTTATTTTGGGTGCGGGCTGTAATTACTTTTTGATGGATGCGGCTTTTCAGATCCTTATAAACTGGGCAACCTCTATAGTTAGCAGTGTGATTGCCACCGCAGTTGCCGCACTTTTTCGAGTTGCAGTCATCTTTGCTCGCTGGGTAGTGTGCGGAGTCATGAAGCTCTCCACAAACTACACACACCGGGCGCAGTTTACAGTATGACCTTGAATGACCATATTCTTGGCAGTTTGCACATTGTACCGGACCATTGCGTTTGTGCGGTTCCTCAACTGTTATTCGGCGGTGCAGAAGGAAATATAAAGGGTGCACTTCGTATTTCTTCAGGGGCTTATTTTCTGGCTCGAGCTCGACCTTAAAGAGTGGCTGTGGCTTTCTATCCCTGTTGAGGATATTGCGCTAAATCCTTTCTCTTTAAGTGCCTTTGTTATCTCTGAAGGCGTAACATCGGATTCTATGCCCTTTAGTACGACTTGCAAGCCCTTGCTGCTTTTAAGCTGATACGTGTAAAAGTTCTTTTTATTATCGGTAAGATATTTCGATAATACTCTGTATTTGTCTTTAGACTTCATTTGAACTTTTGTTTGGTGAATGTTGCCCTTTACAACGGGTATTATCTGGAAGTTATCCTTGCCAATAAGCTCAATGATTTTGTTGACGGGAACATTGGAACTTTTTTCTCGTATATAGATAGGCGGAGGCTTTGGTTTCCTTTTCTCGACTTCAGTAGATTCGGACGCCTCAACGTTATGGGCGTCTGCCAAGATTTTGAATCGGTTCGAGTTCACGGGTTATTTTGCGATGAGAATTTAGAGGGCTCATCTTCCTTTTAATTTGAATGTAGCGATCCATTCCAGTCTGCACAGCCGGCTTAATATGTTCATTGTTATACCCGCTACCCAAGGGTAGAAGGGTATTATAACTTTGTGCCGGCAGGAAATGTATGTAACAGGTAGAAGGAGGCATCTCCGACCCTATAAAGTATATATATTCTTAATCAGCGTCAACAGCCGAGACGATATACCCATGTCCGTCTGTCCGTCTGTCCGTCTGTCCGTCTGACCGTATGAGCTATAATTTTTTTTCGACAGCATTTGTTATGTTTGCACGCAGATCAAGTTTGTTTTAAATTTCTCAGTTTCTTTGGCCGACAATCTGGTATATTATGCCGTCTATGGTATATTTTGAAAGTGGTACTATAATAAATACTATAAATATACCAAATGATATATTTTTGCTATTTTGTATTATTTTTGGTATATTTTGGAAATAATACCGCAATATTTTGCTTTTATTCAAAATGGGTAGCGGGTATCTCACAGTCGAGCATACTTGGCCGTAGCTTTCTTACTTGTTTTTGTTCTGTTGTTGTTTCTCGGGCAGCGCAGCGGCAGACGTAGTAATGTTTGCGCTGCTAGCTGATGATGTCGTTAAACGCGTTGTCGATATAGTTGCGGCTGTTGTTGTTGTTACGGTTGACGTTGTCAGCGAAATTGCGGTGCTGGTTACTGCGTTCTTAGGCTGCAGAGACATCGATGGTAGCGAGGGAGAACATGAGCGCGCTCTATTGCTCTCTAGGTTTAAAAATTCGGTCGAGTTGGGGGTAATTGACCGCACTTGATCAGAGCTTGCATTATTTTCGGTCGCTTTGAAAGAGAAGTTCGCGTGTATGTGTGGATAAAAAATATTTCATCGTAAGTACATTCAATAAATTTGTAAATATTACAATCACCTTACAATTTCAATTTTCACACACAGTCTACTTGCCAAACAACTGGGTAAACAGCGAGTTAAGCGATGGTTCTGTAATCAATGCTTACAATACTCAACGAGTGAGGAGAGGGCAGCTCAACATACATTAAAATGCAGTCGGGTGGTTACCGAGGGAACAAGGAAGGACCAGAAGATTACCTTTAAAAACCATCACCGTCAGTTGGAGGTTCTGTTCGTCGTGTATGCAGACTTTGAATGCATATTGGAACCAGTAGCATTAGATGTAAGTTCAAACACAAAAATTATTAATAAACATGTGCCAGTAGCATTTGCATACTACATAAAGTGTGCATTTAACTCTGGCTTAGATAAGTTTGTTTCGAAGACAGGAGGCGATGTCGCTCGCACTTTCATTAAAAATTTATCGTCAGACTTGTCCGATTTGTATGAGAACCACATGAAAATAGTGGCTCCAATGCACATGAGTCTTAATGAGCTAGATAATTTTAGGAAAGCGACCATTTGTCACATATATAAGGGCATTTTAAATAATGATAGAGTGAAAGATCACTGTCATTTTACAGGTAGATATAGAGGTCCAGCCCATAATTCTAGTAATCTTAAATGCAAGACAGGTGATTTTATCCCTGTATTCTTTCACACTTTCTCCAAATATGATTCTCATTTGTTTGTTAAAGGACTTGGAGAAATTGAGGGGGAAATAAAAGTCATTCCTTTGAATAAGGAATTATATATATCAATTTCTAAATATCTCCCTCTTATGAAAAATACGCTAGAAATTAGGTTTTTGGATACTATCAGATTCATGGCTTCTAGTCTAGACACACTCGCAGGGAATTTGAGTGAGGACAATTTCAATGTGCTGAAATCACAGTACAAAAACATCTCAGATTTTGAACTACTTCGCAGGAAAGGTGTTTTCCCCTACGAATATTTAGATTCTGTTGAAGAACTAGATGAAACTTCTCTCCCACCAAGGTCCAAGTTCTATAGTAATTTAACAGAGTCAGAATGTTCAGAAGAGGATTACGCTCATGCCCTCTAAGTATGGTAACATTTTAATTGTCATTCATTAAAGGAATACTTAGAATTGTGTTTGAAAATTGATGTTTTATTGTTAACAGACGTTTTCCAAAATTTTAGGGCAATTTGTTCTTCAATTTACAATCTTGACCCCGCCCATTATTACACTACACCAGGTTTGTCGTGGGATGCTATGCTTAAAACCACAGAGATCGAACTCGAGTTACTCACTGACATTGATATGATTACATATTTAAGAGTGGAATTCGGGGTGGGTTGGTGCAATGTAGTCATAGGCATACAAAAGCAAACCACAAATACTTAAAAGATTTCGATCCTACTAAAGAATCGGAATTTTTAATGTATGTGGATGCAAACAATTTGTATGGTTGGGCTATGTTTGAACCACTACCTTACGGTGAGTTCAAATGGTTAGACAACTCAGGTTAAGAGTTTTAATCTAGAAAATATTCATGAAAATAGTGAGTATGGGTATATTCTAGAGGTTGAGCTAGATTATCCTTACTCAATCCATGATGAACATAATGATCTACCATTCTGTCCGGATAACAAGCTACCATCAAGCACTTGTAAAACTCCTAAGTTAATAGCCGATCTCGATGAAAAGAAGAATTATATTATATATTATAAGACTTTAAAACAGTGTATGAGACATGGCTTGAAATAAAAAAAATTCACTCCATCCTTCAATTTAGGCAGAAAGCCTGGCTCAAGAAATATATTGATATAAACACTGAGCATAGGATCAGACCCAAAAATAATTTTGAAAAAGATTTTGTCAAATTATTGAACAATGCTGTTTATGGAAAAACCATGGAAAACAGTGAAAAAAGGGTGGATGTACGAATAATAACGGAGTGGGAGTATCCAATTAAAAATAGGAAGTCAGGGCGACCCAAATTATGTGCCAGGGATTTAATATCAAAACCTAATTTTCATAGTGCATCAAGGTTGAGTGAAACTATGTATGCAATTCAAATGAAGAGGTTACGTAACATTTGTGAGAAACCGATTTATTCAGGTTTTGTAGTGTTGGAGATGTCTTCCATTATGAGTATATGAAACCTAAGTATGGGAAAGCACTCAAATTAAATTATATGGACACGGATTCATTTATTTACAGCATAAAAAAAACAAGTAAGAAAGCTACAGTCGAGTTTGCTCGACTGTGAGATACCCGCTAGCCATTTAGAATAAAAGCAAAATATTGCGGTATTATTTTCAAAATATACCAAAAATACTAAAAAATACTGCAAATTATTCCAAGTGGTATATTTGGTATATCGATATAATACCACATTCAAAATATACCATAGACGGCATAATATACCAGATTGTCGGCCAAAGCATTTGAGACCCCTAGTAAGTAGGCGTTTTGGCCCATACAAAAGTATTTCTTCAATAACTTCCACAATTTTTAACTGAACGCAACCAAATTCAGAAATCATAAATACTATTGTTATGATTATATGTGCCAAAACTTGCAGCTCTAGCTTTAAAGTTACACTTGTAATTCGATTTTTTTTATTTTCGGGGGCGGAAGTGGGCGTGGCAAAAATTTGAAACAAACTTGATCTGCATGCAAACATAACAAATGCTGTCGAAAAAAAATTATAGCTCTATCTCTTATAGTCTCTGAGATCCAGTGTTTCATACAGACAGACGGACAGACACACAGACAGACAGACGGACAGACGGACATGGCTAGATCGTCTCGGCTGTTGATGCTGATCAAGAATATATATACTTTATAGGGTCGGAGATGCCTCCTTCTACCTGTTACATACATTTCCTGCCGGCACAAAGTTATAATATACTTCTACCCTATGGGTAGCGGGTATAAAAAGATTTTTATGCAGATATTCGGGATGATGTGGAGTTAAGGTTTGACACGTCCGAATATCCAGATGAATTGGCCGAGTTGTATAAGTTTAAGAAATGTAATAAGAAACGATTGGGTTTCTTTAAGGATGAGTTGCATGGTAAACCAATGACTGAGTTTGTTGGTCCACGCTCAAGAATGTATGCATATAAATGTGAAAATTTCGATAAATCTGGTGAAATATGCGTCAAAAAAAATAAGGGGGGGGGGGGGGGGGTAAAGGCATGTTGTTTGAGGAACATTTCATTGTCAAACTATTTTAATACTTTGTATACAGGAAAGCAAGAATGTGGTAGTATGAAGATGTTTAGATCTAGAGGGCATGAAATCAGTACAGTCGAAATAACAAAAACTACATTAGATAGTAAGGATAATAAGCGAATAATAGAAAAAGATAGGATTTCAACTATAGCAAGAACACATTATTTAGTAATTCCCTTTGAAATTGAGAGTTACATATCAATTCTAGAAACAGAGTCAAGAGATTGGCGTAGCCAAATGAATGAGCTAGAGAACTCACACAGTTCTCAAGCTACCGTATCCAAAATAAATAAACTTAAAAGAAAATTGGATAATAATGAAAGTGCGATCGACATCCATGAGGCCGAATTAATAATGCATTTCATGTTAATGGATGAAATGAAAAAAAAGGAAACTAGATGTTTAGAACAATAAAACAATACTTTATTGAAAATTAAAATGTATAAATAAAATAAAGAAATGTTAAAATAAGAATGTACATAATAGTAATATAAGAAAAATTGAATATATGTGATACTAATTTAAGAAAAAAAAAATGTTAAATAAATTGAAATAAAATAATAAAATAAAAAAAAAAAAACACAAACTTGTTTTCAATCTTATATTATTATTACAAAATTTCAGTTTTATGAATCCAGCTGTCTTCGGTTTTGGGGAAACCCAACCAGCGTAAGAGAGCTCTATTGACTTTCTTTTTTTAACACTTTTTCAACCACATAAGTGTTAGGAAAACTTGTTTTTTTTCAGTTCCTCTTTGTAGAAACCACCTTGAATTGGATTCCCATTGAAGTCTTGCAGTAAGTATGTTGTTGGGTAACTATTTTGTACTTTGCTTATTTTAAAAATTTCAGTTGTTCAATTAGGAGTATAGCCTTTTTCAAATACATGTTTGTACTTGCTGATGCGTACATAATCACCCATTTTCAATTTGCTACCCGTAAACATTTTAATGTTGTTGTAGACAGTTTTTAAAATATGTTTCTCATTATTACTGTTTACATTAACGGGTGACATTCGTATAGTTCTATGATATCTATTGTTGTAAACGGAAATTAGTGTTTTGAATATATCAATCCACTTGTATGTCCCATTGAAACTGAATTCACGCCACATTAAGTCTTTTAATGACCTATTAAATCGTTCAACAATTGACGCCTTTAGACTACTAAATGTTGAATAATAGTTGATTCTATATCGTTTCATTAATATCTTAAATTGAGTGTTAAAGAACTCTTTACCATGGTCTGTTTGAAGATTTTTGGGGAATCCTCTCCCTGATTGAAATATTTTCAAAGAACTCTTTAAGATCGTCTGTTTGAAGATTTTTGGGGAATCCTCACCCTGATTGAAATATTTTCTCCATGGCCTCATCAACGTCTTTTCCATTTTTAGACTTTATTGCTTCCCCCCATCCAAATTTTGAGAATGTGTTATCACTGTTAGCATGTAGCGATACCCATTGTTTGAATGTGCATACTTCCCCATTTCAACCAAGTCAGTCTGCCATAAATCGTTTATTCCTTTTGTTGTGGCCCTACGTCTATAAAAATGCTTACGTGAAGGAGCATGTATTTCATTAATTATACCGCGTCTAGACATATTTTTTACTTTCGAATATGAGAGAGTACAATTTTATCAAGAATATCTGATGTAGTTTTCTCAGTCTTGATTATTCGCTGATCAACTGTAGACAATTTATCGGATAATAATCTCTCATTCCTTTCTTGATGTTAGAAAATTTCTCAGATCGTTTACAACTTGGTCCACATATTCTTTTATCGCCAAGTCGGCATTCTCAATTGGTAAGCGACCATTTTTTAAACGTCTTCCTTGAATATTGTAACTTCCATCATTATCAATGTAGAGTCCTGGTATTTTCTCACGTCGTTTTAAATGAATAGAGATCTGCTTATCATTTACATAACGTCCAAACTTGTCAACAGACATGATGATTATAAGCTCATTTCAATATTAACAATCAATTATATACGAATTTTGTGTATAATTTGAGCCTCTCGCAATTCTTCAATTATTGACGTAATTTCATTAGTGTGATTCGTATTTCCAGCTGTTTGAGAGGCAATTAAGAGTTGTAATCGTTCAACCAACTCATTTGGATCGTCCCAATATACATAATTGGGTTTATTCGTCGCGAGTGACATGAATCCAGTCCCAGAAACAATTGATTTTGAGATTTTAGGTGTAGACTCAGCAGTGGGTGATTTTGTTAAGAGTGGTTTAATAATTTTCGTATATTTCTTTGCTCTTGTTCCTCTGATCTGTCCATCGGAATTAAAGTTTCTCCGGTGCACATTAGTTATCAATAAAATTTCTTTATAAATTTTTAGATCATTTGAATTATAATTTTGAGGTAGGCGGTGAAATATTAATGAATATAATCCACTAGTAAGACGCCAGTTTTGACCATCATCCTATTCAATTTTTTTGTGAGTCACATTAATGTGTGAATTCCCCAACATTAATTGTCCACTTGCATTTTTGTATGGGTCATATGTCCTATCCAAAAGATCTTCCCGTGCCAGTTCACTGATATTACAATTTTTGAGTTGTCTTCATGTTGGGTTGATTGACTCGTTATCGAAGGCGTTGAATGTATAAATGTTTCATTTGGTAACACGTTCGATGAATGAAGGGGCTCTTGACTCGTTAACGGAAATGATGAATGGGGTGAGTCCTGAACCGGTAATGGAAGTGAAGTGTGGGGGGATATTTGTTTCATAAACTTAGTTGATGAATAAGGAGAACCTTCTCTCGCTAACGATCTCGAGGTATGAGGTAAGCCTTCAAACGATGTGCCTTCTATAGCTGGTTGAGAATAGAATTGATCATCATCATCATCCTGAGCATTAACACTATCCATTCCCCAATCCAATGTCTTGTCAATATCATATTTAGGTTTTGAGAATTGACTCTTAGCACTGTAAAATGTGAGTTTCCTTTTCTTGTTGGGTGGTGTGTCTCTCTCTCGGTCGATTGGAGTGTAGTTTTGCATAGTTTTTTTTCCATCCTCAACATTATTAAACTCTGATAGTATCAATGCCTGAAATTTTTTGTTTTCATTCACAAGTTTATGTAGTAGTTCAGTTATAGGTTTAAAAGTTTCCTCCAGTCCAATACTGTTCTGACTTTTGAGTTGTTTAAGATCAGAAATTTTTTTTTAGAGCATTTCGGCTTTTAGTTAATTAAGTTAAAACTTTTTGATTCATTTTCTTTCAAATTTGTCTCATTCAACTGTTAGTGGATTTAGTGATTATTTCAGTCTTGTAGTCTTTAGTGACTGTGATCTATTTTACGAAACATAATCATATATAACCAATAAACAGATGCATTATCATGTTTTGAAGAAGAGAGCTGGTTGTACAGATCAGCTATCTGACTGCTAAATAGATCAGCTAGCCGTTCTTTTAAACAGACCTGGTTGTATCGACCAGGTAGCTGTTCTTTCAAACAGACTTGCTTGTACAGATAAGGTATCCGGTTTTGATAACGGACCTGTTTCAATTTCCCATACCCCATGTAAAATTATGAAATCAAATTTCAAATACATTTATTCATGCAATGTAAAAAGGTGAAAAGTGCTGAAAAGAAAGCTGAAAATTTCCCAATTTCCCATTCCCTAATGAAAATTTTGAATTTATATTTTAATAACATTTATATGAAATAAGTATCTGAAGTAATAAAGCTGGAAAAGAAAGCTGAAAATTCCAAAATTTACCATTCCCCATTTAAAAAAAAAAATTTAATTTATTTTGATAATAAAATTTATTGTTTTGCTTATTTTTTATTCAATTACAATCTCAAATTGAAACAAGTAAGAAAGCTACAGTCGAGTGTGCTCGACTGTGAGATACCTGCTACCCATTTTGAATAAAAGCAAAATATTGCGGTATTGTTTTCAAAATATACCAAAAAATACTGCAATATACTAAAAATATACCAAATGGTATATTTAGTATAACGATGTGATACTAACATTTAAAATATACCATAGACGGCACAATACACCAGATTGTCGGCCAAAGCATTTGAGACCCCCCGTAAGTAGGCGTTTTGGACCATACAAAAGTGTTTCTTTAATAACTTCCACAATTTTTATCTGATCGCAAGCAAATTTTCAGGAATCATAAATACTATTGTTATTATTATATATACCAAAATTCGCAGCTCTAACTTTAAAATTACGTTTGTTATTCGATTTTTTGATTTGCGGGGGCGGAAGTGGGCGTGGCAAAAATTTGAAACAAACTTGATCTGCGTGCAAACATAACAAATGCTATCGAAAAAAAATATTATTACAGACACACGGACAGACGGACAGACAGACAGACGGACAGACGGACATGGCTAGATCGTCTAGGCTGTTGACGCTGATCAAGAATATATATACTTTATAGGGTCGGAGATGCCTCCTTCTACCTGTTACATACATTTCCTGCCGGCACAAAGTTATAATACCCTTCTACCCTATGGGTAGCGGGTATAAAAAATATTTCCATCATTCAGTTTTGATAGAGTATAATTACCAGTATTTAATTTTTTAATGTGCTCATCACTAACTGTATCATACCGTGCCGGGAGGTAAATAAAATTCTTTTCCAATAATAATTTTATGGAATTAGTATTAAATTTACTAGGAACCCTAGACGCTTCATAGATTCTGAATTCCTTATTTCTTGGTAGAGCGTTGAAAGGGAGCTTCTCCTTTTTCGTTATTCAATTCAAATAATTCACTGTTGATTAAAACTCGATGTCATCGGAGAGGAATTGGATGTCCTCAGCATGAGGAGTAATAAGAGGAAGATTAACTTCGGTGAAGTCAATCTCCTCTCCCTTGGTAGTCTCCTTTGATGAGTTCATCCTGAATATTTGATGTGTGTGTGTGTGTGTGTGTAGTACTGCTGGTGCTATTCAGTGCTGCTACTGCTCCTGCTGTTCGGTGTTGGTCGATGGGTGAATGCGTGCTCCTGGTGGTGATGATACTGCTACTGCTGGTGTTGCTGCTGAGTGCTGATGACTGTATGATATTTTCCATCGAGTGGCTGGCTGATTTTATACTTGATACTCCACTGTTGTTTTGAAAGGATTTCATTACCTAAGAACGTTTTCCTTTGATTGGTTGACTTTCGACCTGTTCCTACCTGTTGCTACCTGTAGGACTTCTCAAGTGCTAGAGAAGGACAACCAACCCACTGATAAGTGTCTCCTTACCCTTCAACCGACATACACCTCATTTCAATTCTAAACACAAATGTCCACAGTTTACAGTCCCAAAATTTTGTAAACGTTCATAATTGTACTTAATGTTTTTTCCTAAATATCTGACTACTTCTAATGGTGGTTGTAAATTCCCAAAACTATCAAAATAATAAGAATCTGATCCTCTCTTGTAATATGCTACCCAATGCGTTCCATTCGATATTGAGTCTGCTAAATTTATTATTCCACACTCGAAATGATGTGGAAATTTGGGTAATTGATCCTTCATATAAACACCTCGAAAATGAGGAATCTTTCTAAAGGCAAACTTCATTATATCAAAGTTTGATAATGCTCTTTTGGGTAGCTTACCTATTAGTTTTTTTGAACACGTTTTTGTTTTCGATTATTTCTAGCAAATGATATGCCATATCCATTTTTATATGGTTGTAAATATAGCCCAGCTCCTAATGCAACCGTTTCCATTTTTTATTATGTCTCTTGTTTTCCTCGAGTTGTTGTTTAGCCATCTTTGCATTGTTAATAGATTTTACTATTGCTGCGCTACCTGACGCTAAACTACCCACAGCGCTCAAAGCTGTTAAAATTGGGACAAGTGGTAAGAACCCACCTACCTTAGGTACATTTATAACCCGTGGAATAACAACATTTTTCTTACATCCCATCGAGTTCGATACTGCTTTACGTGCAATTTTTATTGCACTCAAGATATCAAGCGGTTTATTCTTTTTCAATTCATTTGTAGCCTTTTTGATTATTGTAGTCAATGATGTTTTCACTTGTCTCTTTCTCTCCTGATTTGATACTATTCCAAATTTTTTCTTCGTCTTCATCATGTTTGTTACAAAGTATGCTGTTGCTCTCTCTTTAATACTACTGTCTAACGCTTTTACACGATTCCAAGCCTTTTCAATTAAAACTGAGTCAGCTTTATGACGTTCACTCAACTCTTTACTGTTTGAATATGCAATATCATGCTCTCTACACGCTTCATCCAAAACATTGATTCCACGATCACCACGTGCTAATCGTTTCTCTAACTTTGTTCCAGGTCCGCAGTAATTGTATCCGGGTATATGAGCCTCAAAAGATAGAGAGTCTATTATATTGTTTACAAGACCACTACCCTGTTTGAGTTTTGATTTCGAACTATTTAAATTATAAAAACGTTTGGCCATTTTATAGCAACCTCAATCAACAAACGTTTCCCATTGAATGAAGTACTTCTCTCACTAACATGCGTTTTTTAAGACAAAAGAAAAGCATACTAGTACGAAACATTGAGGGTGGTGGACATGGAGAGAATAATCAACAACCTCGACATAGTGTTTTGCTACCCAATACAATTAGAGCATTAATTGTTGGACCATCAAATTGTGGAAAAACCAATGTGATGCTTAGTCTTATAGAGAGTCCCAATGGTCTCAAATTTGAAAATATTTATGTATTTTCAAAGAGTTTATACCAACCCAAATATGAATATTTGGAAAAACTTATCAAACCAATTCAAGGAATGGGATATTCGTTCTCCGGAAACAATGGAGTGTTATCACCGCACGAAGCTAAAAATAATGCTATCATGATATTCGATGATGTGGCATGTGAAAAGCAGGATAATATCCGAAACTATTTTTGTATGGGAAGACATAAGAATATTGATTCATTCTATTTATGTCAAACATACACACATATACCGAAACATTTAATATGTGACAATGCTAATTATACCCGCTACCCATAGGGTAGAAGGGTATTATAACTTTGTGCCGGCAGGAAATGTATGTAACAGGTAGAAGGAGGCATCTCCGACCCTATAAAGTATATATATTCTTGATCAGCGTCAACAGCCGAGACGATCTAGCCATGTCCGTCTGTCCGTCTGTCTGTCTGTGTGTCTGTGTGTCTGTCCGTCTGTCCGTCTGTCCGTATGAAACACTGGATCTCAGAGACTATAAGAGATAGAGCTATAATTATTTTTCGATAGCATTTGTTATGTTTGCACGCAGATCAAGTTTGTTTCAAATTTTTGCCACGCCCACTTCCGCCCCCGCAAATCAAAAAAATCGAATAACAAGCGTAATTTTAAAGTTAAAGCTGCGAATTTTGGTATATATAATAATAACAATAGTATTTATGATTCCTGAAAATTTGCTTGCGATCAGATAAAAATTGTGGAAGTTATTAAAGAAACACTTTTGTATGGGCCAAAACGCCCACTTACGGGGGTCTCAAATGCTTTGGCCGACAATCTGGTGTATTGTGCCGTCTATGGTATATTTTAAATGTTAGTATCACATCGTTATACCAAATATACCATTTGGTATATTTTTAGTATTTTGCAGTATTTTTTGGTATATTTTGAAAATAATACCGCAATATTTTGCTTTTATTCAAAAGGGGTAGCGGGTATCTCACAGTCGAGCACACTCGACTGTAGTTTTCTTACTTGTTTTATTTTAATGTTTAAACAAGATGACGGTTTACTGGAATCACATCTACACTCAAAAATTTTCTTTCTATTGGACGACAGGAGTCTCTACGTTATCGTAATGCCGGGTGGAGTGGAGGAGAGAGTATATCTTGCGGAGGACATTTCAGCTTTACAATACCACTAAAAATGCTAATGGGATTCGCTGAAGATCATAAAAAAGTTATATTAAATTGTAAACATTAACTCATTCTCTTGCTAGCTAAAAATATGAATGATATGTTTGAAAAAACAGTCGGAGGTGTTGAACTTAAAATTGCTATACAGAGCATTAGTTGGAAAGTACCCCACGTTGTTCCAAGCAATACTACTAAAATTAAAATGTTCAATGTAGTAAAAAGTGGAGCTACACTTCCACTTTCATTCCGCAGCTGGGATTGTTATATAAATCCCTCGTTGGTGCAGGGGACTCATCATGTATGGAACGTTAAGCTAGCTGCAAATAGAGAACGTCCACGGTTTGCAGTCATTGCGTTTACATTAAATGTAAGTCTAATTACAAACAATTTGAGAAATGCGAAAGTGTATTTAAATTCTGAAGTCTATCCATATGAAGATTTAAATGTAAAATTCAGTGAAAATCGGTTTGATGTCTTGTATGATATGTACGTGAAATTCCAAGAGAGTTACTTCAACCGGGAGCCTCATGCACTTTTATCACCATTGGACTTCAAGTCAAAGGCTCCTATTGTTGTTATTGACCTTTCTTATCAAAACGAGTCGGTCAAATCAGGGCCAATTGATGTTAAAATTTCAACCGAACTAAGAGTACCAAGTGAGTTGAATACAAAGGTATATTGCCTTCTCATTCACGATCGACTAGTTGAATATACCCCACTGACCGGATTAGTTCAACGTATCGTATAATTATTTCTCAAAATAATTATTCATTCACCTTTTGGAAATCATTACGAGTAGACGTCAACGGATCGAAAGAAATTAAAAATGATATTGACTGAAAACAAAACCAACTCCACAACTCATATTTCGATACAACAACTTATAACTGGAATAAATAATTTTATGAAAATGTTTAAGGATACAATTTTTCCTGAACACATAGAATATTTATCAGAATCATTGAAATATTTTAATAATAGAATATGTGATGGACCATTGGTTTCTAATGTTCAAGGACAACATTTCACATCCTGCTGTTGGGCTCATAACGATGTGGAGGATGCAGTCGATACATGTGCCTGTCATTTCTATACTGTTCGCTCATAAAAATCAAAAAAAATTATAAAAATGTATGCTAATTTAGAGAATCGATTTTAAACAATGTATTTGGAAATAAAATTATGTTACATACAGAACATGAAACGAAGAATAATATATCTTTAAGGGGAATGGAATTTTTTTTTACAGCACTATTTGACTTTTCTTTCAGATTTTGTATTTTATCTTCAAGTGTCTTGGAAATGGTTTTGTACTCTCGTCTGAATTACATCACGTTCCCATCCTTTTTTAACATTCATCACGTGATCCTTCCTCCGCTCCGATTTCGAATGCATTCGAATTGGCGAGACAAGTGGACGTCACGCCTTCGTTCGTTTTACAGGTAGCGGGGCTTCCGAACATATTTCATCACGTTTCGTAACGTTGATTCATGTTAGACGTTCGATCGTCTTGGATGTAGCGTTGCGTCACGTGCGTGGCGCCTACGATCGTTATACAGGTAGCGTTGCGTCACGTGCATGGCGCCTTCGATCGTTTTACAGGTAGCGTTGGGCTTCCGAGCATATTTCATCATATTCGTGTTAGACGTTTACGTATTCGATCGTCTTGGATGTTGTGTTGCGCCACGTTTCAGTCCTTTCGTTTCGTAACGTTTCGATCGTCTAGGATGATGCGTTGCCCCACGACCCACGTTTTCGAGGTGGGTGTTCGCGCGTTCGTACGCTACGTTCGTTAATGATAAGAGCGTATCACGTTTTCGTAGTACGTCTTCGTCTCACGTTCTGTACGCTACGTTCGTTAATGATAAGAGCGTATCGTAGCACGAGTTCGTCACACGTTTTCGACCACGATCTACGAATCAATTTCGACTGCGACTTCGAGTGCGACCCCGAGTACGACCCCGACCCCGACCCCGAGGGCGTCTCGACACAAGCGACCTCGACCCCGACCCCGACCCCGAAGGATCGATAACGGATTTGTGTGACGAAACACCACCGACCCCAACCCCGATCCCGATTCGTCACACAAATCCCACACTTGACATTTCCACAGGTGACCCTAATTAAATTGCATTTTTATTACCCCTAAATTGACTTAATGACAGGTGACCTTAATTAACACTTCCTTGCAGAAGAATTAGATTTGTGAGAAAACTTGATATTCCAACTACTTAGAATTTTCAAAAATTTTGAGGTGGGCAATGGCTTTGTGAAGACATCAGCAAGTTGCTTCTTGACCACCGTCAATCCATTCTTGGAAATGGTTATTCCATTCTTGTCAAATTTGATTGACATTGCAGCCTCCTGTAGGCGTTTTACCGACATCAGGTTTCCAGCAGCCTGCTCCGAAAACAGCACATCCTCCAGAGTTATTTCGTGGTCATTGCGCAAACGCACGATGCCGCGCTTAGGTGCATAAATATATTCGCCTTGGCCACAGCTATCTTAAGTGGTGGCACCAATTCCACACTATCGATGTATAGCGATTCATCATTTATCAGATGATCACTTGCAACGGAATCAAGTATAAATCCACATTTATCAACCGGGAGGTTTTCTTGCACTTCTTTTACGATGAATGCAATGCCTTGTGATGTTGCGGTTTTAGCTTGTTTATTATTATTATACCCGCTACCCATAGGGTAGAAGGGTATTATAACTTTGTGCCGGCAGGAAATGTATGTAACAGGTAGAAGGAGGCATCTCCGACCCTATAAAGTATATATATTCTTGATCAGCATCAACAGCCGAGACGATCTAGCCATGTCCGTCTGTCTGTCTGTGTGTCTGTGTGTCTGTCCGTCTTTCTGTATGAAACACTGGATCTCAGAGACTATAAGAGATAGAGCTATAATTATTTTTCGATAGCATTTGTTATGTTTGCACGCAGATCAAGTTTGTTTCAAATTTTTGCCACGCCCACTTCCGCCCCCGCAAATCAAAAAAATCGAATTATAAGTGTAATTTTAAAGCTAGAGCTGCAAGTTTTTGTATATATACTAATAACAATAGTATTTATGATTCCTGAAAATTTGCTTGCGATCAGATAAAAGTTGTGGAAGTTATTAAAGAAATACTTTTGCATGGGCTAAAACGCCTACTTACTAAGGGTCTCAGTTGCTTTGGCCGACAATCTGGTATATTGTGCCGAAATACCAAATATACCACTTGGTATATTTTGCAGTATTATTTATTATTTTCGGTATATTTTGAAAATAATACCGCAGTATTTTGCTTTTATTCTAAATGGGTAGCGGGTATCTCACAGTCGAGCACACTCGACTGTAGCTTTCTTACTTGTTATTATTATTATTATTATCGTTATTTCTTTCATTTAAAATTCTTTTGTATTTGAAGCAATCTTTTTTAATGTGTCCCTCTTTATCCCAGTGGTGACATCTAACCCTTTTCTTGAAATTTCGCTTAAATGTTTTCTTATGTTGAGTTACACGATTTTTAGATGAAGTGTTTTTATTTTTCACAATCGTACTTAAAACTTGCCTGCTAGTATCATTCTGTTCATTAACAAATGAGACACTTTATCTATTTCTCCTATTTTTGAACCTGCGGCCAACAACTCACTTATTAATTCATCAAAAATAGTAAAGTGGGACAATAAGGACATTTCACTCGATAGCTTAACCTGTTGTTTTAATTAAATTATTTTGCCACAGAAGTATTTATATTTTATGTTTCCTTTTGTTATACCGTAACACCAGCACCACACAAGTTGCCTCCTTGACGATATCACAATAAAAGGGAAGAGGATCGGTCGCCACACTGACTACGTATTCAATAAAGCCTTAAAAGTATATATACTAAAATGGTATTTCTGTATAGGAATAGGGGTATTCCAACAGTTTCCGCACCCAGTAATAAAACCCAATTTATAACCCAGTTTATAATCCCAGTATATAAATTTAACTGGTTACAATAGTTAGTATAACCACTAAATTTGTATGTGGAGGAATTTGAAATTGACTTAAGATTAATATTCCCCACACTTACATGCGTGTTTAACGGCCGAAAATAAAAACAAGTAAGAAAACTACAGTCGAGTGTGCTCGACTGTGAGATACCCGCTACCCCTTTTGAATAAAAGCAAAATATTGCGGTATTATTTTCAAAATATACCAAAAAATACTGCAAAATACTAAAAATATATCATTTGGTATAACGATGTGATACTAACATTTAAAATATACCATAGACGGCACAATACACCAGATTGTCGGCCAAAGCATTTGAGACCCCCCGTAAGTAGGCGTTTTGGACCATACAAAAGTGTTTCTTTAATAACTTCCACAATTTTTATCTGATCGCAAGCAAATTTTCAGGAATCATAAATACTATTGTTATTATTATATATACCAAAATTCGCAGCTCTAACTTTAAAATTACGTTTGTTATTCGATTTTTTTGATTTGCGGGGGCGGAAGTAGGCGTGGCAAAAATTTGAAACAAACTTGATCTGCGTGCAAACATAACAAATGCTGTCGAAAAAAAATTATAGCTCTATCTCTTATAGTCTCTGAGATCCAGTGTTTCATACGGACAGACGGACAGAAACAGCTGATGCGGCCAGAAAAGCTGTGACGTCGAGTATTTATACCCGCTACCCATAGGTTATTATAACTTTGTGCCGGCAGGAAATGTATGTAACAGGTAGAAGGAGGCATCTCCGACCCTATAAAGTATATATATTCTTGATCAGCGTCAACAGCCGAGACGATATAGCCATGTCCGTCTGTCCATCTGTCCGTCCGTCTGTATGAACACCTAGATCTCAGAGACTATAAGAGATGGAGCTATAATTTTTTCGACAGCATTTGTTATGATTGCACGCAGATCAAGTTTGTTTAAAATTTTTGCCACGCCCACTTCCCCCCCTGCAAATCAGAAAAATCGAATAACAAGAGTAATAATAAAGCTGGAGTCCCGAATTTTGGGATATACATTAGAAACTATAGTCCTTGTGACTTCTGAACATTTGGTTGCGATCGGATCAAAATTGTGGAAGTTATTAAAGAAATACTTTTGTATGGGCTAAAACGCCTACTTACTAGGGGTCTAAGTTGCTTTGGCCGACAATCTGGTATATTATGCCGTCTATGGTATATTTTGAAAGTGGTACTATACTAAATACCAAAAATATACCAAATATATCATTTGGTATATTTTTAGTATTTTGTAGTATTTTTTGGTATATTTAGGAAATAATACCGCAATATTTTGCTTTTATTCAAAATGGGTAGCGGGTATCTCACAGTCGAGCACACTCGACTGTAGCTTTCTTACTTGTTTTATTTGGAACCATGCGTCACCAGCAGGAGTAGGTTAGCTGAACCACTTTCTTTTTGGGATACTGCCAAAATTAATTCTTGGCATTTGAATGCAGGATCACGGTAGGGTGGCCGTCTGTACATAATAACAGCATCTCTTTCACTATTGTTTAATGTAACCTTCCCACTATACTCCTCCTTGTCTGTCTACCCATTTGTACGCGAATTCTTAATGTATTATTATTATAAGTGCAGTGTTTTATTAGTTGGCCCTTTTCTTGAACCCCATGCTTACTGAGCAAAGCCCGGAGAAGCTAGCGCGTGCGCCACACTAATAAAACTTCCACCAGCACCAGACGAATACATCCCTAGTGATTCATTACAAAGTGGATTGAGATATTCAAAACACTAATTTCCGTATACAACAATAAACATCATAGAACTATTCGAATGGCACTCGTTAATGTAAATACTAACAACGAGAAACATATTTTGAAAACTGTCTACAACAAATTAAAGATGTGCGCTTCAGCAAGTACAAACACGTATTTGAAAAGGCTATACTCTTAATTGGATAACTGAAAATTTTTAAATAGGCAAAGTACAATATAGTTACCAATCAACAATCTTACTAGAATACTTCATTGGGAATCCAATTCAAGGTGGTTTCTACAAAGAGGAACTTAAAAAAAACGAGTTTTCCTAACACTTATCTGTTTCAAAAAGTACTAAAATGGAAAGAGAATTTAGCTCTCGTACGCTGGTTGGGTTTCCCCAAAACCGAAGACAGCTGGATTCATATAATGGAAATTTTGTAATAATAATATAAGATTAAAAACAAGTTTGTGTTTTTGTTTTTTTTTTATATTTTATTATTTTATTTTTAGTTATTTAACTTTTTTTTTTCTTAAATTAGTGTCTCATATATATTTAATTTTTCTAAAATTCCTATTATCTACAATCAATTTTTAATTTTAAATAAAGTATTGTTTCATTATTTTAAATATCTACTTTCTTTTTTTTTCATCTCATTCATTTACATGAAATGCATTATTAACTCTGCTTCATGAATGTCGATCGCACTTTCATTACTCTCTAACTTTCTTTTAAGATTGTTTATTTTGCTCACACTACCTTGAGTACTGTGTGAGTTCTCTAGCTCAATCATTTGGCTGCGCCAAACACTTGACTGTGCTTCAAGAATCGAAATAGAACTCTCAATTTGAAAGGGAATTATCGAATAATGTGCTATCGCTAGAGTTGAAATCCCGTCTTTTTCTATTACCCGCTTATCATCCCTGCTATCTAAAGTAGTTTTTGTTATTTTGAATGTACTTATTTCATGCCCTCTAGACCTAAACATATACTAACTATCACGTTCTTGTTTTCCTGTAATTAACGTATTGGAGTAGTTCGAAAATGTGATCCTCTTCAAACAATATCGCTTTACCCTAATATTTTTTTTATGCATATTTCCTCGGAGCCATCAAAATTTTCACATTTATACGCATACATTTTTGAGCGTAGACCAACAAACTCAGTCATTGGTCTACCTTGCAACTCATCCTTAAAGAAACCCAATCATTTCTTATTACATTTTTTAAAGTTATACAGCTCGGTAAATTCATTTGAATATTCGGATGTGTCAAACTTTAACTCCACATCATCCCGAATATCTGCATAAAAATCATCTGTTTTTATGCTGTAAATAAATGAATCTGTATCCATATAATTTAACTTGAGTGCTTTCCCATACTTAGGTTTCATATACTCATAATGGAAGACATCTCCAACACTACAAAACCTAAATAAATCGGTTTCTCACAAATGTTACGTAACCTCTTCATTTGAATTGCATACATAGTTTCACTAAACTTTGATGCACTATGAAAATTAGATTTTGAAATTAAATCCCTAGCATATAATTTGGGGTGCCCTGCTTTCCTATTTTCAATTGGAATCTCCCACTACGTTACTAATCGTTCTTCCACCCTTTTTTCACTGTTTTCCATGGTTTTACCATACACAGCATTATTCAATAATTTGAAAAAATCTTTTTCAAAATTATTTTTGGCTCTAGCCCTATGCTCAGTGTTTATATCGATATATTTTTTGAGCCAGGCTTTCTGCCTAAATTGAAGGATGGAGTGAAATTTTGTTAATTTCAAGCCATGTCTCATACACTGTTTTAGTGTCTTATAGTATATGATATACTTCTGCTTATCAGCGAGATCGGCTATCAACTTAGGAGTTTTGGAGGTGATTGATGGTAGCTTGTTAGCTGGACAAAATGGTAAATCATTGTGTTCGTCGTGGAGTGAGTATGGATATTCTAGATCAACCTCTAAAATATACCCATGCTCACTATTTTCAGGAATATTTTCCAGATTAAATCTTTTAACCTGATTCATGTCTAACCATTTGAACTCACCGTATGGTAGTGGTTCAGATATAGCCCAACCATACAAATTGTTTGCATCCACATACATTGAATATTCTGATTCTTTAGTAGGATAAAATCTTTTAAGTATTTGTGGTTTGCTTTTGTATGCCTATGACTACATCGGACCAACCCACCCCGAATTCCACACTGAATATGTCTAATCATATCAATGTCAGTGAGTTACTCGAGGTGGATCTCTGTGGTTTTTAACATAGCATCCCACGGCAATCCTGGTGTAGTATAATAATGGGCGGGGTCAAGATTATAAAACGACGAACAAATTGCTCATTATCAGTTTTCAAATACAATTCTAAATATTTCTTTAATGATCGACAGTTGAAATGATACCATACTTGGACGGAATGAGCGTAGTCCTCCACTGAACATTCTGATTGTGTTAAATTACTATAAAACTTACACCTTGGTAGGAATAAAGTTTCTTCTAGTTTTTCTACACAATCTAAATATTCGTAAGGGAAAACACATTTCCTCCGAAGTAGTTCAAAATCGGAGTTGTTTGTGTACTCTGATTTTAAGACATTGAAATTATCCTCACTCAAATTCCCCGCAAATGTGTCTAGACTAGAGGACATGAATCTGATAGTATCCTAAAACCTAATTTCTAGCAAATTTTTTAAAGGAATAACTTTGATTTCTCCTTCAATTTTTCGAAGTTCTTTCACAAATAAGTGAGAATCGTCTATATTTAGAAATTAATATATATAAATCCGTATTCAAAGGAATAACTTCGATTTCTCCCTCAATTTCTCCAAGATCTTTCATAAATAAGTGAGAATCGTATTTAGAGAAATTGAAAAAGAAAACGGGTATAAAATTACCTGTCTTATATTTGAGGTTACAGGAATTATGGGCTGCACCTCTATATCTACCTGCAAAATGACAATGATCTTTCACTCTATCTTTATCTTATAATCCTTATAATCCCAGTATATAAATTTAACTGGTTACAATAGTTAGTATAACCACTAAATTTGTATGTGGAGGAATTTGAAATTGACTTAAGATTAATATTCCCCACACTTACATGCGTGTTTAACGGCCGAAAATAAAAACAAGTAAGAAAACTACAGTCGAGTGTGCTCGACTGTGAGATACCCGCTACCCCTTTTGAATAAAAGCAAAATATTGCGGTATTATTTTCAAAATATACCAAAAAATACTGCAAAATACTAAAAATATACCAAATGATATATTTGGTATATTTTTGGTATTTAGTATAGTACCACTTTCAAAATATACCATAGACGGCATAACATACCAGATTGTCGGCCAAAGCAATTGTCTACCCATTTGTACGCGAATTCTTAATGTATTATTATTATAAGTGCAGTGTTTTATTAGTTGGCCCTTTTCTTGAACCCCATGCTTACTGAGCAAAGCCCGGAGAAGCTAGCGCGTGCGCCACACTAATAAAACTTCCACCAGCACCAGACGAATACATCCCTAGTGATTCATTACAAAGTGGATTGAGATATTCAAAACACTAATTTCCGTATACAACAATAAACATCATAGAACTATTCGAATGGCACTCGTTAATGTAAATACTAACAACGAGAAACATATTTTGAAAACTGTCTACAACAAATTAAAGATGTGCGCTTCAGCAAGTACAAACACGTATTTGAAAAGGCTATACTCTTAATTGGATAACTGAAAATTTTTAAATAGGCAAAGTACAATATAGTTACCAATCAACAATCTTACTAGAATACTTCATTGGGAATCCAATTCAAGGTGGTTTCTACAAAGAGGAACTTAAAAAAAACGAGTTTTCCTAACACTTATCTGTTTGAAAAAGTACTAAAAAGGAAAGAGAATTTAGCTCTCGTACGCTGGTTGGGTTTCCCCAAAACCGAAGACAGCTGGATTCATATAATGGAAATTTTGTAATAATAATATAAGATTAAAAACAAGTTTGTGTTTTTGTTTTTTTTTTATATTTTATTATTTTATTTTTAGTTATTTAACTTTTTTTTTTCTTAAATTAGTGTCTCATATATATTTAATTTTTCTAAAATTCCTATTATCTACAATCAATTTTTAATTTTAAATAAAGTATTGTTTCATTATTTTAAATATCTAGTTTCTTTTTTTTTTATCTCATTCATTTACATGAAATGCATTATTAACTCTGCTTTATAAATGTCGATCGCACTTTCATTACTCTCTAACTTTCTTTTAAGATTGTTTATTTTGCTCACACTACCTTGAGTACTGTGTGAGTTCTCTAGCTCAATCATTTGGCTGCGCCAAACACTTGACTGTGCTTCAAGAATCGAAATAGAACTCTCAATTTGAAAGGGAATTATCGAATAATGGGCTATCGCTAGAGTTGAAATCCCGTCTTTTTCTATTACCCGCTTATCATCCCTGCTATCTAAAGTAGTTTTTGTTATTTTGAATGTACTTATTTCATGCCCTCTAGACCTAAACATATACTAACTATCACGTTCTTGTTTTCCTGTAATTAACGTATTGGAGTAGTTCGAAAATGTGATCCTCTTCAAACAATATCGCTTTACCCTAATATTTTTTTTATGCATATTTCCTCGGAGCCATCAAAATTTTCACATTTATACGCATAAATTTTTGAGCGTAGACCAACAAACTCAGTCATTGGTCTACCTTGCAACTCATCCTTAAAGAAACCCAATCATTTCTTATTACATTTTTTAAAGTTATACAGCTCGGTAAATTCATTTGAATATTCGGATGTGTCAAACTTTAACTCCACATCATCCCGAATATCTGCATAAAAATCATCTGTTTTTATGCTGTAAATAAATGAATCTGTATCCATATAATTTAACTTGAGTGCTTTCCCATACTTAGGTTTCATATACTCATAATGGAAGACATCTCCAACACTACAAAACCTAAATAAATCGGTTTCTCACAAATGTTACGTAACCTCTTCATTTGAATTGCATACATAGTTTCACTAAACTTTGATGCACTATGAAAATTAGATTTTGAAATTAAATCCCTAGCATATAATTTGGGGTGCCCTGCTTTCCTATTTTCAATTGGAATCTCCCACTACGTTACTAATCGTTCTTCCACCCTTTTTTCACTGTTTTCCATGGTTTTACCATACACAGCATTATTCAATAATTTGAAAAAATCTTTTTCAAAATTATTTTTGGCTCTAGCCCTATGCTCAGTGTTTATATCGATATATTTTTTGAGCCAGGCTTTCTGCCTAAATTGAAGGATGGAGTGAAATTTTTTTAATTTCAAGCCATGTCTCATACACTGTTTTAGTGTCTTATAGTATATGATATACTTCTGCTTATCAGCGAGATCGGCTATCAACTTAGGAGTTTTGGAGGTGATTGATGGTAGCTTGTTAGCTGGACAAAATGGTAAATCATTGTGTTCGTCGTGGAGTGAGTATGGATATTCTAGATCAACCTCTAAAATATACCCATGCTCACTATTTTCAGGAATATTTTCCAGATTAAATCTTTTAACCTGATTCATGTCTAACCATTTGAACTCACCGTATGGTAGTGGTTCAGATATAGCCCAACCATATAAATTATTTGCATCCACATACATTGAATATTCTGATTCTTTAGTAGGATAAAATCTTTTAAGTATTTGTGGTTTGCTTTTGTATGCCTATGACTACATCGGACCAACCCACCCCGAATTCCACACTGAATATGTCTAATCATATCAATGTCAGTGAGTTACTCGAGGTGGATCTCTGTGGTTTTTAACATAGCATCCCACGGCAATCCTGGTGTAGTGTAATAATGGGCGGGGTCAAGATTATAAAACGACGAACAAATTGCTCATTATCAGTTTTCAAATACAATTCTAAATATTCCTTTAATGATCGACAGTTGAAATGATTCCATACTTGGACGGAATGAGCGTAGTCCTCCTCTGAACATTCTGATTGTGTTAAATTACTATAGAACTTACACCTTGGTAGGAAAAAAGTTTCTTCTAGTTTTTCTACACAATCTAAATATTCGTAAGGGAAAACACATTTCCTCCGAAGTAGTTCAAAATCGGAGTTGTTTGTGTACTCTGATTTTAAGACATTGAAATTATCCTCACTCAAATTCCCCGCGAGTGTGTCTAGACTAGAGGACATGAATCTGATAGTATCCTAAAACCTAATTTCTAGCAAATTTTTTAAAGGAATAACTTTGATTTCTCCCTCAATTTCTCGAAGTTCTTTCACAAATAAGTGAGAATCGTATATATTTAGAAATTGATATATATAAATCCTTATTCAAAGGAATAACTTCGATTTCTCCCTCAATTTCTCCAAGTTCTTTCACAAATAAGTGAGAATCGTATTTAGAGAAATTGTGAAAGAAAACGGGTATAAAATCACCTGTCTTATATTTCAGGTTACAGGAATTATGGGCTGCACCTCTATATCTACCTGCAAAATGACAGTGATCTTTCACTCTATCATTATCTAAAATTCCCTTACAAATGTGGCAAATGGTTGCTTTCGTAAAATTATCTAGCTTTTATGACTCATGTGCATTGGAACCACTCTCTTCATATAAATCGGACAAGTCAGATGTTATATTTTTAAAACGAACTTATCTAGGCCTGAGTCAAATGCACACTTTATGTAGTATGCAAATGCCACTGACTTACATCTACAGTAACTGGTTCCAGTATGCATTTAAAGTCTGCATACACGACGAATGAAACCTCCAATTGGCGGTGGTAATTTTTGAAGCAATTCTTCTCATCCTTCCTCGGTCCCTCGGTAACAACTCGACTGCATCTCAACGAATGCTTTGCGTTGCCCTCTCCTCCCTCGTTGAGTATTGTAAGCATTGATTGCAAAACCAACGCTTAACTCGCTGTTTATCCAGTTGTGAGGCAAGTAGACTGTGTGTGATAATGGAAATTAGGTGATTGTAATATTTACAAATTTACGATGAAATACTTTTAATCCATACATAGTGTCCATGAACACCCGCAGTTGGTCCGTCGATGAATAATAAATTAATGTGGATTCTCATTTCCACTCCATCGCAGTAAAGCGGTCCAATTATTTTGTCCGATTCCTCATCATATCCGAAAACATTTAAGCTGATGTGAGGGTTCCTTTTAGTGAACTCTTTTAATTGTTAGATATCAATCGGGAATGTTATTCCATTAAAATCAATTCTTACGTTGTTCACCTCAATTATTGGGGACGTGATCTTAACACCATAACTAAATCAATGGTATGATCTATTTATCGGTTTGAGGGCCGATATAATTGCCCACTTACAACATAAGGCATCATTGTTACGATTATTAACAACTGCCCTTCTATTTTTAAATTTGAGCGGAAGCTCAAAATGCTTAGATCTTTTTGTCGGATCACATTTATAAACATTAAACTCCAGCCTAATGATACGCGTCATGGTCCATCCGCTGTGATTTTCGTGAATCTCGTTCATTTTTGTGTCTATCACATTTTTATGTGATTCAAAGAGCTCGAGAAAGTTGGATCCAGTCGTAGCCAGAGATATTGTGCTCTGGAATGATTTTTTTCTACTTAAAATCATGCTCTTTTATTAGCATGTACTCAGCTAACAACTCAAAGTTGCATTTTGATGGGAGGTGGGTAGTCATTACACTTTTTAAGTGAGGGATCGTTGCTAATCCAGCCTCATTTAGCAATTCAGTAGGCATCCTAATATCCGCTCCATCGTTCTCAAACATGTATTGGAGAATACGTCCACTGTACCCATTCACAATCTGCTTGATTCTTTCGTCAACCGGTCGAATAGAGTTATATTTGAGCAACTCGGTGCGGGCGTGGAAATGCAATTGCATACCTACAGGTAGGTAATGCTGGCAGGAATAGTAGTACTCCCCATTAATGATGTTGGTATTCATTGTTGATGTTTTTTTTGTGTTTTTATACCCGCTATCCATAGGATAGAACGGTATTATAACTTTGTGCCGGCAGGAAATGTATGTATGTAAAAGGTAGAAGGAGGCATCTCCGACCCTATAAGGTATATATATTCTTGATCAGTGTCAACAGCCGCGACGATCTAGCCATGTCCGTCTGTCCGTATGAACACCTAGATCTCAGAGACTATAAGAGATAGAGCTATATTTTTGTTTGACAGCATTTGTTATGTTTGCACGCAGATCTTGTTTGTTTTATATTTTTGCCATGCCCACTTTCGCCCTCGTAAATCAAATAAAATCGAAGCTGCGAAGAAAAAGCTGCGAATTTTAGTGTATATAATAATAACAATAGTTTTTTATGATTCCTAAATTTGGTTGCGATCAGATAAAAATTGTGGGAGTTATTAAAGAAATACTTTTGTTTGGGCTAAAACGCCTACTTACTAGACGTCTCAGGTGCTTTGACCGACAATCTGGTATATTATGCTGACTATGGTATATTTCAAAAGTGGTACTATACTAAATACTAAAAATACACCAAGTACATTTGCCATATTCTTAGTATTTTGCAGTATTTTCGGTATATTTTGAAAATAATACCGCAATATTTTGCTTTTATTTAAAATGGGTAGCGAGTATCTCACAGTCGAGCACACTCGACTGTAGCTTTCTGATTTGTTTTTTGTTGGTTGAATATAATAAAGTTTATTTTGTTTGTAGTACATATTGGTTTTTGCAGTATTTGTTTGGTTATTGTATAATTTATTTATAAAATGTTGTTTAACAAAGTAATTAACAATTTTCACTGCACTTATTTAACAATGTTATTTAACAATATTGTTTATCAATGTTTATTCAATTTGTTTAAACAAATATGTTTTCGGCGATGGCGATATTGTTGATGTTAAACTCAAATTTATAAACAATTTTCACTGCACAATTATTCACTTAACAATGTTTAAATATTGTTAAATTTGAAAAACCGCGGAGCCGATGTTTACGTTTGAGTCACAAACTAGAAGTGAATGTAAGGACTTTAGGTTTCTGGATGAAGACCGAGAAAATTGATCATTGGACGATTGTTGAAGAGTATTCATGGTGTGCTACCCTCATTGCACTGCGTTACCGACCTTTTTCGCACATTCCTCAAGTCTTGGTTATAACATTCGGATTTTCTTTCAGATTTTCTATTTTATCTTCAAGTATATGAACTAGACTGGATAGAAAACTACTTGTTTGATTGGTGTTGATATGGTTTTTGATTTTTGAAAACGTCTTCGAAATGGTGTTGTGCTCTCGTCTGCATTCCATCACGTTCCCATCCTTTTTTGTAACGTTCATCACGTGATCCTTCCTCCACTCCGATTTCGAATACATTTGAATTTATGAGATAAGTGAGCGCCTTCGATCGTTTTACATGTAGCGTTGAGTTCTGAACACATTTCATCACGTTTCCGTCCTTTCGTTTCGTAACGTTGTTTCGTGTTAGACGTTCACGTATTCGATCGTCTTGGATGTGGCGTTGCGCACCCGATTGTCGATGTAAAAGGGCGCTACATCGCTTCGTGACGAGTTTTCTCGTCTCGGCGTTCGCGCGTTCGATCGTTTTTGGGGACAGCGCTGTGCCCCTGATGGTCACGTGTCACGTTTTCGACCACGATCCACGAATCGTATTTCGACCGCGACCCCGACTATCGCCCCGTCTCGGGGACACGTACGATTCGTCACACAAATCCATTATCGATCCTAATTTTCTCCATTATTATACCCGCTACCCATAGGGTAGAAGGGAATTATAGCCTTGTGCCGCCAGGAAATGTATGTTACAGGTAGAAGGAGGCATCTCCGACTCTATAAAGTATATATATTCTTGATCAGCGTCAACAGCCGAGACGATCTAGCCATATCTGTCTGTCCGTCTGTCTGTCTGTGTGTCTGTCCGTATGAAACAGTGGAGCTCAGAGACTAAAAGAGATAGAGCTCTATTTTTTTTTCAACAGTTTTTGTTAAGCTTATACGTAGGTCAAGTTTGTTTCAAATTTTTGCCACTCCCACTTCCGTTCTCGCAAATTGAAAAAATCTAATAACAAGTGTAGTTTTAAAGCAAAAGTTTTGGTATATACAATAATGACTATAGTCTGCGTGTCCTTTATATATTTGGAAGCAATAAGATAAAAATTGTGGAAGGTTTTAAAGAAATACCTTTGTATGGGCAAAAACGCCCAGTACCATATACATATGTAACCCAGAAGTACTTAGGGCTTTTTGCTCTAACGGACAATAATTATTTTACACGCTGAGTTTTGTTTTCAGTGTGTATCAAAAAAAAAATTAAAAAAAAAAAGAATTATAAATCGAAGTTGCGAAAAATGCTCAGTCTGGATAGAGTGCCATAACCACTCACGAAGTGCTCTCCTTAACAGTCACATACCTATATAGTGACTGCATTTAGTTTGGTGGTGCTATCAATATGCAAATTGAACTTAAGCACTTTTATTAAAAAACCTAACCTCAGCGGCCATTTGCACATTAGTTTTTACTGTGCGTAATAATATAAAATAAGATGAATTCAAAAAATTGTGATTTAAATAATAATAATAATTCTCTTACTTGAAACATGTTTGGTGTAGTAGCTGATGAAAAGTTAATTGATTTAGAGAGATGCTCTTCGGGATCATAGCGACTCATATAAGCTGTAATCATGACTGTTTTGGCAGTGCCCTGTTCACCAATTAGCAACACTTGTTTTAGTTGCTTAGCAGTATTATGAATAAGGAAAGCAGTTCGTACATTGTCTACATTGGGAACCAAAATTGATGCAAATTCGGGAATTTCATCTTCAGGGAAATTAAATGTATCCACTCGAGAATTCCAATGTTGCCAGCTTCCACTTTCATCTACGTAATATTCAAAAATGGTTTCAGTCGCTCCACGCTTTGGCCAAACTAGAAACAAACAATTGTTTTTTAATAAAATATATTGTAAGATTATAGCCTAATATTTTTATTCGCTTACGCATTTTAGATGGATGTTTGACTAAAAATTCTTCAAACTTTTCGCGTTCTGATAATTCCAGCACTGCACCTAATGACCACATTAACGAAAATAGGAAAATTCGTTCAAGAGCCTTCTCGCTTGGAGTTAAAATTTCTATAAGGAGACCATCCATTATATCCAACATTTGTCGAATATAGAGAGCTTCTAATATTCGCATTTTTGCTATTAGGCGAGTTTGGAGAAAAGTGTGGGCATCGTCATATATAGAATCAAAGCATCTTTTTAAGATTTCTCTATCCTCAAAATGCATCGGTAACCACGCTTCCATATAAATTTTCCAGCTTAATACTGAAGAACTAGTGAATACCATGCCAACGCGACTAACAGTAGCAGGTGAAGCATTATCAACATTATCTGGCTCAAATACTAGCTTAGAGTTTTCCGCCATCTTTATTCGATCCCCGTTGGCTAAAGTTAGAGTTTTATTGTCATCCAGTACTGAATTCAGATTCTCAATCCATACCGCATCAACTGGACCATCCAAGACAATCCAACAGTTTTGGTGACTAGGAACTTTTAATGAACGGCGCCACAAAGTAGAAAAAATGCCATCCGTCCAATCATTTGTAGCTACATCCAATCGGCCAAACATTTGCGGTGCGGTAATAGCCTTAGGATTCATTCTCATTTCTTTATGAAGTCGACCCATTATTGTAAAACATCGGAGAATACATGAGGTACAACTGGTTTTCCCCGATCCTGTAGGACCCATAAGCATTAGTCCGTGTCGCACAAGTGAAGTTTCATACAGTTGAACTACTTTTAAGTTCCACTCCGGACTATTTACTAAATTTGATTCATTGCACACCTTTACAATCGCTCTCTGTAATTCTTTATAAACGTTAGTAGTTAATTTAATTCCTGGAAACATATCGTCAACAAGAGATACAAATAATCCCTCATCTTCATCAATTAGTTTTGAAACATTCATATCCCTTAAAACACGCATTACAATTGTTTCTTCAGTATCATTAGGATTTGACCGTTTTTGAGATCCAAGCGTTCTTAATACGGAAAGAATATTTCGGAGACCGAAATCATAATGAACTTGTTTTGAAAGTTGTTCTTCACATAACTTGTAAAGAGTAAACATTTTGCGAGAAAGTCCGACATTCTCTTTAAAACCACAGCTGGCCATTTTAACTCTTATAATTATTTGCCTATCAGGCACCATCATTGCCACCGTCCTAAACATTATTTTAAGATTCTCTGGTAATTCCTGTCGTCCTGCGTATCCAGGGTTCATTGTTATAAATATTCCAAATTCTGGATTAAGTGTGACATCATCCCCATCCAAGAAAATAAACGATGACCTTTTTTCTTTGCGAGCTGTTAGCACAATACTAAATAGGATTCAATTTTAAGAAAATATTATATTTTTACATAGCATATTATGAAACTTACTATATTTGCTGTGCTGCTACAGAGAGAACAGGTAACTCAATACGGTTGAACTCATCGAAGCAACCCCATGAACCTGATTGAGCCAGACCTTTATAAATTCTACCCAAGCCCCGAAAGTCCATTTGATCAGAACAGTTGAACACAACAACTAGTTTTCCTAATGCACGTCCCATATCTTTTGTTGTTTCAGTCTTACCAGTTCCGGCAGGACCAGCTGGAGCCCCTCCCATACACATGCCTACTGCTTGGGCCAAAGTTATATAACAACGATCTGTCAATGGAGTGATAGCCAAACGTTCTGTAACACCAAGGTACTCATTTTGATAAATAAAATTTACATCAGTAATCCCAACAATAATATCATCGTTGTCTTCATTAAAATAGAACCGTGCTTGCTTCTGCCATTCAAAGTCGCCCGCTGATTTTATACGCTGAGTGCATAGATCATCAAAAATATCTCGTTGATGTACATGAATTGTCACCATTGTTTCAAAACGTATACGATCCAAGGATGTAAGATCCCTTACCGTCAAGTCTATAAAATAGTTCAGTAACACTAAAAATTTATTATTTGTACGTTTCATGATTGTTTTATCTGAACGACACTTCCGCAATGCGTACTCTGAGTCTTTAGTCCAAAGAAGTTGCACACCTATTACGCCAGCTTGTCCACAATATGATGGAAACTCCTCAGCAAAATTAAATTCAAGATCGTTTAAACTAATCGCCATTAGCGCAAGAATCGTTTTTATTGTACCTTGCATTTCCTTTAGCAATCTGCCTAACCAAAGCTCAACACTTCCTACACACTGGACTGTATTTTCAAATTTAACTTTTTCGCGGTTCGACGAATTCATTCCATCAATTATGTCACTTGCTTTTTCTTGAAAGTCGACCGTAGCAATCGCATCAAAAATACTTAATAAATGTGGCTGAATGGATGCTGGGTCTGATGCTTGCCCCAATATCTCCAAGAGAACGGGATCTGACACAAAAAAGAATCGAGGAAATAGTAATCGTTTAGACTCTAAATATCCTGTTAAGCTTTTCTGGCACGTTTCAAGTTGATCAAATAACCAATTTAAATTAATTGCTAATGATTCGTCTCCTGTACAACACTCAACAGCATTTGGAATTTCTCTTGCCCGCATCATTATTTTAACATAACTTTTGTCAATGTTTACAAAACGTTTGGCTTCCATAGGAAGTTGCTTTGATATATCACCGCCAACAAAAACGGCTTCTAAGTATATCCAAAGATTTTGAACCATAAGCCACTTTTCTAATATATCACCGGTACTTACGAGTCTCCAAAGCCAAAGTTGTATTTCTTTTTTAAAAGGAACATTATACCGATTTGAACTTAATGAGTTCATTATCATTAAGCTATCCTCAACAGAAGCTATAAGCAATAATGTTTCAGCTCCCTTAAGAACCAGCTCACCACGATTTCTGAATAGACCCAGTTGTAAGTTTAAAACTGCCCAGTCGGAAATTATTTGTTTAAGTTTTGCTTCAATATCTAGTTCTTTACCAGCTCCTACGCAAATATCCTCTACATCTTCTTTATACTTTAGTATTGGAGCATCAAGTAATTTTCCAAGAGTAAATTTTGGATCGGTCGGGTCAAAGCTAGTCTTAAAAAGGGCATTTAAGCGTACCCAGTGTCTCTCTTTCATAGCTTTGTTTGTCATTAATTCTAGCAGAGGGCAAGTTTCATTAAAATCGTCAATTTTTGTTTTTAAGTCAATAAAAGCTGCCCAAGATTGCATTCCTTTCGGAAGCTTTCTACATCTTAATTGAAAATCTGCCAGCTCGCCACTTATTTTTTCAATATCTACTTCTGACCAAGGTATTTCATAATAATCTGTAATAGCTTTTAACACTTGAATATAAAGCGAATAAAGACGATTAAGATAATTAAATTCCCTTTTCCGTTGATGCAGAAGTGGATATTCTGTTATAGGTAAACCAAAAAGTTTTTCACCGCTGCTGTACATTTCGTATTTACGCCAAAGCTCGTCAAACCGGTTTTGAAATAGAAATACACGTTCACTGGCCTCTTTAGCTGGAATTCCCTCTACCATGGGACCCTTAACTTCAAAACTCCTGTTAAACTCATCAAATTCGTGGACAAAAATAGCAATACCTTCATTGAGTTCTTTCAGTAGAGGCTCTTCCATATCAGCGATTCGATCTGATACTAACTTTGCCTTTAATATATTTATTTTCAGTTATATAGATAACATAAATACTATTAAGATAATAACACAAACTTACATTTTCTAACATTTTGTTAAATATAACTTGAAGACCCTCAACTTTGTCACTATCATCTTGGGGAACATAAATGTGAAATAATGAGAACAACGAGTAGGTATCCGTTATCAGTTGCAGGCTTAAGTCCATTCTGAAAATATAAAATGTGAATAAAATTTTAATTTATTTGTGGATCCACGACAAATTTTTTAAAAAGTAAAGATGGATTTTGAAATAGCTCGCTATATATAATGAAAAACCTATACACACTTATTATATTACTCAGTATTCATATTTTAAGTACTCCTTCTCAAACGGAAAGGATAAAAATATAAATTGTATTAAGCCCAAGGTGGCTTATATTTCTATTTTAATATCAAAACCAAAACTAGCTTACAATTTTCAAGATAATTATTTAGAATGTACATCCATCCAGACATTCGCTGGCATTTCAGTATCAGGGGTTAACGGCCGATGCTTTTTACATGGAGTTGAGCGCAAAAAGTGTATTTTGTTTGGGGTCTTGAAATCTTATTAGGGGATCGTGATTATCTGTTCCCTCTTACAAGAGAAACGTTCTAATGCTCATTAGTTTGTTTTCCGCAAAATATGGAATTTAGTGTTTTTTTTTTAAGTTCCTTTTGTAACTCAGATATTTGCGGACGCTTGATTATCTTTTATGTTAACCGCTATATTAGTTATCGTATTAATTTTATTTTTTCTGAGTTCTGTGTGGTGTGGTTGTACTAGGGATGTCTAGCATTCTGACGACATTATTTAGCGTCCAACGTGGGACAGAGCTCGGAATCAAACTTTTACCTGTGATCAAATTCAATGTGATAAGCTGCAATCTACTTCAGAATCTAGCCAGCTGTTAATCAGTGAGCAACAAATTTCGTGAATCGTTATTTAATTTGTTATGTTATTAAATCTGTCCCAGAATTCTTATCTCAGCGTGAAGCGGGCGCAAATACTATGAAACTTTACAAACCAAATAGTCTCAGATACATTTCTTCTTTAACTTAATTTCGTAAAAAAATCGTTAATCGTGAAAGTGATAATTTAATATCTCACGAATCTGCTCTAAATTTAGATCCTATATTATTAGAAAGGTTAGATTTCGATTATAGCGAAAAAAGAATTATGCATATAACAGAGCAAGAGATAAGCGTTAATTGATTTACTTTTTATAATTCCTTATGGAATAATATAATTAATTTCACAAGATATTAATTAAATTAATAAAACGATATTAAGAACTCGATAACAACACTAGCGAAATGAAATCGCAAACGACTTAGTAAAGCCCCAAGAATTAGGAGCCAATAACCAGCTTTCAGGCTGGCAAAATCCTTTACTGAACCCTCCCCGAGGGCGCTGGCTGGGTAGGATCTGGACTACCTCACTGTCAACGGGTAGCAGATATCTACTATACGTCGACGTTTCAGGTACTGCAGCTCCTAGGGCTCTGTTTCTTATCTTTAGGGCATCTGCCCGGATTTAAGAAACAGAACCCATGGTACGAGGTGTCTGGCGGTCAGACAGAAAACGCTATGGGGGGCTCCCAAGAACAAAATTAGCCAAATGTTTCAAATGAAGCATTTTAGAAAACCAACTCGAGCTGGGATGTCAGCTCAAACGTCGGTGGAAGGCGTGACTGCTACCACCGGCGGGCACGGGGGGAAGAGATCCTCTCTGCGTGTCGCCAGCGGTCACACCTCTGATACGGTGGGAGCAGGCCGAATCAGTTGCAACAACACTGCCTCAAACAAGAACTCGAGACTGGTGTGCGCGGGTGCTGTGGTCTTAACAGACTCGCACCAACAGAGCGCTGCGCCATTCTCTACGGCGAAGGGGGAACGTCTTCCTCTTCAGTCACCTCGGCCTATCGCCAGCACCTCCAAGGTTGCGCAGCGGGGCACGGGGGGGCTGAAGGAGAAGGCCAAAAATAAGGCGGCGGATTGTATTCACGCAAGGCTCAGTGGCGTAGCTAACCTGTCCGTCAAGGATCAGGAGAGGCTTGCCTGGGCCAACACGTGGTTGCGGCTGAAGGAGAAGGCCAAAAATAAGGCGGCGACCCGCATTCACGCTAGGCTCAGTGGCGTAGCTAACCTGTCCGTCAAGGATCAGGAGAGGCTTGCCTGGGCCAACACGTGGTTGCGGCTGAAGGAGAAGGCCAAAAATAAGGCGGCGACCCGCATTCACGCTAGGCTCAGTGGCGTAGCTAACCTGTCCGTCAAGGATCAGGAGAGGCTTGCCTGGGACAACACGTGGTTGCGGGATAACCAAATTAGCCCCTTCCAAAAGATATTAAAGTGCAGACCGGTTTTACCGGCCCTACCAACAAAAAGGTGGAGTCCATGGCAGGCAAGCGCCAACGGTCCGATGAGAGTCCCAAGCAAGGGGCCCCAGTGAGTAAGAGGCTGCGAGCACCTGGTCCCACCAATACGGACTCAAACAAGACTAGACAGAGAGCAACGGTTGCTGAAACTGCCAGGCGGCATCTCACTGTTGCTCTTATAAACACAGGGGACCCTAACGGGAAAATGTCTGCAGAGCGGTGGCGGTTGTCCCATAGCAAGCTGGTCGACGCACTGTTTGTCAGGATGGAGAATGTCCCAGACAGCCCAATGCCTACATTTGAAGGCACGGGCTGGATGAATGGTGTCAAAATCCTGACATGCAAGGACGACCCAACATTGCAGTGGCTGCAAGTGACCGTACCCAAACTGGGCGGACTGTGGGAGGGGGCCAAGCTGGAGGTGGTGGACAGGAATAACATCCCGTCCATACCGAAGGCGAAAGTCCTTTTCCCTATAGTTGTGCAGGGAGAGCGGGCACTTCAGCTGCTTAAAAAGCAGAGCCCAGCTATTCCGACGAGTGACTGGTCCGTGGTGAAGGTTGATGAACCTTTACCCAGTGGTGGGCAGCACGTGATTATTCAGATCAATAAGGAGGCCGAGGATCTGCTTTAAAAGCGCAATGGGAAGATGGAGTGGGGCTTGGGGAGTGTGTACCTTCGCCTCAAAAAACGTCATCCTACTGACAAGGACACCCACACTCTGAGGGCAGGGGAGGTTGAGGCGTATCTCAGTCTCGAGAACGTTACCGACGCCACCCTGCACCTCAGTTTGACTGACGGGACGGAGGAGGCGGGGGAGGTACCGTCCATGGTGACGGGTCCCCCCAAGAGTTTGCAAACCTCTAATGAGCGTGCTGCAACTTAACCTCCATAAGTCCAAAACGGCTTCGGCGGAGCTACTCCTTGCCATGGAGGAAGTGTCCGCCTACGCGGCTTTGGTCCAAGAACCGTGGATAGCGTCGGGCAACACGGTTGCTGGGCAACACTATGATTTATACGTCCCGACATTGGTAAGTAGATCGAGAACTGCCATCCTTGTAAAAAAGGGGCTAAAAGCTTATCTACCGAGATGGTGCTGGAGAGTGAAAAAAGATGTATGCTGTTGGCATCCTGCTATATGGCCCACGACGCACCGGCTCCACCAGAAGAGCTGCAGAGACTGGTGGACATGGACTGCTCCTCCAACCGACAAATAATTATCGGAACGGACGCCAACGCCCACCATAGTGTTTTGGAAAGTCCCGATATAAACGAAAGGGGTGAATCAGTTTTTGATTTTATCCTTAACTATAAGCTTAGATTGGCCAACAGAGGGGAGGAATCTACCTATGTAGGTCCTTCCTCGCGTAACGTGCTAGATCTATCTATTGCGACTGAGTGTACTAATGTAGAAGAGTGGAGAGTCTTGGACAGACCCTCCTTCTCTGATCACAAAAACATTCAATTTACTATTCCTCTAAACAGGGTACCTGCGGCTCAGCCGTTCAGAGATCCCCGTAACACGAACTTGGCGAAATTCTCTAGCTTAGTTTCCAAGTCTATCGGTCCGCCGTGTACTATCAACTCGGTACAGAACCTAAAAACTACTGTCAATGTCCTCTCAGAAGGACTACTCTCCGCGTTTCGCCGATCTTGTAGGCTCTCTAAACCGACGAGAAGATCGAAGCCACCCTGGTGGAACCCAGATCTCTCATCGCTACGTAGGGAGCTTACCAGCATGTTTTAACTTTTTAAGAAGGCGGACAACGAATATGTCTGGGATGAGTACAAGTCTTTCCTAAAGTCCTACAAGAAGATGATCCAATCTTCTAAAAGGTCTTCATGGAGAACATTCTGCTCAGACCTGGACAACATTAAAGACACCTCCAGACTGAGGAACCTTCTGTCTAAGCAGGCTTCAAGTCCCAGTCTGCTCAAGTCGGGCGATGGAGTGTGGACGGAGAGCAGTGCTGAAACTCTTGAAGCACTGCTCTCAGCTCATTTCTCGGGATGTATTGGAATAAGATACAGCGACTGGCAGCTCTTTCCAAATCTCCCAGTTATAATACCCCCTGCCGGTCTAATCACAGATAGCAAAATAACGTGGGCCATCGACTCCTTTGCGAAAGTCAGGTCACCCGGTCTCGATGGACTTTCGCCGGCTATGCTGCAAGCCAGCAAGCCTACGATTGTCCCTTGGCTATCGGGAATTTATACGGCGTGCCTCGCATGGGGTCATATCCCTACTCTTTGGAGGACCTCGAAAGTCATTTTCCTGCCAAAGGCGGGCAAATGCAGTCTTTTGGTCCCAAACGACTTTCGGCCTATCAGCCTAACCTCATTCCTGCTAAAAACTTTGGAAAAGCTATTTGATTTGCACATCAGAAGCACAGATGCATCTGTTGTCCCCAAATCAGCATGCGTATACTAAGGGCAAGTCCATTGAGACGGCTCTCCATACTCTAGTGGCCTCCATCGAGAAAGCAGACCACTTCAAAGAATATGCCTTGGGTGCATTTCTTGATATTTCAGGTGTCTTCAATAACGTCACTATTGACGCCATTATGAAGGGCCTTACCTCTGTAAACACGGCTCCAGCGATCCATAGGTGGATCAACCGCCTTCTTGGTGACAGGCGGGTGGTGGCTACGTGGGGTGATGCGGCCATTACAAAGGAAGTGCGAGGTGGCACTCCCCAGGGTGGGGTTCTCTCGCCTCTCCTTTGGAATTTGGTCGTAGCCTACTTCAAAAATTTATTAGACGGGCTCCCAAGTTAATTGCTTATGCCGATGACATAAGCATATTGATAACTGGGAAATGCCCAACCACCCTCAGTTCTGTAATGGAACTTACTTTACGGGAAGTTAAAGCATGGGCCGAAACAGCCGGGCTCAGCATTAACGCGGACAAAGCGGACCTTATCCTCTTCACGAAGAGGTATAAGTTGCCGGCGTGGCTCCCCCCTAAATTAGGCTGCACTACACTAAAGCCGAGCCAAGCTGTGAAATACCTAGGTGTGGTCCTGGATAGCAAACTGTCATAGAAACTAAATGTGTTAGAGAGGGTGAAGAAGGCCACCGGAGCCTTGTACATTGCGAAAAAGATGCTGAGTTGCACTTGGAATCTCTCTCCTAATCTTATGCGGTGGACATACATCTCAGTTGTTCGTCCCATCCTCACCTATGGCATTCTAGTGTGGTGGCAGGCCACAGAAAAAAGGACGTACCTATCCATCATGGAAAGGACACAGCGTCAAGCGCTACTGTGTATCACAGGCGCTATCAGGTCGACGTCTACTAAAGCCCTTGAGGTAATAGCTGGTGTCGAACCGTTAAACATATACACGCAGTCCATAGCCGCAAAATCGTCCCTTAGGATTGCTGCAACAGGCAATCTGGGTCTTTCTCTTCAGTCACCTCGGCCTTTCGCCTGCACCTCCAAGGTTGCGCAGCGGGGCACGGGGGGGCTGAAGGAGAAGGCCAAAAATAAGGCGGCGGATTGTATTCACGCAAGGCTCAGTGGCGTAGCTAACCTGTCCGTCAAGGATCAGGAGAGGCTTGCCTGGGCCAACACGTGGTTGCGGCTGAAGGAGAAGGCCAAAAATAAGGCGGCGACCCGCATTCACGCTAGGCTCAGTGGCGTAGCTAACCTGTCCGTCAAGGATCAGGAGAGGCTTGCCTGGGCCAACACGTGGTTGCGGCTGAAGGAGAAGGCCAAAAATAAGGCGGCGACCCGCATTCACGCTAGGCTCAGTGGCGTAGCTAACCTGTCCGTCAAGGATCAGGAGAGGCTTGCCTGGGACAACACGTGGTTGCGGGATAACCAAATTAGCCCCTTCCAAAAGATATTAAAGTGCAGACCGGTTTTACCGGCCCTACCAACAAAAAGGTGGAGTCCATGGCAGGCAAGCGCCAACGGTCCGATGAGAGTCCCAAGCAAGGGGCCCCAGTGAGTAAGAGGCTGCGAGCACCTGGTCCCACCAATACGGACTCAAACAAGACTAGACAGAGAGCAACGGTTGCTGAAACTGCCAGGCGGCATCTCACTGTTGCTCTTATAAACACAGGGGACCCTAACGGGAAAATGTCTGCAGAGCGGTGGCGGTTGTCCCATAGCAAGCTGGTCGACGCACTGTTTGTCAGGATGGAGAATGTCCCAGACAGCCCAATGCCTACATTTGAAGGCACGGGCTGGATGAATGGTGTCAAAATCCTGACATGCAAGGACGACCCAACATTGCAGTGGCTGCAAGTGACCGTACCCAAACTGGGCGGACTGTGGGAGGGGGCCAAGCTGGAGGTGGTGGACAGGAATAACATCCCGTCCATACCGAAGGCGAAAGTCCTTTTCCCTATAGTTGTGCAGGGAGAGCGGGCACTTCAGCTGCTTAAAAAGCAGAGCCCAGCTATTCCGACGAGTGACTGGTCCGTGGTGAAGGTTGATGAACCTTTACCCAGTGGTGGGCAGCACGTGATTATTCAGATCAATAAGGAGGCCGAGGATCTGCTTTAAAAGCGCAATGGGAAGATGGAGTGGGGCTTGGGGAGTGTGTACCTTCGCCTCAAAAAACGTCATCCTACTGACAAGGACACCCACACTCTGTGGGCAGGGGAGGTTGAGGCGTATCTCAGTCTCGAGAACGTTACCGACGCCACCCTGCACCTCAGTTTGACTGACGGGACGGAGGAGGCGGGGGAGGTACCGTCCATGGTGACGGGTCCCCCCAAGAGTTTGCAAACCTCTAATGAGCGTGCTGCAACTTAACCTCCATAAGTCCAAAACGGCTTCGGCGGAGCTACTCCTTGCCATGGAGGAAGTGTCCGCCTACGCGGCTTTGGTCCAAGAACCGTGGATAGCGTCGGGCAACACGGTTGCTGGGCAACACTATGATTTATACGTCCCGACATTGGTAAGTAGATCGAGAACTGCCATCCTTGTAAAAAAGGGGCTAAAAGCTTATCTACCGAGATGGTGCTGGAGAGTGAAAAAAGATGTATGCTGTTGGCATCCTGCTATATGGCCCACGACGCACCGGCTCCACCAGAAGAGCTGCAGAGACTGGTGGACATGGACTGCTCCTCCAACCGACAAATAATTATCGGAACGGACGCCAACGCCCACCATAGTGTTTTGGAAAGTCCCGATATAAACGAAAGGGGTGAATCAGTTTTTGATTTTATCCTTAACTATAAGCTTAGATTGGCCAACAGAGGGGAGGAATCTACCTATGTAGGTCCTTCCTCGCGTAACGTGCTAGATCTATCTATTGCGACTGAGTGTACTAATGTAGAAGAGTGGAGAGTCTTGGACAGACCCTCCTTCTCTGATCACAAAAACATTCAATTTACTATTCCTCTAAACAGGGTACCTGCGGCTCAGCCGTTCAGAGATCCCCGTAACACGAACTTGGCGAAATTCTCTTGCTTAGTTTCCAAGTCTATCGGTCCGCCGTGTACTATCAACTCGGTACAGAACCTAAAAACTACTGTCAATGTCCTCTCAGAAGGACTACTCTCCGCGTTTCGCCGATCTTGTAGGCTCTCTAAACCGACGAGAAGATCGAAGCCACCCTGGTGGAACCCAGATCTCTCATCGCTACGTAGGGAGCTTACCAGCATGTTTTAACTTTTTAAGAAGGCGGACAACGAATATGTCTGGGATGAGTACAAGTCTTTCCTAAAGTCCTACAAGAAGATGATCCAATCTTCTAAAAGGTCTTCATGGAGAACATTCTGCTCAGACCTGGACAACATTAAAGACACCTCCAGACTGAGGAACCTTCTGTCTAAGCAGGCTTCAAGTCCCAGTCTGCTCAAGTCGGGCGATGGAGTGTGGACGGAGAGCAGTGCTGAAACTCTTGAAGCACTGCTCTCAGCTCATTTCTCGGGATGTATTGGAATAAGATACAGCGACTGGCAGCTCTTTCCAAATCTCCCAGTTATAATACCCCCTGCCGGTCTAATCACAGATAGCAAAATAACGTGGGCCATCGACTCCTTTGCGAAAGTCAGGTCACCCGGTCTCGATGGACTTTCGCCGGCTATGCTGCAAGCCAGCAAGCCTACGATTGTCCCTTGGCTATCGGGAATTTATACGGCGTGCCTCGCATGGGGTCATATCCCTACTCTTTGGAGGACCTCGAAAGTCATTTTCCTGCCAAAGGCGGGCAAATGCAGTCTTTTGGTCCCAAACGACTTTCGGCCTATCAGCCTAACCTCATTCCTGCTAAAAACTTTGGAAAAGCTATTTGATTTGCACATCAGAAGCACAGATGCATCTGTTGTCCCCAAATCAGCATGCGTATACTAAGGGCAAGTCCATTGAGACGGCTCTCCATACTCTAGTGGCCTCCATCGAGAAAGCAGACCACTTCAAAGAATATGCCTTGGGTGCATTTCTTGATATTTCAGGTGTCTTCAATAACGTCACTATTGACGCCATTATGAAGGGCCTTACCTCTGTAAACACGGCTCCAGCGATCCATAGGTGGATCAACCGCCTTCTTGGTGACAGGCGGGTGGTGGCTACGTGGGGTGATGCGGCCATTACAAAGGAAGTGCGAGGTGGCACTCCCCAGGGTGGGGTTCTCTCGCCTCTCCTTTGGAATTTGGTCGTAGCCTACTTCAAAAATTTATTAGACGGGCTCCCAAGTTAATTGCTTATGCCGATGACATAAGCATATTGATAACTGGGAAATGCCCAACCACCCTCAGTTCTGTAATGGAACTTACTTTACGGGAAGTTAAAGCATGGGCCGAAACAGCCGGGCTCAGCATTAACGCGGACAAAGCGGACCTTATCCTCTTCACGAAGAGGTATAAGTTGCCGGCGTGGCTCCCCCCTAAATTAGGCTGCACTACACTAAAGCCGAGCCAAGCTGTGAAATACCTAGGTGTGGTCCTGGATAGCAAACTGTCATAGAAACTAAATGTGTTAGAGAGGGTGAAGAAGGCCACCGGAGCCTTGTACATTGCGAAAAAGATGCTGAGTTGCACTTGGAATCTCTCTCCTAATCTTATGCGGTGGACATACATCTCAGTTGTTCGTCCCATCCTCACCTATGGCATTCTAGTGTGGTGGCAGGCCACAGAAAAAAGGACGTACCTATCCATCATGGAAAGGACACAGCGTCAAGCGCTACTGTGTATCACAGGCGCTATCAGGTCGACGTCTACTAAAGCCCTTGAGGTAATAGCTGGTGTCGAACCGTTAAACATATACGCGCAGTCCATAGCCGCAAAATCGTCCCTTAGGATTGCTGCAACAGGCAATCTGGGTCTGCTAGGCTATGGTCATAGTGCCATTGGTAGGGAGACTAGTAGAGACTTGGACTATACTATCCCCCTCACCAGTACTGATCACATAAACTCAATTTTCGTGGAACCGGATTGCTGGCGGGAAGTGTTATGCATTCCCGAAGCCCTCAACCTCTTCACCGACGGGTCGAAGATGGATGATGGTGTCGGAGCGGCCGTATACTACCCAGACCCGGTCTCCAAACATTTCAATAAGCTTCCGGACCATTGCAGCATCTTCCAGGCGGAAGTGTTTGCCATTGGCAAAGCTGCAGAAGTGCCTCGGGGTTTACAAGGCAATTACAACTCTATAAATATCTTTGTTGACAGCCAGGCTGCAATAAGATCTATGCACTCTGATGCGATCAAGTCCAAAGTCGTCTTGGATAGCAGAAGAGCAATAGAGACGCTGAACGCATCTGCGGTCGTGCGCATCTATTGGATCCCAAGCCACAAGGGCATCGATGGTAACGAGATCGCAGACACTCTCGCCAAAGATGGAGTTGGGCTCGACGTCGGTTACATGTGTAATGTTCCGATATCCCTGCGAACTCTAGGCAGAGACATTGAGGTGCACTCTAGAGTACAGTGGGACGCGAGCTGGCGTAATGCCAACTCGTGCAAAACTGCAAGGCTGATGTGTGTCTCTACTAACAAAAACTTAACCAAATTCGTCATGCAGCTTTCAAGGACGGACTGCAGGCTAATGCTAGGCATTTTAACTGGTCACTGTCTGGCAGCTTCCCATGCTGTAAAGCTGGGTATCACGAACAGTGATCAGTGCAGGAAATTCAACGAGCCCGGGGTTAAGGAGACACTAGAGCATCTTCTTTGTAGGTGCACAGCGGTATCTCGACTCCGGCTGAAAAACCTCAATTCGCCGTTCCACAACGATCTTCGTGATGTTTCAGAACTACCTCCTAGGATGCTGCTGGCTTTTGCCAAAAATGCATCCATACTGTGCGACTTCTGAGCCGAAGAACTACTACACCGGTAAAGCTACGGACCTCCATAGGGGTATGCTTTGCCCGTTGGGCAGCCGGTCTAACCTAACCTTACCTAACCAGCATTAAATCTTTATCTATAACTACTGTGTAGTGAATCCTAGAAATTAAAAAAATAATTAGAATCAATATGTTACTTAAAAAACCAAGAAACAGGGTGTTATAAAAAAATCTGAAAAATTTACTCGACAATTGGTGCTAATTCATTAGAGCATGTGCAGTGTGCTAGACAAATAAAAAAAGGTAGGCAGAGTACAGATAGCAGCAGACAGAATGGGCTATCAACCGAAAAATCTGCCACGAATCTTATGCATTTAATTTATAATTATGAAGAACAAAGATGGTGATGTTCTTCTTCTTTACTCTCTCAACCTGTAAAAGATTTTGGGCCTTTGCTTTTTCACAAATTAAGCAACATTAAGTAATATCACATAACATACTTCACAATTTATTTTATATTCATGATTATTTGTTGTTTACAAATTATCCAAAACTTCATTGTATGCATTTTTTGCATTCTTTACAAATTGGCCTATATTATTTGCTGATAGGATGGGTATGTATTAAAAAAAGCTGTCATATATTATTTCCAAACGATCTTTCGGTGCGGCTATGCCGTACTTACACATACTCTTTATCCACTGTTTTCTTTTACTGCATCGATATGCAGCATGGTGTGGTAGAGTGCTGGTGAGCCAGGTAGTTGGGTCAGTACTTATTGTCAAATACTGCCCAGAGCCGCTTCTCTGGCGCCAGCTCGACAAACCGCAGACAGACACCCCACTGAGAGAACAGTCTTTTTAGGCACGCCTCTTCGGATAGGGAGCACGATTAACTTCTCGAGGACGCCATGGTAAGCTGTGTTGTCATAAAGAAACCAAAAAAAGAAAGAAATGAAAGGGAACCAAAAAGACGAGAAAATACAATTGCTTCGGTGAGAATAGAAACGAAACAGGTTTCATAGGCCGGAGGGGTCCACTGGATAGTGAATGGAGGGGTCGCCAGGATCTGGAAAATATGATCCGATGAGAGGATCGGTACAGGACGAAGAAGACCGTGCAGACTCTTTCCGTGTGAGGTTGTGCTGTAAAGCGTGTAGATATAGAAATGTGGCATATGGAAACTACCGAAGCTAGAACGACCGCCCTGTTTTGTACGACCCAGGTCCAGAAAATGTTAAATAATGTAGCCATACTGCTCTTTTAGAGTTTCGCTTCTCTTTAAACGACTCTCATCTTTAAGGAATTAAGATAGATGATCATGATCACTTGTGGTGCCAACCGTCGATTTGGTAAAATTTGCCTCAAAGGAAATGTTTAATTCTTTTGACGGATTTCCCGAAAGGTCCTCTTTCTCCGAAAATTTGAAGAAAGGTTCGTTTTGGTTCGTAAGATTTCGATCGACGGACAGTCGAGCCAATAGATTTTCCTGGGGTTCTGTCGCAGGTCCAATCGTAGGGGCTCGTTCGACAGACAGTCGAGCCGAAGGTGTCGAAATAGACCTATTTGGAGTCCTATTACAGGACCAACCTTAGAGGTTCGTTCGACGGACAGTCGAACCGAAAAAGGTTCAGAGCGGGGTCTCGTCCCAGGCCCATTAGTAGGGGTTCGTTCGAAGGGCAGTCTAGCCAAAAAACTGAAATAGATGTAGAGGGGCGTAGGAGTTTTATCGACGGACAGTCGAGTCGAAAAGGACGAGATGGGCTATGAAATGGATCCTGATACAGGGCCAGTCAGGATCCAACCGAAAATGGTCTATTGATCTATCTTCGGACGGGAACCGCGGAGAAGAACGGATGGGAGGATATCTGCGATTTAAATCACGTCGATATGCGAACTCTCATAGAACTTGGTCGACCAGCGGGATGCTTGACAGATTGTCGAGGATTATATGTGGCAGATTTCCTACTAATTGGGGAAGGATATTGGCCGACGCCTCAACCTGCTGATCTGGTCGTATCAGGAAGTTGATTAGGAATTGGCATTGCTTTCAGCCCCAGAGGCGTGGGCCTGAACGAATGTATAGGGCATCCTCAAGCGCCCAAAAAATTTTTCTGACAAAAAGGTGGCCTCTGATCCAGAATCAATCAGACGTCGAGCTGTATGCCGAACACCGTGATGGCAGATGTGTATGCCAGCTGTACTCAGCAGAACTCATTGTGTGTTAACTGCCAGGAATAATTGCACATTAACTGACAGGGAAGGAGTGGACTGTATGATAGGAGTGGGATTATTGACTGTCGGCATCAGTTCTGCTCGATGCAAGAGAGTATGATGACGAAAAACAGTTGTGTGCACTTGGGCACTCGGCCAGGACATGGCTTTGTGCGAAACAATTTAATCACAGCTTCTGATGCTAATTAATTGACCCTTTCGTTGACACTTATTTGAAGAAAAAACAAACATATTGGATGATTCTTCCGGGAACACAATTTGCAGGACTGCGTCTTAATGGCCACCCTACTCTCAAATGAGTTGACCAGGTCAACTTGACTTGCTTAGAGATGGAGTCTCCTTGCGTGAGAATCTTGAAGCCGTCTGAGCGTTTACGCTTGATGACACTTCCGCTATCGCCTTTAGGGTGCGATACCATTCTAGAAGGAAAGCGTTAATGTCAGACCACGGTGGAATATCGCTCTTGTTCTGGAGGGATTGTTCCCAGAGCAAAAAGTCAACTTGGAAAGCCTCGAACTTACATTAGAAAACCAGGATGCAATCCCAATTTTCGATGTTGATCTTCGAGCGCTATAAGGCTGTCAGGCATCCTTGAATGGTACAGGTAAATTTAACAAAATTCTCAGCTGTTTGTTCTCTAAATGCTCAGTCAAGCTGGACCAAGCCGACTGAAACCCTTCATTTGTCAAAGGGAACTTTGACCAATGGCATGGGCTTCACCGCTGGTGTTGAATTAAGATGGAACAACTTTCCAACTTCAGACAGTCTCGGATTTCGAATATAAATAGACGTGAATAACTAGCGAAAGGTAGGCCACCGAGTGTAAACGCCTCCGAAAACTTCGGTGTCGCACGAAGGACAAAGGACACCCGGCGGGCATGAATTGCACGCCATCAGATGTGTAAGGGGGGTACGCCTGGGATGCATCGGCTAGAAAATCGTAAGGAGCTCCTCTGTCGTCATCTCTTCGGACATGACGCAAGCCTCATATTTCTTTACGAAAATTTCCACAAGGCACGCATCTGGTCCTGTTGGACTTGGCACGTGTGTAGAGACGGGCTATCAGTCAAAGGATTGTTGACTCTCGCCGCAAAGTGACTAATACGATCAATCTCGGCGATGAATTTTGACAACGCTTTCTCCACTAAATTTTGTGACATTATTTCCTGAGAGCGAGTGACGATCGGGAGTCGAAGGATCGGAACGGTTGGAACCTTGGTCTTAGGATCGGACGGAGGCTGTGTAACCAAGATCAGCGGCTTGGATTTAACTGCAAGCCTGGTATCAGAAGCTTGCGAAACGCTAGCTGACCGGTCTTCGCACGGCCTCCCTTTTAGATTGAGAAGGAATTGGCAATGTGCTAGATGCACGAGAAGTCGCCTACTTCGGCTAAAAGAAGTTCTAGCGGTGCTAGTTGAGGGCACGAACACAGATTCACGCTTGGACGATGGAAAATGACTGGGCGCTATAATAGTCAGATAAAGACACGCACCGTGTATTGATTTTTATACCCGCTACCCATAGGGTAGAAGGGTATTATAACTTTGTGCCGGCAGGAAATGTATGTAACAGGTAGAAGGAGGCATCTCCGACCCTATAAAGTATATATATTCTTGATCAGCGTCAACAGCCGAGACGATCTAGCCATGTCCGTCTGTCCGTCTGTCTGTCTGTCCGTCTGTCCGTCTGTCCGTCTGTCTGTATGAAACACTGGATCTCAGAGACTATAAGAGATAGAGCTATAATTTTTTTTCGATAGCATTTGTTATGTTTGCACGCAGATCAAGTTTGTTTCAAATTTTTGCCACGCCCACTTCCGCCCCCGTAAATCAAAAAAATCGAATTACAAGCGTAATTTAAAAGCTAAAGCTGCGAACAATACTATTTATGATTGCTAAAAATTTTGTTAAGATCAGATAAAAATTGTGGAAGTTATTAAAGAAATACTTTTGTATGGGCTAAAACGCCTACTTACTAGGGGTCTCACATGCTTTGGCCGACAATCTGGTATATTTTGCCGTCTATGGTATATTTTGAATGTTAGTACCACATCGTTATACCAAATATACCATTTGGTATATTTTTACCATTTTGCAGTATTTTTTGGTATATTTTGAAAATAATACCGCAATAATTTGCTTTTATTCAAAATGGGTAGCGGGTATCTCACAGTCGAGCACACTCGACTGTAGCTTTCTTACTTGTTTTCTTTAAAACCGAAAAATCAACAAAAATATATAAAAAAAACACCAAATGGGAGATCGGTTTTTGATCTGAAAGCGACCCAGATATTGAAAATGATTTCACATAAGCGTAGACAGAAAAGCGGAAAAATACCAAAAAATATTTAAAATACCGAAGGCAGTACTACGGTATATTATACATAGATGTTTACGCACTGTAGCGGTTACAGACGAACGAGACAAAACGAAGGGGACGGGAAAATTTTTCTTCTTACGAAAATAAAAAAATTCGCCGCAAAACGAAAAACAAATAAAGTACGAAAAAAAAACCGAAGGAAAGCTGTTAAAAAAATGAATATAGGTATATTGTACTGGAATAAAATGTTTTTAATTGCTTTTAGTTGCTGTCGGGTAAAAAAATAATACAAAAATATATAAAATAAAAGTTGGTTTGCGCGCAACTAAACGTATGCGATTTTACACTGCTCACTGTAAAACATATGCGTGCATATATGTCCACAAGTGAGCTTGCCTGCACCCAGCAAGCAAAGTTAGGAGGGCTCTAAATTATGTGTCTAAAAAGAGCTGATTTTAAGAGTGTTTTCTGAGTAGGCACATAAATAAGATCGTTTTCGGAGCGCAATCAGTGCATTCTAAACATCGACCCACAAAATTGTCTATTGTCTGAGCATATTCGGAGTTAAGTTAAGTAAGAACTGAGTTAAAACCGCGCTTAAAATAACGGAATGCAGATTTTTGCGATAATCGAGATCACAAAACATTTATGTAGTTTCTGCATTACGTGCCTTGCAAGTCGGTCGTGATTAGTGGATAATTAAAATATAAAATATATTTACGTTAAGTTAATAATGTTAAGTTCTTCATAAAACTGTGAATTTGAAATCCTAACTTTATAATATTTCAATTATTTTTAAATTTTTCAATAAAAATTATATTATGTTCAATATATCCACACGATTGTATTAACCAAAACGAGTCCGATAAGAATTTTTTCGGTGCGATTTAAGTGCCTGTAAATTATACTTTTATGAGTATTTTCTAAGCGCTTTCAATGCTTGATTAAGAGGGTGAAAGCACTTATTTCTGTGTCAAAAAAGTGTCATATTATACTCAAAAATATGACCGTTTTCACGGAAAAAAACGCTCTTTCCGGACTCTTTTTTGGGCACTTTATGATGTAAAATGCTCATAAAAAACTATCAGAAAACTGTCAGAAAACGCTCAAATTACTTGCTGGGGGGCTACTGCAAAATCGGTGTGCATGTGAGCGAGAAAATAAAATGCAAAATGTGTTTATGTAATGTATGCTTCAAGCACAGCGATTAATGTGACTTTCAATTTTGTATGTAATTCAGACAAAACGAACAGAACAAGAAATGCTTGCACACTACATAGTAAGATCGAACTTATGCGTTCATATATATTCATACATATACAATATATGATTGCACTTTTAATAGTTTTCTTTGGACTTTTCACTTTGCACACATACATTCGCGATTGGCAATATATATATAAAATGTTGCAAATTTAAAATTAAAGACACCAATGGAAAAGGAAGGACAAATGTCGTCCGGAAAAAAAGAGAATTATATACATATTCGCCATGCGAAAAAAAAAATGGGGAAGGCGAGTGGAAAGAAAAGAGAGACGGTTTGATACTTACATACCTGCGAATTACTGGTGGCGCAGATGTTCCCAAGTTTGCCTTTCCAGAAATGAATTAAAAAAAATTGCGTTATCGTTTTATACACAAATTTTTTACTTTTTGACTTTATACAGAAATTTGTTGAAATAAAAATAGGGAAGAGAGTGATTGTTGAAGATGTCCGCTTTCGATAAAAGGTAGGTCGAAAACGCCTATCAAAATGCCGACGGTATTTCGCTGACGGCATTTCGCTAATCTAGCGCCAAGCTCATGCAAAGCTCGGCTCTGTGGTGGAGAGTTGTGGGAGAGAGAAAGAGAAGTTGAATGCACTGGAACTTGAGTGCTTGCCTGTGCGTGAGCGCTTTGTGAGTGAGTGAAAAGCGTTGAGTGCTTTTCGATAAGCGCAGCGGAGAGCGTGCCACTTACTTACAATGCGCTGGCCTTAACAGAATGTATAACAGCTTTTATTGGATTTTGTATACATACCATACCCATTTGAAATATACGGACTTATGCTTCAACTATAACTTATGTTAATATTCTGAATAGTAATGCTCAAACTTAAATTTAAATAAGAATTCCATTTTACTACTTAATTTTGTTTGAATTTACGTTACATTAAAATTACTCAAGTATAGCACTATCGGCAGCGGCAGAAGCAGCAACGAGAAGCGGCAGTGGCAACGAATGGCAATAGCACAGTCTGAACAACATCAGCTATGAGTTGCGCAGTCTCAGCGACCACGAGGACCGGCATCGATCTCGAGGACAACGAGCGACGCAGGCTAAGCAACACATGTAACCGAATTCATAGCAATGAGTCATAGTCAATTAGAATGCGCAGCCTCAGGAGCGCATGGCGCAGCTTCCACAGTGAATTCGAGAAGTGGCAACGATCAGCGGTTCAACAGCTCTGAATTTCTGCGCTAATTCGTTCCCCCCCAGGGACTTAGCAAAGCATGGCGTAGCTTCTACAGCCTCCTACTGACTTTGGCGTCATTGAGCTGGTGTCACTGAACTGGTGACAAAATTGAAAATATCAGGGCGTTTGGTGGCAACTTTCTTTGAAAGTTGTCTAGGCTAGTCAAAGCGTGGTTATTGAGCTCACCCCAAATATTCGATTATTACATCAAATGCTAAAATCTTTTGGCGAGGGAATTTATTATCGAATGCAGCTGTCATCGCATGCAGCCGTTTGCTTACACAACGACGCAAATATTGATACAACATCAACATTTTAAATCAAATTGCCCCTACACCACAAGTTCAATATGACTCTCTACGACGAAGATTAAAATTGAAAAAGGGTGACCGTGAGACTACCAAAGGTCTTTTCCGTGGAATGTGGAAACGGAAATCTTTTCCAGTAGATTTTCCGTATACAGACGTGACCGCAAGGTACGTCGTGGTGGTGGGGTTTTAATTGCTGTAGATGCTCAACTAAATTCAGAATTGATTGATCACACTTCTGATATTGAGCTTGTGGCTGTTAGATTATCCTTTGGTAGTTTTAACATTTTTATCTCTTGCTCTTATATCCCCCCTGTTTCAGATGATGCTTTGTATTTAGCTCATTTTTCTATTATTAATAGCATTTCTAATATGCTTTCTGATCGTGATCACTTTATAGTCCTTGGTGATTTTAATATTGCTGGAGTGTCATGGCATTCCGCCAAAAATCTAAATGGACTCTGCCCCTCTTTATCCCATGTTTTTATTGATAGTCTTTTCGGGGTATCATTGTCTCAGATTAATGGTATTCCAAATTGCTTAAACAGGTCTCTAGATCTTATTTTTGTTTTAGACCCTGATTCTTGTTCTCTATCGAGAATATCTCCTATATCTTCCCCTGAAGACCCTTACCACCCCACTTTATAATAACGTTATAATAATTATTTGAGTAGGTGCAGAATAAGATTTCAGCGTGATCCAAAGCGATTTTACGACTTCGTTATCTCGAAGCGTAGATCCGCGTCATCACCAGCTTTTATGTCGTTGGAGAATATGACAGTATCCAATGGTCATGATGTTGCCGATTTATTTGCGGACTTTTTCCAAACGCCATATTCTGTCCCAAGTTCTCAAAATTCCTTTCTTATCCTTATCAGCTAAATTCATCTAATTGTATTTTTGGTCCTATAATTACTGAAAGCTCTATATTAACGGAACTATTGGCTATAAAACCTGTTTTTTCGGCAGGTCCGGATGGAGTGCCTAGTTGTGTGCTAAGGTATTGTGCTGGTAGTATCTGTAAACCGCTTTTGAAATTGTTTGAATTGTCCGTTAACTCATGTTCTTTTCCAAAAATCTGGAAAAAATCATACATTATACCCATCCTAAAAAAAGGGAGCAAATCTAAAGTTCAAAATAATCGCGGTATATCTAAATTGTCTGCGATTCCGAAAGCATTTGAAAAAATTATAACTTCTCAACTGCAACATCTATGTAAATCTATAATTTCACCTTACCAACATGGGTTTGTGAAGTCTAGATCCACTTCTAATAACTTCTTGGAGTTCTCTTCTATTGTAATTAAAGGATTCGAGAATAAAATGCAAACGGATGTCATTTACACTGATTTTAGTAAGGCTTTTGACTCTGTTAATCATCACCTCTTACTGCATAAGCCTAATGTTTTAGGGTTTCCTCATAGCCTAATTGAGTGGATATATGAGGATATCCAACACAAAACTACAGTCGAATGTGCTCGACTGTGAGATACCCGCTACCCATTTAGAAAAAAGCAAAATATTACGGTATTATTTTCAAAATATACCAATAATACTAAAAAATACTGCAAATTATACCAAGTGGTATATTTGGTATATCGATATAATACCACATTCAAAATATACCATAGACGGCATAATATACCAGATTGTCGTCCAAAGCAACTGAGGCCCCTAGTAAGTAAGCGTTTTTGCCCATACAAAAGTATTTCTTCAATAACTTCCACAATTTTTAACTGAACGCAACCAAATTTTCAGGAATCATAAATACTATTGTTATGATTATATGTGCAAAAACTTGCAGCTCTAGCTATAAAATTACACTTGTAATTCGATTTTTTTTATTTTCGGGGGCGGAAGTGGGCGTGGCAAAAATTTGAAACAAACTTGATCTGCGCGCAAACATAACAAATGCTGTCGAAAAAAATTATAGCTCTATCTCTTATAGTCTCTGAGATCCAGTGTTTCATACAGACAGACGGACAGACACACAGACAGACAGACGGACAGACGGACATGGCTAGATCGTCTTGGCTGTTGACGCTGATCAAGAATATATATACTTTATAGGGTCGGACAAGCCTCCTTCTACCTGTTACATACATTTCCTGCCGGCACAAAGTTATAATACCCTTCTACCCTATGGGTAGCGGGTATTAAAATCTTCTTAACTGTTTCCGCATTTTTGCCGCTGGAAACTCATCCACTGCTTGAATTTTGTTGGGGTTTATTTGGAGAGTGCCTTCTCTTACAATATATCCGAGATAATCCACTTGGCGTTAACCAAACTGACTTTTTCCGACATTTAACGTCAGACCCGCTTTATGCAATTCTGTGGCAATAGTAGAGATTTAAAAGTGATGGGAATGTTTAGTGTAACAGCAACAGTTTGCTTTAAACCATCCGCAGTATAAGCGAAACCAGCCATTACAATCGTTGCTGATTGACAGTTACAAAAAAACATCCTACTTAATCTAATTAGCGCCTGTTCTCTCCCGGATCTATCATCGGATCACTCGCCTGTACTCTTTAGCCTAAACCAACAGCCAGTTAGTAATGACAACCCCGATATGTTAATGTTGTCATATTAACCTCTAACAGCACAAACTGGCTCAAATTCAAAAAATACATAAGTTCACACATTGAACTTACACCACGGCTAACCGACGAAGATGACATCAACAGAACCGTAAACAATCTCGAGACAGTTTCGCCTTCAGCGGCTCGAATCGCAACACCACGTAGACAAAATATAACACATAACATAAAGCACACGAATGTATAAATAGAGCAGCTAGTTCTGGCAAAGCGTCGCTCCCGGCGCGAATGTCAATTATCTCGATCGCCATCTGCAAAGCAACAATTAAAAGAAGCTTCACGACGACTCATCCAGGCTCTACGACAAGAAGAAGACATCCCAACAGAGCAACTATCTCCAACAAGCTCAAAATTCCCACTTTGGAAAGCTCACTCAACACTGAGCTCACCAACAGTAACGGTTACACCAATAAGGACCCCTGCAGGTTGCTGGGCCCGAAGCGACAAAGACCGAGGCGATACATTCGCTGCCCACCTTCAAAATGTTTTCCAGCCAAATCCAGTAATAAACCCGCCTAATATACGTTTGCAAACAGAAGTGGACTTTCCTATTGCCGAACCAATTGTATTTTGAGTATGTGAAGTCATAAAAAATATAAAAGAGCAGCAACAACCGCGAAAATCTCCTGGCTGTGACCTAATAACTCCAAAAATGCTTAATGAACTCCCACTATGTGCTATATGCCAACTCTTTAACGCGATGACAAGAATCCGCTGCTTCCTGAAGAGGTGGAAAAGTCAATCATCATAATGATACCAAAGCCAGGAAAAGACCACACGCTCACCTCCTCATACAGACCAATAAGCATACTTTCGTGTCTATCAAAACTCTTTCAGAAATGCCTTCTAACCCGTATCATACCATACTTAAAAAGACACAATAGTATCTCAGCACATCAATTCGGTTTTCGCGAAAATCATGGAACTAGTGAACAGGTGAACCGCATAACATCAGAAATTCGAACAGCATTCGAGAATAGGGAGCACTGCACTGCGGTATTTTTGGACGTCTCTCAAGTATTCGACAGAGTATGGCTTGACGGCCTAATGCACAAAATCAAAACAATGCTCCCTAATAGCACGCATAAACTCTTGAAGTCATATCTTTATTTGTAGTGAGATGCAATACCGTCATGTCAGTTGAACATTATATCGAAGCTGGTGTTCCTCAAGGCAGCGTTCTCGGGCCGACTTTATATCTACTCTACACTTCTGATATCCCTACGAGTAGACAACTGACTATGTCTACGTTTGCCGACGACACCCCGATCTAAATGTCCACAACAAGCTTCAGCGCAACTTGCAACCCATCTAGATGCTGTAGAGATATGGATCTCAGACTGGCGACCATAAATACAGTTTAAGAAACTGTTAGAATACTGTTGTATATTTAAGATTTAAACACATTGTGTTAGTCTCGTGAGAAAAAGTCTCGTATAAAAAGGGTGACCGTGACTTTATAAGGTAAAGTATATATTTTTTTGTTAGTTATGTTTCACACACTCTTTTGATGAAATTATTTTTGTTTTTTAGCACAAGGGGTTAGGTGGTGGTTGGTTATTGTGTATAATATTTTATTACTTTTGCTATTTAGTTATTTTTATACCCGCTACCCATAGGGTAGAAGGGTATTATAACTTTGTGCCGGCAGGAAATGTATGTAACAGGTAGAAGGAGGCATCTCCGACCCTATAAAGTATATATATTCTTGATCAGCGTCAACAGCCGAGACGATCTAGCCATGTCCGTCTGTCCGTCTGTCTGTCTGTCCGTCTGTCCGTCTGTCCGTATGAAACACTGGATCTCAGAGACTATAAGAGATAGAGCTATAATTTTTTTCGACAGCATTTGTTATGTTTGCACGCAGATCAAGTTTGTTTCAAATTTTTGCCACGCCCACTTCCGCCCCCGCAAATCAAAAAAATCGAATAACAAGCGTAATTTTAAAGTTAAAGCTGCGAATTTGGATATATATAATAATAATAATAGTATTTATGATTCCTGAAAATTTGCTTGCGATCAGATAAAAATTGTGAAAGTTATTAAAGAACCACTTTTGTATGGGCCAAAACGCCTACTTACTAGGGGTCACAGTTGCTATGTTTTGAAAATAATACCGCAATATTTTGCTTTTATTGAAAACGGGTAGCGGGTATCTCACAGTCGAGCACACTCGACTGTAGTTTTCTTACTTGTTTTTTTTATAATTTTAGTCGGATATATAGTAACCTTTAAACGTAGGGCACAATGTCAAATAGAACAAGTAAGAAAACTACAGTCGAGTGTGCTCGACTGTGAGATACCCGCTACCCCTTTTGAATAAAAGCAAAATATTGCGGTATTATTTTCAAAATATACCAAAAAATACTGCAAAATACTAAAAATATACCAAATGGTATATTTGGTATAACGATGTGATACTAACATTTAAAATATACCATAGACGGCACAATATACCAGATTGTCGGCCAAAGCATTTGAGACCCCCCGTAAGTGGGCGTTTTGGCCCATACAAAAGTGGTTCTTTAATAACTTTCACAATTTTTATCTGATCGCAAGCAAATTTTCAGGAATCATAAATACTATTGTTATTATTATATATATCCAAATTCGCAGCTTTAACTTTAAAATTACGCTTGTTATTCGATTTTTTTGATTTGCGGGGGCGGAAGTGGGCGTGGCAAAAATTTGAAACAAACTTGATCTGCGCGCAAACATAACAAATGCTGTCGAAAAAAATTATAGCTCTATCTCTTATAGTCTCTGAGATCCAGTGTTTCATACGGACAGACGGACAGACGGACAGACACACAGACACACAGACAGACAGACGGACAGACGGACATGGCTAGATCGTCTCGGCTGTTGACGCTGATCAAGAATATATATACTTTATAGGGTCGGAGATGCCTCCTTCTACCTGTTACATACATTTCCTGCCGGCACAAAGTTATAATACCCTTCTACCCTATGGGTAGCGGGTATAATAAGCAAGCCAAAAGAATTATAGCCAAAAAAGATAAGTGCCGAATCACAATTGATATTATCCGCATGCAGAAGGTCATCAAAAGTCTCATTGGTCAATTGCTCCGGTTTCTCATATCCTGCTTAATATCGCAACCGTTCTTTCATCTTGATAACGTTATCGTAACTTTTAACACAAAACTCAAACCAATTAATATGACTTGCTGTCTTATGAACTCGACAATAAAATGAAAGAGCAAAGCTGTTAAAAAGCAAAATGCCAAATTTAAACAGCGCATCGAAGTTGGCATTGAAATATTGGTTCGTAAGACAATTAACACGAAATACAAAATTTTGTTGGGATAATCATTTGCGGAAACAGAAAATTTAATTTCCCAATTAGAAATAAAAGTTGGAAAATCAAATTTTTATACAAATCTAATTCTTGTGCAAGGAAGTTGTAATTAGGGTCACCTGTCAAATAAAAATGCAATTTAATTAGGGTCACCTGTGGAAATGTCAATTTTGGTGTAATAAAAATGCAATTTAATTAGGGTCACCTGTGGAAATGTCAAGTGTGGGATAATAAAAATGGAATAAATTAGGATCGATAATGGATTTGTGTGACGAATCGTACGTGTCCCCGAGAAGGGACGTTATCGTGGTCGGGGGACGATTCGTGACACAAATCCATTATCGATTGGGCTCGAGGTCGGGGTCGCAATCGGTCTCGGGGTCGCAGTCGGTCTCGGGCTCGGGTCGGGGTCGGGGTCGTGAACGAAAACGTGATACAAAAACGAAATGAGCATAGCGCTCTTTTACATTGACAATCGTGGGCCTAGCGCCATACCTAAGACGATCGAAAGCGTGAACGCCCTTTTACATTATCAATCGAGTGCGCAAACACCACGAAAACGAAAACAGGTTACAAACAAAAGGACGCAAACGTGATGAAAAGTGTTCGGAAGCCCACGATTCGTCACACAAATCAATTATCGATCCTTCGGAGTCGGGCTCGGGATCGAGGTCGCGTGTCCCGGACAGGACGATGAAAGGGCTCTAGGTCGGGGTCGGGGTCGTGATCGAAAACATGATACGAAAACGCAATGACGTCAATCGAGTGCGCAAACGCCACCACTAAAACAGGTTACAAACGAAAGGACGGAAACGTGATGAAATGTGTTCGGAATCCCAACGCTACATTTAAAACGACCGAAGGCAATACGCTTAAAAATCGGGTGCGCAACGCCACATCCAAGACTATCGAATGCGTTCGGGTGCGCAAACACCACCTCGAAAACACGTTACAAAACGTAATGAAATTTGTTCGGAAGCCCATCGCTACATTTAAAACGATCGAAGGCACCACAATCGGGTGCCCAACGCCACATCCAAGACGATTGAATGCATTTACATTGTCAATCGGTGGCGCAGCGCTATACCCAAGACGATCGAAGTAGTGAACACGCACCGCGAAAACGAAGTTCGGGATTGGGATACAAACGCCACATCCAAGACAATCGAATACGTGATCGTCTATCATGAAAGCATGTTACAAAACGAAAGGACGGAAAAGTGATGAAATGCGTTCAGAAGCTCGGCGCTACATTTAAAACGAGTGAAGGCGCCACGCTAAATATCGCTATAAAAAATCCCATTTCCCTTTAAGAACAACTAAATTTCTTACCTTGCTGTACAATTATTTGGTATTTGCCCTCCAGCATTTGACTTGAAAATTCCTTTTTAAGCTGTATTTGCAAATTTAGCAATTTACACTTTAAACTTGTTTTTCATGTATTATTCTTATTTTTCTTCTTCTGTATGTAATATAATTGTATTTCCAAATACATTATTTAAAATCGATTCTCTAAATTAACATATATTTTTATTATTTTGTTTTTTATTTTTGTGAGCGAACAGTATAGAAATGACTGGCGCATGCATGTATCGACTCCATTCTCCATATCGTTATGAGCCCATCAGCAGGAAATGTAGTCCATGGATATTAGAAACCAACGGACCATCACATATTCTATTATTAAAATATTTCAATGATTCTGATAAATATTCTATGTGTTCAGGAAAAATTTTATCCTTAAACATTTTCATAAAATTATTTATTTCAGTTATAAGTTGTTGTATTGCAGTATGACTTGTGGAGTTGGTTTTGCTTTCAGACAATAACATTTTTAAATTTCTTTCGATCCGTTGACGTCTAGTCTACTCATAATGATTTCCAAAAGGTAAATGAAGAAATATTTTGAGAAATCATTATACGATAAGTTCAACTAATCCGGTCAATGGTATATATTCGACTAGACGATCATGGTACTCTTAGTTCAGTTGAAATTTTAACATCAATTGGTCCTGATTTGACCGATTCATTTTGATGTGAAAGATCAACAACAACAATAGGAGCCTTTGCCTTGAAGTCCAGTGGTTATAAAAGTGGACGAGGCTTCCGGTTGAAGTAACTTTCTTGAAATCTCACATACATATCATACAAGACAGCAAACCGATTATCATTGAATTTTACATTTAAATCTTCATATGGATAGACTTCAGAATTTAAATACACTTCCGCATTTCTCAAATTGTTTGTAATTCGACTTCCATTTAATGTAAACGCAATGACTGCAAACCGTGGACGTTCTATATTTGCAGGTAGCTTAACGATCCATCCCCTGTACCAACGAGGGATTTATATAACAATCCCAGCTGCGAAATGAAAGTGGAAGTGTTGCTCCACTTTTGACTACATTAAACATTTTAATTTTAGTAGTGTCACTTGGAACAATATGAGGTACTTTCCAACTAATGCTCTGTATATCAATTTTATGTTCAATACCTCCAACTGTTTTTATAAACATATCAGCTGTATTTTTAGCTAACAAGAGAATGAGTTCATGTTTACAATTTAATATAACTTTTTTATGATCTTCAGCGAATCCCATTAGCATTTTTAGTGGTATTGAAAAGCTGAAATGTCCTCCGGATGATATAGTCTCTCCACCACTCCACCCGGCATTACGATAAAGTAGAGCCTCCTGTCGACCAATAGAAAGGAAGTTTTTCAGAGTAGTTGTGATTCCAGTAAACCGTGTTCTATCCAGTTCGCATCCATTCTATTCATTTCTTATTTCATCCAAAAAATAAGCCATTCAATTATTTTTAGTAAATTTACTAAGTGTGCCTTCTTCAAAGTGGAAAAAACTTACAAATCTTGGTTCTGTATTGTAATACGGACTTCATCATTTGTTTTGAAGTTCTGCTAATTTAGGTAATAAGTGTGATATTCTTTTTTCGTGATACTCTCATCATTGTGAGGTTTATCTTGCACAAAAAAAATTTCATTCATTTGAAATGAAGTTAGTAATTTTTATTGAATATTAAATCCTAGTGATTTTAAAATCAATTTATTTTTTAATGATAGTGCAGGTCGTGGAGATGATGGTCCTCGAGCTGATAATGATGATGTTTTCACTTCATCTTAACCTACATTTAGCAATAGTTTTACAATTGTAATAGATGTGAGGTGATGTGTCGACTTTTTATAACAAATAATCATTCTGTTGCTCGTCAATGAAGACGAATTGATAAAGTTTCCCCTCGAAAATTGATTAATTCCCCCTCCTGATCAGTTATCCGTACGTCAAGCGTGCTTATTTCTATAGTGTTGATAGGTAAATAAATCAAATTTCGTGGTGTAATACTCATTTTATATCCCGGAGGAACATTGATTCCAAATTCATGAAGCACGTGATTTGGTCTATTACCCACATATGAGCCACTGATAATGTTGCATTCCAATCTAATTGTATTCACTTTCAAAATATTCACAGGATTATCTGAGGCATAAACTTCAGTATTGTGCGGTTTTAGAATACGTTTACTAAATCCAAATAGCTGTCCAATACTTCGTTCACGATTAAAAAATACTGTTTCTTTTTTAGTGGTAACTTGAACTTTCAGCGTATTGTTGTTGGTTTCTATTTTTAACGCATCATAAGAACCATACCCCTTTAGGACATCAATAATATATGTTGCAATCTCTTCGAGTTCATATGATCCAACAGGTATTTCTATACATTTATTTCCAATATGAAAAAGATTGTTCCCTCTATCGACGTTTGGTATAGAATTGTATGTGTGAAAGTCAATAAGAGCGCACTCATAATTTCGATTTAATTTAATTTGTGGGAAAAAATTTTCGGTTATAACTGATGAGTTTCTATTTAATGCAAATGTTAGTGATGTAGACATTTTGAAGTCTGAGTTTGGACTGTTGTTTAATCATCACATCATTAGATTTTTATCTATATTTTTAAAATATAATGAATTGATCAAATTGAAAAAATTAAAAAATTGAATTGAAAAATGGGCGATTTTCATATCATCATCTTTGGAGATTAGTAGAAATCCAAATTTCTCCTCCGAACATTTTCGTGAAATTTCCATAAATGATTTATAATCCATGTCGCTCTTTAAGTGATCTCGATAAATATGACACATGTTCAACTCATCTTGTTTAAACATTATAACAAAACAAGTAAGAAAACTACAGTCGAGTGTGCTCGACTGTGAGATACCCGCTACCCATTTTGAATAAAAGCAAAATATTGCGGTATTATTTTCAAAATATACCAAAAGTACTGCAAAATACTAAAAATATACCAAATGGTATATTTGGTATAACGATATAGTACCACATTCAAAATATACCATAGACGACATAATATACCAGATTGTCGGCCAAGGCAACTGAGACCCCAAGTAAGTAGGCGTTTTAGCCCATACAAAAGTATTTCTTTAATAACTTTCACAATTTTTAACTGATCGCAACCAAATTTTCATTATATATGTACCATATATTATATGTACCAAAATTCGCAGCTTCAAAATTACGCTTGCTATTCGATTTTATTTGATTCGCGGAGGCGGAAGTGGGCGTGGCAAAAATTTGAAACAAACTTGATCTGCGTGCAAACATAACAAATGCTGTCGAAAAAAAATTATAGCTCTATCTCTTATAGTCTCTGAGATCCAGTGTTTCATACGGAGAGACGGACAGACGGACAGACAGACAGACGGACATGGCTAGATCGTCTCGGCTGTTGATGCTGATTAAGAATATATATACTTTATAGGGTCGGAGATGCCTCCATCTACCTGTTACATACATTTCCTGCCGGCACAAAGTTATAATACCCTTCTACCCTATGGGTAGCGGGTATAATTAGCATTGACACGTATTAAATGTTTCGGTATATGTGTATATGTTTGACATAAATAGAATGAATCAATATTCTTATGTCTTCCCATGCAAAAATAGTTTCGGATATTATCCTGCTTTTCACATGCCACATCATCGAATATCATGATAGAATTATTTTTAGCTTCGTGCGGTGATAACACTCCATCGTTTCCGGAGAACGAATATCCCATTCCTTGAATTGGTTTGATAAGTTTTTCCAAATATTCATATTTGGGTTGGTATAAACTCTTTGAAAATACATAAATATTTTCAAATTTGAGACAATTGGGACTCTCTATAAGACTAAGTATCACATTAGTTATTCCACAATTTGATGGTCCAACAATTAATGCTCTAGTTTTATTGGGTAGCAAAACACTATATCGAGGTTGTTGATTATTCTCTCCATGTCCACCACCCTCAATGTTTCGTACTAGTATACTTTTCTTTTGTCTTAAAAAACGCATGTTAGTGAGAGAAGTACTTCATTCAATGGGAAACGTTTGTTGATTGAGGTTGCTATAAAATGGCCAAACGTTTTTATACCCGCTACCCATAGGGTAGAAGGGTATTATAACTTTGTGCCGGCAGGAAATGTATGTAACAGGTAGAAGGAGGCATCTCCGACCCTATAAAGTATATATATTCTTGATCAGCATCAACAGCCGAGACGATCTAGCCATGTCCGTCTGTCCGTCTGTCTGTCTGTGTGTCTGTGTGTCTGTCCGTCTGTCTGTATGAAACACTGGATCTCAGAGACTATAAGAGATAGAGCTATAATTTTTTTTCGAAAGCATTTGGTTTGTTTGCACGCAGATCAAGTTTGTTTCAAATTTTTGCCACGCCCACTTCCGCCCCCGCAAATCAAAAAAATCGAATTATAAGTGTAATTTTAAAGCTAGAGCTGCAAGTTTTTGTATATATACTAATAACAATAGTATTTATGATTCCTGAAAATTTGGTTGCGATCAGATAAAAATTGTGGAAGTTATTAAAGAAATACTTTTGCATGGGCTAAAACGCCTACTTACTAAGGGTCTCAGTTGCTTTGGCCGACAATCTGGTATATTGTGCCGTCTATAGTATATTTTGAATGTGGTACTATATCGAAATACCAAATATACCACTTGGTATATTTTGCAGTATTTTTTATTATTTTCGGTATATTTTGAAAATAATACCGCAGTATTTTGCTTTTATTAAAAATGGGTAGCGGGTATCTCACAGTCGAGCACACTCGACTGTAGCTTTCTTACTTGTTATAATTTAAATAGTTCGAAATCAAAACTCAAACAGGGGTAGTGGTTTTGTAAACAATATAATAGACTCTCTACCTTTTGAGGCTCATATACCCGGATACAATTACTGCGGACCTGGAACAAAGTTGAGAAACGATCGTGGAATCAATGTTTTGGATGAAGCGTGTAGAGAGCATGATATTGCATATTCAAACAGTAAATAATTAAGTGAAGGTCATAAAGCTGACTCAGTTTTAATTGAAAAGGCTTGGAATCGTGTAAAAGCGTTAGACAGTAGTATTAAAGAGAGAGCAACAGCATACTTTGTAACAAACATGATGAAGACGAAGAAAAAATTTGGAATAGTATCAAATCAGGAGAGAAAGAAACAAGTGAAAACATCATTGACTACAATAATCAAAAAGGCTACAAAGGAATTGAAAAAGAATAAACCACTTGATATATTGAGTGCAATAAAAGTTGCACGTAAACCAGTATCGAACTCGATGGGATGTAGGAGAAATGTTGTTATTCCACGGTTTATAAATGTACCCAAGGTTGGTGGGTTCTTACCACTTGTCCCAATTTCAACAGCTCTGAGCGCTGTGGGTAGCTTAGCGTCAGATGGCTAAACATCAACTAAAGGATATAATGAAGTTTGCTTTTAGAAATATTCCTCATTTGGGAGGTGTTTATATGAAGGATCAATTACCTAAATTTCCACATCATTTCGAGTGTGGAATATAAAATTTAGCAGACTCAATATCGAATGGATCGCATTAGGTAGCATATTACAAGATGTAGTAGGACGTGTGCCTACACACACTTACACATTTACATTTACTTGACGCTCTCTCGGCTATCCGAACTCTCTCTCTCGATATTGGCTCTCCTTATCGATTCTCTTTTAATATGTCACACTCGATGTATTACACAATGAAGCTGCGCAGTCAGTCTTGATCGAGAAGCGAAATAAAACGGACGCTGAAATTCGAGTTGTTTCTTTAAGTGTGTGACGACCACAAATTCAGAAGTGGGATCGACTAAAAAAAAAAACAAGTAAGAAAACTACAGTCGAGTGTGCTCGACTGTGAGATACCCGCTACCCCTTTTGAATAAAAGCAAATTATTGCGGTATTATTTTCAAAATATACCAAAAAATACTGCAAAATACTAAAAATATACCAAATGGTATATTTGGTATAACGATGTGATACTAACATTTAAAATATACCATAGACGGCACAATACACCAGATTGTCGGCCAAAGCATTTGAGACCCCCCGTAAGTGGGCGTTTTGGCCCATACAAAAGTGTTTCTTTAATAACTTCCACAATTTTTATCTGATCGCAAGCAAATTTTCAGGAATCATAAATACTATTGTTGTTATTATATATACCAAAATTCGCAGCTTTAACTTTAAAATTACGCTTGTTATTCGTTTTTTTTGATTTGCGGGGGCGGAAGTGGGCGTGGCAAAAATTTGAAACAAACTTGATCTGCGTGCAAATATAACAAATGCTGTCGAAAAAAAATTATAGCTCTATCTCTTATAGTCTCTGAGATCCAGTGTTTCATACGGACAGACGGACAGACGGACAGACAGACAGACGGACAGACGGACATGGCTAGATCGTCTCGGCTGTTGACGCTGATCAAGAATATATATACTTTATAGGGTCGGAGATGCCTCCTTCTACCTGTTACATACATTTCCTGCCGGCACAAAGTTATAATACCCTTCTACCCTATGGGTAGCGGGTATAAAAAATAAACATGGACACGTCTACATTTAACAAATACACCACGGCCCAGTTAAAGAAGTGGCTATCAGCGCTATGTTTGCCCACGACGGGCAGCAAAGCAGAGTTAATAACACGGTTGCTGAGTGTCACACCTGAGATGTTTAACGAAATGACGTCAGGAAGCGAAGAGTTATTAAGTTT
>JAWNOC010000065.1:0-19674 GCA_035046325.1 Drosophila niveifrons | reverse complement strand
GATAAATGGGAAAGGATCAAATCTCATTGATGATAAAAATTTGGTTAAAAAAGCAACAGTTGAGTAGCGAAAAGAACTGGATAAAATCGTCGGAAATGTATTATGTCATCTTAGACAACTAGAGCGCTATATGGAGTCCAAAAAATTAGCCTTACGACACAAAAAACAATAACTTAAGCATGTAAATTTTCTTAAAAGAATATAGACAGGAATTGCGATGGATTCGAGAATTTTCTAACCTAAATACTCGTATCTTTGGTTCTTTTTTAAAATGAAGCATTTTTTAGACTGATTTTATTTGTTTGTTTTAAAAATTTGATCGTAAAGTGGAAATAGATTTTATGAACTATTTTTTTTTTCAGTGTAGACAAAACAATAGGCAACCGGAGGCTTAGAACCAACTTAGCTAGCAAGGAGCAAGGATACAAGACGAAGGACGAAGTCAAGGGCAAGTCAGAGGCACACCTGTCTACGAAACTGGGCTGAGCGAGAATGTTGATGGTTGGAATTTTGCTTTGTTTTCTTTTGGTTCGGCAAAAGGCATTTAATTTATTTTTGGCCCGGCCAAGAAGAAGAAGAAGAAGAAGGAAAAGAGGCAGTAGATGGGCCCAAGCCATCGACACATCGCACATGAGTAATTTTTAAGCCAAATTTTGGGCTGTGCGTGGTAAATCCAGGCATGCCACCTATAAATACTTGACATGGCTACAATGGCTTCCTGCCCCTGTCCCGGGCTACGTGGCAACCAGGGCAACCCTCACTCTTAACACCAGCCAGCAAGAAAGCTACAGTTGAGAATGCTCGACTCTTAAATATCTGATAACCATACTTAGAGAGTACAACAATCATATACCATATTTAGAGAGTACAGAACATTTTAGCGCGTTAAAAAAATGTGACTTTAAACTGAAATAACCAGGTTGATATTTGAGTTGAATGCTGTTAAATGATTTGTTTTTTGATAACAAAGCAACATAACAAGTGTTGTCATAAAATTGTAGCGAGGTGTGTTCAAAAAGTAAGGTGACTGAATTTTCTGGCCTCTAGAAGCTGATCACAATATACATGTGTACTTCATGGTGTCAACGATTTCTTCTACTACTACCTCTACATGTTACATCCATATCTTCCGAGTTATAATACCCTTCTAAATTAATAACAGCGGGTATAAAAACAAGCTCAAGAGCACAGTCGCATCGAGGCCAGGCTCCAACGGCTTCTATCGTAGCATACGTGCAGGCGCATTCCACGCATGACATCTACCATCTGCCTGCTAAAGGCAAGGTATGGGAGGATGGGGATGGGGGATGGGGGAGGCAAAGGAACAACTACGTGACGCCCGCATAGGTCGTCTTACCAAATTAGATTTGCACCCCCCCTCCCCCTCGACGAACCGACAAACTCCCACCATAATTAATATGCACGATATGTGGCGTTAAGTTGTGTGAAAATTACTTGTGCGTTGACGTGACGCAGGAAAAACCATTTTGCAGCCAAGTTCTAGCTTGTTGTAGTCGTCGTTGCCAATTGTTATTCGATTACGTATTTCATCTAAGTATTCCACTAATTAGTTGTTGATGATGGAGAGTGCCTAGAACGCTGACGATATCCAAATGGCCAAACCAAAATTAATCTGCCATCGAATCTAATTGCTTTCAATTTGACTCATTTCAATAAGCGACAGGGAAGAGAAACGTATTTTTAGGGGGTTAGCTTCTTAGAGAAAGGGACAAGTGAAAGTAAAATATCTTTCTAGGTAATAAATAAAATATTTATTGGATCTTTTTGAAGTCTGTATCTTCTTCAGCATTTGAAAGTTCTTTTATTATTTTAAATGTCAAAGTCATTGGCTTCTTTGCGTTTCTTCTTTAATTAAAAATATTCGTGTAATTAATTCGATCATATAAATACCTGCACCTTTTCATAATTACTCTTACTTTCTCTTCAGATATCTATCTCTCCTTTCTCATAGGAAACTTTCTGCATTTGCCAATCCTTTTATATGCCAGATAATTCACAACTTGCCCGAATACTCTTACAAATTCTTAACTCTTTTGGGCACAAGAAACTTGTAGTCAAATCAAGACAACGAGACTCCTCAGAGAAAAATGTCTGAGTCAGCAAAATGTGCCTTGATTCTTTGCCGTCTGTCGTTTAAAGCATCATCACTGTGCTCGAGAAACTTTTTAAGTTTTTAATTAATTTGTTTTGCTGCGGCTCGAGAGACAACGCCAAAACCCCATAGACAGTCTGCCAACAATTCTCCACAACTCATTGGGAATTCTGCTCATTTTCACTGAACCACAGAGAAAAAGCAAAGGAGAAAGGCAGCAAGAACAAAAAAAAAGAAAAAGGTTAAGTGGTTCCATTTGGCAAACATTTAGTCAGGCTCCACAAGCCATCAATGGACGAGTAAGTGTGTGAGTGTGAGAATTTTAATAGGCTTTTGTGTGGAAAATAAATTGATGTGGTGCACCTGTAAAATGTTCCAGCAATAAGCGAAGGCACAGACACTCAGCAATGTGTGTGTGAATTGTGGGCTTGAGGCAAACCGCATTGTAACCAGCATTTGAGTTAATTTCAAGTAAATTGTTAGAAATTTGTATTTCTCCATGACACCAGATTTTAGGTGAAGAACACTTTTGAGGAGTGACTGAAACACAAGCATTCAATTATTTTAACTAGTTGCACTTTATTTGTATTAAAAGCACAATCAACCATAGTTGGTGAACTCACGCAGAATGTGAGACATGGCCGCGGGATTATCCTGCTGCACTGTGTGTCCCGCCCGAAAGACCCAAAACATGCTGAAGTTTCCTCCCTGCTTCTCATAGCCCTCGAGATAGCCATCGCTACGGAAAGGTTGACGGGTGGCATCCACATACTCTTGCTTGTGGCGCCACGACATCCGGTTGATCCAGTTGACAGTTCCGGGAGTGGCACAAAGTAAGTCCAACATGCCCGAGTAGACGCCCACTCGGAGTGGCGTTTCATCCAGCAGACGAGTAACTAGGAAAGAGATTACATTAATTAAAAGCATGAAAAAATAAAACATTAATACACTCCGCAGTTTTCATGCTAATACTATATGAGATTTAACATTTGTATGCTATTGTTAAAATATTTTTTAATTTTTTAATATTTTTTTTACGTATACGTAACTTTTATGGAAGGTGTACTCATATTTTCCATATTCAATCGACTTACATATGTAGTATATTACATTATATTTCCTTAAGTACTTTTGAATAACTTAATTTATATTATTTTTATCACACAATCAAAAAGAATATCACTTAATGCTACCTGCACTCCTTAAAACTATACTTCATGATAGTCCTTAATCATTCTTTACTTACCTATGTGAACAGCTGGTTTAAAAATGTCATCGCTGAGCTTAAGGAAGACGGTCGCATTCTGCGCAATCCACACCGGCATGTGAGTGAGGTTCAAAGTCTTTGTCACGTTGCTCGCCATAAAGGCGCACAACTTGGGATCCTCGCCGTAACGATAATCATCGTCCACATGAACTCGTCGTTGGGTGTTATAAAGGAAGACGTTACCAGTGCGTGCCTTGATCTCCTCAACAGCTGCGTTATCCTTGATCGCCTGTCGCCATTTGCCAGCATATACCAGACGCGCAGTCTCGGCCGCAACTCGCGATATATTGCTATAGCCATCGTGATCCACGATGCCCATTTGCAGCAGATACGGGGCATAGGATAACACACTGTCCAAGGGCGAGGTGAAGGGATTGCCTACCACCACAGACTTGAGTTGACACTTTAACTTGCCTCGTTGCTGAGCCTGATACAATTCCAAAGCAAATTCCGGTGCCATTTTGCCGCCATAACTCTCCGAGAAGATGTGTAGTGGGATCCGTTGGAATTCCGGATGTGAGCGTAGGAAATCCGACATTAGTGCGACCAGATCGAGGGCGATTTGCTTATTATTCTGAGCATATTCGCCAAAGGATTCCACATAGCTAAAGCCAGTGCCAACTGGACTATCGATGAAGAGCACATTCATGTGCTGAACCCAATTGCTGGCCCGTGGTTGTCCCTCAATGTCAAACGGTCCCAGCTGCTCAAAGCAGCCGCAACCAGTAGAAGCAACTCCAGGTCCACCTTGCAACCAGATCACCAGCGGTCGCTCTTCAAATGAACTCACATTCGCTGTCGTGTAGTGTAGCCAATAGAAGAGATGGGCACCCTTTCTCACCTCAACATAGTCCCAGTCTTGTTCGCCTGGGCCAAAGCCTCTACGTGCTAAAGATGTAGAAATATGTATTAGAAGAGGTAGTTAGAAAATGCATGGTTATTTATATTTACCTGCTGCCCAGTTAATTAGTTGCAGCAAGAAAACTGCAAACGATGTGATCTCTTTGCTATTTTTCAGTTGCATTGCCACGCCCACAATCGAAAAATCGCTCGGAATTCTCGCACTTTTCAGTTCCGCGTACAAATGCGCACTGATTTTTGGACAAAGCTTTTTCCAATCAATAGAGCATGCTATTTATAAGTTTGTTGTTCGATCAAATAAACAATCGATGAACTTTTAGAGAACTTTGCATCGAGTTCGTTTGGAGGTACGAAAGTTTTCTACATCTCCTAGAGCTCTATGTAAATATTTATGTGTACTTTTCGCTCTCTGTAATTGTTGGCTTATGTATTCAGATGGCTATGCATTTAACTATTGTCATGAATCAATTCGTTAATATGTATTTGTAATCAATTAGTCTAATTAACACAAAACTGTTGCCGGGCACTGCATCAAATGCACATTAAATTCTAGATATTAGCCCGCGATCATCTGTGTCTAAAGTAATTTTCTTAAGAGCCTTTTATTTTATCTTATTCGTTAATGTCAACCATATTATATTTTTATACCTTTATCTCAAAGACTATATTAAGCTACAATACAAACTATTGTCTTTGCGATTCCTGAAAATTAGGTTGCTATCAGATAAAAAATTTCAAAGTTATTAAGAGGAATACATTTGTATGGGCAAAAACGCCTACTTACTGGGGATATAATATGCTTTGACTGACAATATAGTATATTTGCAAATTATAGTATATCTTGAAAGTAGCACCACATCAATATACCTAATATACCATTTGGTATATTTTTTAGTATTTTGTGTTATATTATTTAAGTGTATTTTGAGAAAAAATACCGCAGTGTTTTGCTAAGCTGAAAACCACTTTAAGTAAAAATATAGAAAAATTAAGTTGTTATTATACCTGCTACCCATAGGGTAGAAAAGTGTCAAAACATTCAGGAAATGTAAGTAACACAATCAGTCTCAACAGACAATATAGAGACAATATAGCCATGTATGTTTGTCCGGCAGTATGAACGCCTAGATCTGAGAGTCTATAGTATATAGAGATATCAATTTTATGTCAAATTTTTGGAACGCCCACTTCTAACCCGGAAATTCCATTCGCGCAGAAGCTTGTACACTGTATTAAGGTCTTAAGCATTATTCAGTACATCTTGAAAGGGCAGCAGGTTTAAAACACTTTTTAATTGAGGCGTGCGGATGGAAGAATACAAATTCATTCCCTGATTTGTACCCATGCTTCTTAAGGTGAACCACCTCCAGGGTGATGAATGGGAGCCATCTTTTCCACGAATGTTAATTGACCAAAAATCAATATTATTGCTCAAACAATATCACTTGTTTGTCAGTCAAAAAATTAAAATTAGACATCTGAAAACCTAAATATAAAAAATGTTTGCAGTAGTTTATATGAGTATACAATTAAATTACAATTTATGATTTTTGTTTGTTTAAAAAAACGCATCACTCGATGGCGTTTCATTTTTATGGGAAGCAACTGCATCAACCATAGTTGGTGAACTCACGCAGAATGTGAGACATGGCCGCAGGATTATCTACCTGCACCGAGTGTCCTGCTCGAAGTATCCAGAACATGCTGAAGTTTCCTCCCTGTTTTTCGTAGCCCTCTAGAAAGCCATCGATACGTATAGGTTGGCGTGTGGCATCCACATACAACTGCTTGCCTCGCCACAACATCCGATCGATCCAGTTGACTGTACCAGGAGTAGCACAGATAATATCAAGAATGCCCGAGAAAACGCCAACACGGATGGGAGTTTCGTCAAGCAGACGAGTGACTAGCAAAGACATATTATTCAAAGAAAGTGCCAATAATCTTAACCACTAAATTTACTCTCTATGCAAAAACTTTTAAGTGATTTCACGTTGTGAAAATACCAATTGAAAAATATTACCTTTAAAAATGAAACTTTAAGCCCTAACTATAACTTTATCAACGTTATATATGTATATATATACACTCCTTGTACTTACCAATGTCTACGGCAGGCTTAACAACATCGATGCCAAGCTCAGTAAAAGCCATCGAATTGAATGGCGCCCACTCAGACATATGTGTGAGATTTAGAACCTTTGTCACATTGTTAACCATAAAGTCTCTCAACTTGGGACCATCACCATAGTGATAGATAGCATCCACATGAAAGCGTCGTTGGGTGTTATAGACAAATACATTCTCAGTGATTTCCATAATCAATTCTTGAGTATGTATATCCTGTTCGACAGCCTGCTCCATATCACCTTCAGAAACAAGACGAGAAAACTCTGAAGTAGCTCTCGATAAATTCTTGAAGCCATCGTGATCCACGATACCCATTTGCAGCAGATATGGGGCATAGGACAAAATGGTGTCCAAGGGCGAAATAAAAGGGTTTCCCACCACCACAGACTTGAGTTGACATTGTAACTCGCCCCGTTGATTAGCCAGATACAATTCCAAGGCAAATTCCGTTGCCATTTTGCCGCCATAGCTCTCAGAGAAGATGTGCAGTGGGATCCTTTGAAATTCCGAATGTGAGCGCAGAAAATCCGACATTAGTGCAACCAGATCGAGGGCGATTTGCGTATTGTTCTGAGCGAATTTGCCAAAGGATTCCACATAGCTAAAGCCAGTGCCAACGGGACTGTCGATGAAGAGCACATTCATGTGCTGAACCCAATTGCTGGCACGTGGTTGTCCCTCTATGTCAAAGGGTCCCAGCTGCTCAAAGCAGCCGCAACCAGTAGAAGCAACACCGGGTCCACCTTGCAACCAGATCACCAGCGGTCGCTCTTCAAATGAACTCACATTCGCTGTCGTATAGTGGAGCCAATAGAAGAGATGGGCACCCTTTCTCACCTCAACATAGTCCCAGTCTTGTTCGCCTGGACCAAAGCCTCGACGTGCTAAGGGTGGGGTAATATTAGAAGAGGTAGTTAGCATGCTTATTAATACTCACCTGCTGCCCAGTTAATTAGTTGCAGGAAGAAAACTGCATAGGCTGTGATCTCCTTGCTATTTTTCAGTTGCATTGCCACGCCTACAATCGAGGAATCTTTTCTGTTCCGCTCTTTTCTGTTCCGAACATAAATGCGCACTGATTTCTGGACACAGCTTTTTCTAATCAATAGAGTATGCTATTTCTAAGTTTGCTGCTCGTTTGAATAAACAACCGATGAACTTTGGAACGAAAGTTTTTCGCATAGTTTTATATTTTTGTGTATGTACTTAAGAATATTTATTGCTCTTTACACTTGTTGGCACGTGTAGTAGTACTACCGAACACTTACCATGGACAGTCTGATATAGTTCGTTTTACCCGATTTTAGAACAACTAAATATGATTATAGTTGCATTTGGCTGCGGTTCCAATATCCACATTCACTTACCGCCCAATGTCATCTAAAAGCCAAAGGGAACCTTTGATTTACAAGCCCACGCAGTTACATTTATCACTCTGGCCTTAAAATTTATCCACAGCTCTATCTAATTATTAGCCTTTTATATCTTAGACAGGAATTTGTTGTTTTCAGCGAATTAACTTTCAAATTCCTCTGTTTGTCAATTTGCACATAATTCCGTTAGTAGTTAGTCTCAATTTTGAATACATCGGATTTTGGCTACAAGTAAAATGTATGATCATTTTTTATAGCCGATTGCTATGATTTAAGCATTGATCTGTTCAGCATAAGATTGTGGCTTAATAAATAAAGGCATCAATCAATTTATCCTAGGAACTATAATCATTGCAAGATAGATAATAAAATTAAAAAAAAAATGTTTCAATAACGATTATTGTCATTAGTTGACTTTGTAATAATTGAAGAACAAATAAAAATCTTTAAAAGCAATGATTATTATTTGAATTTTATTTTTTTCTCAAATAATTCTTATTTTCATATATTGACTAATTTAAGAATTCAAATGAAATAGTTCACTTTGTTTGACTCCTAACATGAGTGAATGATCATTATCTGATTTTTGAACTTTATTTGTGAAAGATTCAGCGACATCATCCATAGTTGGTGAACTCTCGCAGAATGTGAGACATGGCCGCGGGATTATCCTGCTGAACCATGTGTCCTGCTCGAAGGACCCAAAACATGCTAAAGTTACCGCCTTGCTTCTCATAGCCCTCGAGATAGCCATCGCTACGGAAGGGTTGACGAATAGCATCCACATACTCTTGCTTGTGGCGCCACGACATCCGATTGATCCAGTTGACGGTGCCGGGCGTGGCACAGATCAAGTCCAAGACTCCCGAGTAGACGCCTACGCGGAGTGGCGTCTCGTCCAGCAGACGAGTGACTAGCAAGAAATGAGAAGAGTGGGGAAACATAGAGATTAGAAGCAAGTAGGAAATCACAAGTCGAGTGTACTCGACATGGGCAAATCCTAAATTCTACTATATTTCTATGTACTATGTTTTTATTTGCAGTGGAAGATATTAAAAACAAACTTGAACTGTCAACAATTATAATTCAATTTCTGTTACTCTTTGAGATTTAGTTGCTCATACGATCTGTCAACGCTGATCAGCAATATATATGTTATATACGTTATGAGGTCGCTGAATGCTCCTTCTGCAAGCTATGTAATGGACCCATACAGTAAACAAAAACAAAAATAAAATAGAACAACTTAAAATAACCCCAAAAATAAATAAGACGTTACAATTTGAATTTAAATATTTAGGCGCGCATAGGCGTACGTAGATATGTGGGTGACAGTGGAGAGTTACAGCGTTGTAAGTGACAGAAGCAAATTCACCATTTGGTGAATTTCGCTCTCACTTGGGCTGGTTAAAATCTGCTCTAGCAAGGTTAGATCTTTTCCAATCAAGATCGCAAAGGGAGCAGTCGCCCTTGAAATTCTGTATCTCCACCCAGAACCTCAAAAGTATTAAGGCCTCGTGGCCAAGAAAATAAATATTTTCTTCATCTTGGATAATCTTGTCCATCCCCGCCGCTTTTGCCACAGAAAGCTGGCATCAAGATAATACTTCAAAGTGCCGTCCAGGCAAGGTAATTATTATAATAGAGAAAAAAAAAATAATTAGTTGCAAAAATTTCATAAAAAAATTGTTTAAAATCAGGTGTCCACCTATATATAAAAAAAGAAAAGAATACTCTTTGCTACCAGCCAACTGGCTAAGGAGGCGACAGACAGCAGTTGCAGAGAGCAGACAACGACACGGGGGAGGAGACAAATTAAAATACAAATTAAATAAATAAATAATTAAATAACAAATTTAAAAGAAGTGCAAGTGCATAAATAGCAAGTGCAAATCGCTTAAAAAAATCGAACAACAATTGCGGCTGAATATCAGTTAAAATCAGTAAAATACTGAAAGCCCAAAATCATATGAGCATAGTGAGAAAGAGAGTAATTAAAATCATAAATAAGTTAGTGAACAAAGTGAGCAAGAGACCAGAAAAAAAGAGCACTGAAGCAGCGAGATAGACATTGTGTGTGTGTGTGTAAAAATATTAAGTGAAAAAAAAAAAAAAAAAAAAAGTAAAAGACTACACTCGACAGAACATTTTTTGTTATTTTTTTTTTCTGTGCCTAATAACGTACAAAAAAAACAAAGTGTCGTAAAACAATCAAGTGCAAATCATGAATTGGTCAAAGAGTTTAAAATAAACAAAATTTAAACAAAATCAACAACCCCACATCGTCGAGGAGGCCTTCATCGAGGAATTTTGGGTGAGTGGAAAAGGAAAGTCGCAAGGCGTTAGCTACCACATCGGTAACACTTTTGTGTTAGCCAGTGTAGCCGCGCTGTGATTGCCGGCGGCTTGCGCACTTTGCTTTTCGTTTATTAACCTATCCTTTTTTATGTATTTGCCTTGATTTGCAATGACAAGTGCATCAGTTAACTCATCTGCCTAGTCCAGAGATTAATAAAGACAAAAACAGAGAAAAAGCAGAAATGAGTTAACTGAGTGCCTTTTCATTGAGATTCGTATATTTTATTGCCATGTATCGCTATTGCGATTTCTTTTTCAGGCGCGGAGAATAAAAATAGGAATAAATGTTTTGTTGAGTGTATTTTGCAATAGTATTTAAATTAAAAACAAAACGAATACAATATATAAAACTTTCAGTGAACATTAAAAATAAAACCACACAATGATATCAACTGCTCCGTGAAATAAAACAATACAAAACTGTGCAAATGAAGTTGCTCTCAAACCTACTTGCTCTCATACCTATGTACTTGTTCTACCATCTAGTTGCTCTAAAACCTATTTACTCTTAAACTTAGTTGCTCTTAAACCTAGTTGCTCTAAAACCTAGTGGCTCTCAAACTACGTTGCAGAGAGAAAAAAAAACACGAAACATAAAAGATAAAACCGGAATGAATAAATAATTATAATTAAAATAAAATATTATAAAATGTATAATTTAAAATTGTAGAAACCATTGAAAATGCAGTAGTCTAAACCCATTGAAAATTCTAAATACGTGAACGATTTTCTTAAACATATTTACGGCCACTTATACTTATACTATATAGTTTACTTTTCAAATGGATATATTTTGTTAACATAACTATTCGCTATTATGAAAATACTGCATTACCTTTATTTTTGCTTGATTAATTAAACGTTATAATGATGATGAAATTCTAAGTTTTTCTGTTCTGATGACATGGGAGCATAAGAATGGGTAAATATTAAGCTGCGTTTGGGGTCTTCCCTTGAATATATGTATATTGGAAGACTATGGCTGGGTGGGTAGCGAACAAGAAGAGTGACATCAACACCTCAGTCCTCTTCCTTTTGGTAAACTACTATTCTTGTGAGTTTTCTTTTCAGTTTCAATTTAGTTTGTTTATTTGGCCATAGTTTGCTCAAGTTTTTTTTTTTTTTTTTTTGGCATGTGTGCCTTTGTTATATTCGCATGAGGATCGTTTCATGCATATTTGATGAGGGACTCTATAATAATTCAACGCTAGCATAGCGATCATCAGTGACAGCAACAACCCCCCCACATCCCGGAAGAGCTAAGGGTTCAAAGGGTCCCGCTCGGCTGGTAATGATGATCGAGGAGCCGCACACGCAAATAGGAAAGAAGCAATGTGTCGGCACGCTGCATGCTACAAAAAGTAATATTTAGCCCCCAACAAAGGGGCTAGATATTATAAGAATTTGGCGCCCAACAACGTGGGGCAGTGCTATTATTGCATTAATTTGCTAGTATTAGCATTGGTCCCAGATTAATAGCAGTTGTACAAAGCTTGAATGGATTTAGAAATCTACTGGAATTCGATTCTTTATTAGCATATGCTGATTGAACTCGACCGTAGTAAATTCTTTTCCTCGTTTGGTTTCATAAAAATTTTTTTTTTGTGATACAGGTGATAGCTTGACCAAATGACTATGATGAGATTTCAAAGGTTGTGGAGAATTAAAACGTAAATTTGTTTCAGTTTTTGTGTTATTTCTTCATTAACTTTGCGAATTTTATTGGTCAAGTACAATTAAAATTAATCAATTAGCTCTTTGTCTTCGATTGAATTTGTGCTTTTTAATTGCAATCAAGCGGAATTTAAATTTACTTATTCTTTGGAACTCGAGTATTTGACCATTTGAATACATCGACCAAGATATTAGTTGAATTTATTTATTCAGTTTGTGTATGAATTATATAGCCTCTTTCATGAGCAAGGTTTTTATCTGTGAACATTAACGTAAGATTCGCTGTAAAGGTATTTTACTGGAATACAATGTTTTAGATGCAAGTGTGTCTCATTGTCCGTAAAAGTCCTTTTGGCCGAGTTTGATGTTGTTGTTCATTTAGAAAAGAAAACCTTTGGTAGTTGAAATAGCCAGTTACAAGATAGATACAAGAATAAGTAGTGGAAGCCAATATATTTACCCTTACTTATGTCTCCCAAAAGAAAGTCATCAGAAATAAATATTATAATAATAAAATGCCACTTGAACATAGTTTTGAGTCCAACCGTAATCAGCAACATGATAGTACAGCTGCAAATATGTGTATTATTTGCGGGGAAATCATGTTAAATACACAGCCTTGTGCTGTTACAAAGTGTCACCACGTATTCCATAAAAGTTGTTTGGAAACGCGTGTGCAAGTCCATAAAGAGTGTCCCAGCTGCTTAGCGGCAGTTCAACCAACAGAATGGAGAGTAGTTGTTGGCAATCATTCTCCAAACTCCAAAAGTGACGATGCAAATCCAACGCAACGAGTGGTTGCCACTGGATTTCGCCCGGTTACTCGATCGTTAGCACATCAGCTGGAATCTTTGAATTCACAAGCACCAAAAGGAGCCGAAGCGCTGATCACCATTGACGTTCCATCTCACGATATTTGTCCTCCGCCTGGTAGTACTCCAGCGAATGTGAGATTACAGGCCAATCGGAATCAGAATGCACCCGCTAGAAGAGGTCGTCCAACAAGACAACGTAGATCAACTCATTCTCAAGCGCCGCCCAATTTTCAGATAGATGTAGAGTCCATTGTCCGAGAAACGGTTACTCGCGTTTTGTCCTCTATGTCAGGGTCGGGAAGCTTAGGTGCTCCAAATGGTCACGTAGCTCATCGTGAAACGCCGATTACTCCTCGAAGTAATCGATCCACCAATCTTCTCCAGAATTTAGGGCCACATAGAATCTCAGACATTCTACAGAAATGGGGTGTCCGATTTGATGGTACTGCTGAAGGATTATCTGTTGAGGAATTCTTATACAGAGTACAAATCCTAACGCGCGAGCATTTTGAGGGAGACTTGGAAATTATAAGTCGAAATATCCATCAGCTGTTGATAGGGAAGGCCAATAGTTGGTTTTGGAGATACCATAAAAGTGTCCAAACTTTCAACTGGCGAGAATTTTGCGTCGCGTTTAGAAATCAATATCGCGAGAGCAGATCCGTGACTGAATTACGGGAACAGATTCGATCACGTAAACAAAAGCCAGGTGAATCCTTCGACGCGTTTTATGAAAGTGTTTGCAAACTAATGGACAGATTATCCGTTAGTTTTGCAGAAGACGAACTGGTAGAGATGATTCAGGGCAACCTACAGATTGACATGAAGGAAAGACTTCTGTTTGAAGATATCTCTTCCATTTCCGAGCTTCGTCGTTTGGTGCATAAGCGTGAACATTTTCTGCAGGATATAAGTAGAGCACGTCAGCCGCAAGTCAAAGCTGGTGCATATCGAGTATACGCCCTGGATGACGAGCAACCCGAAGAAGATCTTGAGAGTGAAGAGAAGATAGAGATAGCAGCCATACAACATAAAACACCATTAGTTTGCTGGAATTGCGATACTGCTGGCCACATATGGGAGAATTGTTTGGCTGAAAGAAGAGTTTTTTGTTATGGATGCGGGGCTCCGCAAGTGTATAAGCCAAATTGCCAGAACTGCAAACAAAAGCAGGAAAACCGGCAAAGGGGGGCATTCAATGCAGGAAGGATGTCCCAGAAATAGGAGATAAGGTTAATATAGACAGTAAAATGGTTAGAATTTTAGAGCGAAAAGCAGATCCAGTAACTCGTTCTGAAATACACAATAGTTTTAAGCCTTATCATGAGAGATTAAGAGATTATTATATAGCTAGAGAGAGAATTTTTGCTGGACAGGGGAAGAAAAGTCGTCGAAACACTATTCGTCAACGAAAATATTTTAAATTTCTTAAAAGCAAGAAAGCTATTATGGTGTCAACCATTTTTCAGAATAATATGGACCGTCGTAGTTATGCAAGTGTTTCTTTCTTAGAGTTTTCCGAACTTGGCTTGCTTGATACTGGAGCAAACATTAGTTGTCTTGGTGATTCTTTGGCTGCGTTGGATTTTTCAAATCATCCCAATTTTAAGCCAATAAAGTCGCAAGTTCGAACAGCTGATGCTAAAGTGCACCAGGTGGATGGAATTTTAAAAGTAAATATGAAATATAAGGACAAAGAAAGACAGATAGATCTTTACGTTATTCCATCGATAGCTCAGAAATTAATACTCGGAATAGACTTCTGGCGAGAATTTGAACTCGCACCAGGAATCATTAGTTCAATTTTGTCGGAAGAGATAGAACAGGATCAAGCCGATGATAAATATCCATTATCCATGCAAGAACGACAGCAATTGGAGGCAGTAAAGGAGTTATTTCCCAATTTTGAAAGACAGGGATTGGGTCGAACGGCGTTAATTAAACATAACATTGAAATTGGTGATAGTAAGCCAGTGAAGCAGCGTCACTATCCAGTGAGTCCTGCAGTTGAGAAGTTGATGTTCTCAGAAATCGATCGCATGCTTAGGCTTGGGGTAATTGAACCATCGCAAAGTGCTTGGAGCTCTCCAATGCGCATGGTTGTAAAGCCAAATAAGGTTCGATTATGCTTGGATGCTCGAAAGTTAAATGAGGCCACCAAAAAGGATGCTTATCCTTTGCAAAGCATTGAAGGTATCTTCGCTCGACTTCCAAAGGCTAATTTAATTTCTAAGCTAGATCTCAAAGATGCTTATTGGCAGATAGAGCTTACTGAAGAAGCGAAACCTTTGACTGCTTTCACTGTTCCAGGTCGATCTTTATACCAATTTACCGTCATGCCCTTTGGGCTTTGCAATGCTCCTTCTACAATGTCCAGATTAATGGATGATTTAATCCCGCCCGATTTACGCCATTGCGTTTTCGGATATCTGGATGATCTCGTTATCGTTTCCGAAGATTTTTCATCTCACCTTGCTGTGTTAGTTCGCATAGCAGACCAATTTCGAAAGGCAAACCTTACTTTGAACATTTCTAAAAGTCATTTTTGTGTCACCAAGGTAAATTACTTAGGATATGTGATAAGTAATGGAGGAGTAGCAACCGATCCAGAGAAAATATCTTGTGTACTAAACTGGCCTACTCCCAAGAACTTGAAGCAAGTTCGAGGTTTCCTCGGGGTTTGTGGTTGGTATAGAAGATTCATTAAAGATTTTGCTGAAATTTCGTGTCCCATTACCGAAGTGCTGAAAACGAAAAAATGCTTTAAATGGTCGTTAGAAGCCCAGGAAGCAATGGATAGGTTAAAGACATTGTTAACTTCCGCTCCAGTGCTGCAAAATGCAGATTTTTCTAGGAAATTTTTCTTACACTGCGATGCCAGCGATCATGGTATTGGTGCTGTATTAGTGCAACTTTCAGATACCGGAGAGGAACGGCCACTGGCATTTATGTCTAAAAAATTGTCGAAAGCTCAAAGAAATTATAGCGTAACCGAAAGAGAGTGTCTTGCAGTAATTTTAGCCGTTGAAAAATTCAGATGCTATCTCGAACTACAACCATTCGAAGTAGTGACGGATCATTCGAGTCTCTTATGGCTAATGCGACAGCAGAATGTATCTGGCAGATTGGCTCGATGGATACTTCGTCTACAAGCGTTTAAGTTTACCATTTCGCATCGAAAAGGCAAGGATCACGTTGTTCCAGATGCATTGTCAAGAATCAGTGAAGCAGAGATTGATAGCGTCGAATGGATAGGTCCAGAAATTGATTTAGATTCTCCAGCTTTTCTTGAGGCTGAGTACGTAGAACTCAAAGATTTAGTGGAAGCGAATACTGAGAAATTCCCTGATTTGAAGGCTGTAGATAAATATGTCTACATTCGCACCGAACACCAATCGGGAAACGCAGTCCAAGATATCGATGTTTGGAAGTTATGGGTGCCGGAGTCATTACGAGTAGCAGCTATTCGGCAAGCGCATGATTGCGTAATAGCTTCTCACGGTGGAATGCAGAAAACAATTGAACGATTGCGAAGGCACTTGTATTGGCCAGGTCTATCTAAACAAGTGCGAGAATATGTGCGCGAATGTGATGTTTGCAAAGAAACGAAAGCGCCAAATATGACGTTACGACCTCCAATGGGTCAGCAAAGTATATCGTGTAGGCCTTTCCAAAAGCTATATATTGACATACTTGGTCCTTATCCACGAAGCAAAAAGGGTCATATTGGTCTGCTCATCGTCCTTGATCATTTCAGCCGATATCATTGGCTATGTCCGTTAAAGAAATTCACAACAGCCGCTGTTATCGAATTTCTTGAAAAACGAATTTTTGCAGAGTTTGGTGTTCCTGAGATCGTTGTAAGTGACAATGGATCTCAATTCAAATCGAATGAATTTAAATCATTTTTAACAAAGTTTGGAATAACTCATACTTGCACTGCCTTATATTCGCCTCAAAGCAATGCTGCCGAGAGGGTTAATCGCTCTTTGCTAGCAGCTGTTCGCTCGTATCTTCGAACTGATCAGACAGAGTGGGATACAAACTTGACCCATATTTCTTCAGCTCTACGATCCTCTTTACATCAAGCGATTGGATGTTCGCCGTATAAAGCTTTATTCGGATTTAATATGATCAACCATGCTGGTGATTACAAGCTACTAAAAAAATTGTCTGTGTTAGAAGAGTCACCCCTGCTGAATCCAAGGGATCAGATACAATTGTTGCGAGAGGATATTAAGCAAAATAGTCGTGCAGCTTATGAGCGTAACGCTACGCAATACAATTTGCGGGCAAAGCCAGTTGCTTTTAAAGAAGGCCAAGAAGTGTTTAAAAGAAACTTTTATTTGAGCAATTTCTCGAACAATTTTAACAAAAAGCTGGGTTCGCAGTTTACTAAGTGTCGAATAAAGAAGAAAGTAGGTACTGCATATTATATCTTGGAAACATTACAAGGCAAAGAAATCGGCACATATCACGCCAAGGATTTACGCAGCTAATTCCATCTAATCGTGCCTCGTAGACTCGTTAGATTATCTGGTTTTGTAATGGACCCATACAGTAAACAAAAACAAAAATAAAATAGAACAACTTAAAATAACCCCAAAAATAAATAAGACGTTACAATTTGAATTTAAATATTTAGGCGCGCATAGGCGTACGTAGATATGTGGGTGACAGTGGAGAGTTACAGCGTTGTAAGTGACAGAAGCAAATTCACCATTTGGTGAATTTCGCTCTCACTTGGGCTGGTTAAAATCTGCTCTAGCAAGGTTAGATCTTTTCCAATCAAGATCGCAAAGGGAGCAGTCGCCCTTGAAATTCTGTATCTCCACCCAGAACCTCAAAAGTATTAAGGCCTCGTGGCCAAGAAAATAAATATTTTCTTCATCTTGGATAATCTTGTCCATCCCCGCCGCTTTTGCCACAGAAAGCTGGCATCAAGATAATACTTCAAAGTGCCGTCCAGGCAAGGTAATTATTATAATAGAGAAAAAAAAAATAATTAGTTGCAAAAATTTCATAAAAAAATTGTTTAAAATCAGGTGTCCACCTATATATAAAAAAAGAAAAGAATACTCTTTGCTACCAGCCAACTGGCTAAGGAGGCGACAGACAGCAGTTGCAGAGAGCAGACAACGACACGGGGGAGGAGACAAATTAAAATACAAATTAAATAAATAAATAATTAATTAACAAATTTAAAAGACGTGCAAGTGCATAAAAAGCAAGTGCAAATCGCTTAAAAAAATCGAACAACAATTGCGGCTGAATATCAGTTAAAATCAGTAAAACACTGAAAGCCCAAAATCATATGAGCATAGTGAGAAAGAGAGTAATTAAAATCATAAATAAGTTAGTGAACAAAGTGAGCAAAAGACCAGAAAAAAAGCACTGAAGCAGCGAGATAGACATTGTGTGTGTGTGTAACAATATTAAGTGAAAAAAAAAAAAAAAAAAAAAAAGTAAAAGACTACACTCGACAGAACATTTTTTGTTATTTTTTTTTCTGTGCCTAATAACGTACAAAAAAAACAAAGTGTCGTAAAACAATCAAGTGCAAATCATGAATTGGTCAAAGAGTTTAAAATAAACAAAATTTAAACAAAATCAACAACCCCACATCGTCGAGAAGGCCTTCATCGAGGAATTTTGGGTGAGTGGAAAAGGAAAGTCGCAAGGCGTTAGCTACCACATCGGTAACACTTTTGTGTTAGCCAGTGTAGCCGCGCTGTGATTGCCGGCGGCTTGCGCACTTTGCTTTTCGTTTATTAACCTATCCTTTTTTATGTATTTGCCTTGATTTGCAATGACAAGTGCATCAGTTAACTCATCTGCCTAGTCCAGAGATTAATAAAGACAAAAACAGAGAAAAAGCAGAAATGAGTTAACTGAGTGCCTTTTCATTGAGATTCGTATATTTTATTGCCATGTATCGCTATTGCGATTTCTTTTTCAGGCGCGGAGAATAAAAATAGGAATAAATGTTTTGTTGAGTGTATTTTGCAATAGTATTTAAATTAAAAACAAAACGAATACAATATATAAAACTTTCAGTGAACATTAAAAATAAAACCACACAATGATATCAACTGCTCCGTGAAATAAAACAATACAAAACTGTGCAAATGAAGTTGCTCTCAAACCTACTTGCTCTCATACCTATGTACTTGTTCTACCATCTAGTTGCTCTAAAACCTATTTACTCTTAAACTTAGTTGCTCTTAAACCTAGTTGCTCTAAAACCTAGTGGCTCTCAAACTACGTTGCAGAGAGAAAAAAAAACACGAAACATAAAAGATAAAACCGGAATGAATAAATAATTATAATTAAAATAAAATATTATAAAATGTATAATTTAAAATTGTAGAAACCATTGAAAATGCAGTAGTCTAAACCCATTGAAAATTCTAAATACGTGAACGATTTTCTTAAACATATTTACGGCCACTTATACTTATACTATATAGTTTACTTTTCAAATGGATATATTTTGTTAACATAACTATTCGCTATTATGAAAATACTGCATTACCTTTATTTTTGCTTGATTAATTAAACGTTATAATGATGATGAAATTCTAAGTTTTTCTGTTCTGATGACATGGGAGCATAAGAATGGGTAAATATTAAGCTGCGTTTGGGGTCTTCCCTTGAATATATGTATATTGGAAGACTATGGCTGGGTGGGTAGCGAACAAGAAGAGTGACATCAACACCTCAGTCCTCTTCCTTTTGGTAAACTACTATTCTTGTGAGTTTTCTTTTCAGTTTCAATTTAGTTTGTTTATTTGGCCATAGTTTGCTCAAGTTTTTTTTTTTTTTTTTTTGGCATGTGTGCCTTTGTTATATTCGCATGAGGATCGTTTCATGCATATTTGATGAGGGACTCTATAATAATTCAACGCTAGCATAGCGATCATCAGTGACAGCAACAACCCCCCCACATCCCGGAAGAGCTAAGGGTTCAAAGGGTCCCGCTCGGCTGGTAATGATGATCGAGGAGCCGCACACGCAAATAGGAAAGAAGCAATGTGTCGGCACGCTGCATGCTACAAAAAGTAATATTTAGCCCCCAACAAA
>JAWNOC010000064.1:1115000-1311462 GCA_035046325.1 Drosophila niveifrons | reverse complement strand
ATAATAGCAAACAATATTATCTGTTATATTTGCACATATTCCACTTTGTCCCAAGCGAAATATATTAAAAAGTTTTTAAGTTTTGTTTTAAATTTTGTACATTCAAATTTAGTTTTTTTTTTGCTACTACCACAAACAATCATAAACTAAGAACTAAATAGCAAACAAATTTCAGACTCGTTTATGCTATTTAAATGATAATATGATCTGGTCTTAGAAAACACTTCTTTTAAATAAGAGCGATCTTTTCAGTTTTTAGGTTAATGTTAAATTATAAATTATAATCATTTTAAACAAAAATTATGCAATTCGGAATACATCAAAATTCGTGCTTAAATGTGTGTGTGCAACTTCAAATCAATTTTTATTACAAGTGTTAAACTACGAATTCTATTATAATTATAGGAACAAATTATTAATCTAAGAAATTACTTTACGTCTCGTATAGAAATATATTTGAATATTATAAAGATATGTTACCTGAGTTAAGGACTCTTTGCTGCTCGCTTATGCCTTAATAACTATGCGCAAAATTACAACTCAAATAAATTAATATTAATATCTTAAGTATTGAAATATTATTCACAATTCGCAGCTGAAATTATTTTCACACTTTTCAGTTTTTACTATTTATGCTTTTCTCTCTACATTAACAATTAATTGTCTATAACACTTTATTTTCAACTCTATCTCTTTTGAGGTTAATTTACGAATAGGTATTTTACATATACACATATAACATATTTATTATTTGTATAATGTGGAGATATTGGTTTCAAATTGACTTTGTTTTGTTTTAACTATCATTTTATACTTATTATTATAAAAAACAACTCGTACTCTTCTACTATTATTATGTATTTCATCTGTTCGCCTGTGCCACACTGTAATTGCTTCTACGATGGATGGTATCTATGCACACACACACAACCCCCCACACACACACTCACACACAAATACACATTCACACTTCATCCTTACACAATCATCATAAAAAACTACGATATACAACAAACAATTTTGAAATCTGTCAACACCAATGCTTGAATAATTCAAATCGAATTTATACATATTTAATTGACGTATAATTTAAATGCTTGGTCTACAATAATTTCTGTAAATTTTATTAAATTTTGTTCGTATGGGGAATCATTTCGATTGTTTCTTGACAAAATTCACCTGCACACCACTCATAAACACACATACACACACACATACACATGCAGACACCATCTCTTGCGGCCCACCAACAACACCAACATCTGCAACAACAACACCTCCACCAACAACAACAACAACAGCTGCAGAGCAACAACAACAACAACGCCATCCCAACGGCCTGCGGCGTCGCTGCTGGCGCAACAACAACAACAACACCAACAGCAACAACAACAAACAACGCTGCCGCTGCCGCTGCTGTTGCCGCCGCCGCTGCCGCTGCTGTTATGGGTCATCATACTCTGGAAGTGGGCAAAAAGCGGGCAGCGGATCCTGAAATGTTTCCACTGGTATTTTGTTTAATTTCTTTCTTTCACGTTCGTTTTATTTTATTCTTTCGATTCGTTCGTTTCTGTTCTGTTCTGTTTTGTTCTGTGATTCTGATTTTTACTTTTATACTTTTATATACATTTTTCTGTGCATTCGATTTTGATTGAGTTATCTGTTTCAATGTTTTTTTTGTTCGTTTCTCATTTTGTTTCCGCTTGACTATTTTTAGTGCATGTAAAAAGCAAGCAAATATCAATTGCCAAGCTGGTCAAATAGTGCAATGCATATACATATATAATTGTTAGGATAAAAATCATTGAATTAAAGGCCGATCATTATTTTTGTCTTATCTGCTCTTTTTAACCCTATATGATGTAAACATCACATTCACAAATCGCAATTTATGAAAGTTGAGGGGTATAATAAAATATATACTATAATAAAGCTACAGTCTAGTGTGCTCGACTGTGAGATATACCCGCTACCCATAAAAAAAACAAAGAAAAATATACCAAAATATGTTTGGTTTATAAATATACTATTACATTATAATAGCAAAAGATTATGGTATTATTTCTTAAAACATTCAAAAGTTATATACCATAAACAGATACAAAATGTTCCAAATTTTCATTTGATTTATAAAGATACTATAACGTTCGAGCACACTCGACTGTTATAAATCCTCTACCCATTTTCAACAAAAAGTAAACAGTGCGATATTATTCTATAAATATACCGAACCCAATAAAAAATGTAATGAATGCTAGATTTGGTATATAAATATACTATTATTTAAAATACACCATGAAGTTTAAAAATATATTAGATATACCAATTATATATTGCAAACAAAAATATACCGAATACTATATTTGATATGTAGATATTAAATCTTTCATTTAAAATATACCATAAAGTACAAATAATACTAAATTGCCAAACAAATAAGGCACCAAGTTATAATATCCTATGGGTAGCGGGTATAATTAATATAATATCAATCATATTGAAAAAGGCAAACAGTCTGCACTAATCAATTTGGCAATAAATTACTCGTTGGCTATTTGACTTCATCATCATGAGCAGCTTCCACTTTCAATCATCGTGCCTTTCCCCATTTTCTATTGACGTGTTGCGTGCCTCATGTAGACCCCATTAAGAGAATAGTTAACTCGTATGATAAATCACAATTACATTTACAATCACACACACACACATATCCATATACATTTACATTTACATTCACGTGGTAAGTGTTAATTAAAATGATTTAACTGATAATTGCCCATGCACAGAACGCACACACAAACACACACACACACACACCCTCGCATACACTCATATAGACTAACGGACTATTCGACGGCTTGGCTTTGTGTTCTTTTATTTCACCGGGTGTTTGCACCTCACACACACACACACACACACACACACACACATACACACATATATAAGTATGTTGTTGCAGCAACTGCATTCAATACTAGTGCCAGCTTACGATAATTGCTTAAGTGCTTAAGTGCTTTTCCAGGTTAATTAGCTGAACACGCATTCTGCGGCCGTGTCCCTAAATGGTAGAGCACCCATTATTTGGCCTGGCTTTTGCTACGCATTTGATTTAATCTTAAGTCTGGCAACTTTTGTGCCTGCTCGCTCGATCTATCTATCGTTATGTATATATATATATGTATACCTATTACCTATCTATCGTACCTTACCTTACCTTACTCGTATGTATCATATTTTATGTATTCTTAGGTTAGAGTTTACATTAACGCAATAATTACGAATCCATCTCACATACACACACTCACACTCTCTGACAACGCTAATTTAAGTATTTTGACTTATACCAATAACTAAGCTAAATACTATAATTCACTAATTTCATTTGTGTTCTCTTTCTTCTTCATTTGTTCTTTTCGATCCAACTTTCGTTTATGTTATGTGTGTCTCTGTGTTACTTGTTGCCAACAACAACTCAATGTATAATTATTACGGATATAAACATCAACTACAACTACAATCAAAATGTCTGCTAACCCCCAAAAATCCATGAATCAATGAATGAAACAACCTTAAACAACTACAAAAAAAAAAATACAAAATACAATCGATCAAATCTACATTCCCAAATCATTCGATTTAACTATGATTCAATTATGAACAATAATGAACAATTACTAATGCTGAACTCCATGACTCCATGAATGCATCGAACAACAATAATAATATAATAATAATAATAATACTTCATAACATAATTACCATAAATGTGCACAATTCTGAAATGCCAAAAAGATGGATGTTAAAACGGTTGGTTCATTTTACTATGAAAACTTCGTAAGTACTCCCAAAAAGTATATCCAAATAATATGCCAAATGAAAACAAATGACTATCCATCAAATATTCTACTATATGAAAATCCACAATAACAAAACAGTATATTTTTAGTATATTCAATCATAAGTAGTGCAAACACCATTCATAATTGATGAATATGCATATTTCTATTCTATACTTTCTCTACAACAAAATAAAAAAAAAGTAGAACAGTTGATGCGCAATAACACCGTAAATAACACTTAATTATGTATATCTTCAATTGAAAATGCAGTTCTAATTTCAGCATTAACCTTTTTGTATTGATTGTAATACAATGAAAAAATTTACGCTTTTTAGATACTTTTAATCTAAACTTCAGATTCTAAGGACGAAACAAAAACTTGAAATTTTGATTTATTAAATGCTTCGTAATATTTTTATTAAACAAAATTAATAAAAAAATAACATCTCATATTTCAAAATACACAATTGGATTATAAAAAGTAATATATCAAAAAATAGAAAAAGTGCTAACAAAACGAATCATGCAATAAAATACTAAATGCACACGAGAATTTCAAATGTGTGTACGATGCAATTAGATTATCATGAGTCAGCTTTTGGTGCGTAACTAAAATAAATCAAATATGAACATAATAAAATTGATCCATTTAACAAAACAAAAAAACAAAAAAAAAAAACAAATTATATTTGAGGATATTACTTAATTTCAAAAGCGGCTTTTGTTGCCTTTTTAGAAAGCACTTTAATCGCTTGCTTGCAAAAGAATTTCTCCTTAGTTTTGTTATTACTTTGTACTGTATTTTATGTTTTGTATATTATTATTAGTGATTATTGTTGACCAACATTGGCAAGAAACAAATGGCTTGACTTGAGTTCGGGTGCAAGCTAATTATTTTGTATAATCATCTAATGATAATGATATTGCATAGTTTGCAAGTATGATTAAAATTACAACTCGTATCGTATCGTATTAGCTTTACTAATCCGCAAATTTTAAATTTCATTCTTCTCTTTTCTCATTGGCATCTGGATCTGGATCATCTCGATAGCAATTCTCTGGCATGGTACCGTTCAAACGTCCAGCTGCTGAAAAGTCGGGCATTCCAGTGTATCAGCCCGGTGCGACAACCTATCAGCAATTAATGCCGCCTTACGTGCCAGTGTCATGTGAGTATCCCCCACAACAACAACAACAACAACTACAACAACAACAACCACAAGTTGCTATAAGTAGCGCCATAACAACAACAACAACAACAACTACAGCAGCAGCAGCAACAACAGGCAGTAATCATAATAATAATGCTGTTACTGTAGCTGCTTTAACTACCAATACCAATACCAATACCAATACGAATACCAATACCAATACTACATCAAATACAGCTAATACTAATAGTTATATCGTTGATCGTGATAATCAAGTGCTAGCTAACGATTATGATGATACACACCATAGTCAAGAGAACAATAATAATGACAATACACCAACAGCAGAATCAACAACACAACCCACAACACCCACAACAGCTACAGCAGCAACAACACCAATAAGCACAACAAACACTGCTAACGATTGTAATACAACACAAACAATTAAAGCAACAACAGCAGCAGTAGTAGAAGCAGCCACCGCTGAGAATGAAACTTCAGGCACAACTTATGACACAGTCACGTCCCATTCCCATTCTCCACCCAACAATGGTAGCGGTAAAAGTAGTCCCAACCACGAGAAATCCCCCTCTAAAGAACCAGAGATCCTAGCTAACGGCAATGGCAACGAGTTGCCGCATAGCTTAGACAGCAATCACCCAACAGCAACAGCTGATGTTGCTGAGTCGGTTTCCGTTTCCGTGCAACCAACAACAACTCAGCGTCTCAGCTATCAGGTGTCGAAACAGAATGGCATCAGCGACTTCAGTAGCTATCAGCGCTACACTCACAATGGCCACAGCACTGGCATATTGCCGACACCCACCACGAGCAGCAGCAACAGTTGCTCCTCGGTTATCACCGCCTCCTCAGCTTCGATGCCACAGCTGCAGCGTCTCAGCTACGCAATGCCAGCATATAGCTATGGCAATCTGTACAGCGGTTATACCAATGCGACCACGCCCATTGTGAGCATGAGCAGCAGCAACATGCAGTCCAGCTACGCACATCAGCAGCAACAACAGCAACAGCAGCAGCAGCAGCAACAACAGCAGCAGCAACAAGTTGCTCAGGCGCAAGCTCAAGCTCAAGCTCAGGCCCAGGCTCAGGCTCAAGCTCAAGCTCATGCTCAGGCCCAAGCTGCCTACACTCAGCAGGCTTATGCTGCCTATGCCGCTGCCACGGGGCTGACTTCAGCAACCGGCTACTATTCCGATCCGGCTGCAATTGCCAAGGAGGTGGCCCAAAAGAACTATGCACTCAAAGTGGCCAACGCTGCTGTGAAGCCTGTTTCGGCCACCTCAGCTGCCGCCTACACAGGCATGACTCTCAATAAGAGCTTTGTTGCCCCACCACCGCAACCCGTGCCCCAGCCACAGATGCCTCAGGGTCAGCCCATGTCCATGGCAACCCTTTTGCAAATGCAAGCCCAAGCTCAGGTCCAAGCTCAAGCCCAGGCTCAAGCTCAGGCTCAGGCGCAAGCACAGGCTCAAGCTCAGTTGCGACAATACGCTGGCTCGCTGTCCAGCTCGGGTCTGTCCACTCCCGTGACCCCTGGCACCCCGTTGCGAACTCCTACGCCTGGTGCCTATCTGCCAGGTGCCTCTGCGGCTCTGCTGCGTGCCCCAAGCACAACTGGCCCCATGCCCATGGCTGCCAGTCCGCAACAATACGCGGCCGCGGCTCAGGGTTACTTCTACCCGGGCGTCATGGCTGCGGCTCCTCCTGGCGCCGCTGGAGGCTATGCTTACGCCATGCCCGGGAGCCAGGCAGCAGTGACTGCTCAGCATTATGCAGCGGCTGCAGCTGCCTCGGCGGCTGTGCCAAGTGCTGCCCAGAGCAGTGCCATTGCCCTTAATCCCTACAAGAAGATGAAGACCTCTTAAGCAGACGTACTTAACAACTATTGTGTTTTGGTCCACATAAATAGATTTATAATTGTAGTTTATAGTATACATCGAAGACGTAATATTGTGTGCCTCAGTTTTGTCTTAAAGCATTAGGTTTAGTTTATTACCATAGGGCTCGATTGTTGAAATAGTATTATTTTTACAGTTCACTGGGTCGCAAATCCAAAACAACAAACATCATGACAACTTTTTTAACCTAAATAGAACAGTGCCTGTAGTAAGTTACTTAGCAAACTGTTGACCAGCTATTCATTCAATCGCTTTTTAATTCTCTTGCCAAAAAAAAAAAAAATTAAGATAATGCATTAATCATCGAATATCGATATTTTAAAATTCTTGTGAGTTAAGTTGTTGCCATTCAATATAAAGGTTATAAAGGAAAAAACACTGCTTTTGAAGCCATACAAGAAATATTTGATATAATTTTTAAGTTTAGTTCCTTTTCTCATTGCAATCAGTGAGCGTTTAGCTATTAGTTTTACTTACAAGGGTAGAATGAAATGAAAATGCAACCGAATTAGTGTCCAAAATTGCATCTTGGAATAACAAAGTACTGTGATAGCTTTGCACAATACAACCAATAAACGACAAACAAATAACCTTTCTTCCGCCCCCCTCCCAAAAAAACAAAAATATGCTAATTAGTCCATCTGAATGTGAAACTGCGTGTGTTAATGGCTATAAAATACTTATGAAATGAATATTCATAATAGATATGTACTATTAGTTTCAACCCATTTCACAAGCTATCATTGTTACTTATGCTCTCTATATGTATATCTATATCTGTCTCAGTCAATACCTTACCTAGGAATCAGTATGTTCTTTATTATAGTTAGCTATTTAGTTAGCAGTGCTGTTGTAATTGAAATTGTTTAAAATTGTTCAACAACGAAAATTGCTTAAAATACAACAATTATACTATCATACTATATACAAAAACAAAACAAAAAACAAACAATACAAAAATATATAAATACACAAAAACTATGCTATACATGCTGAATGCTAATATATATACTTAAACAATATAGTACTACATACATAAACAACATCCAACACTATGTACTCTAGCTGTTTACTCACACACACACACACTCTCTCTCTCTATCTCTCTCTCACTCACAAAAACCGAAATCCAATCCAACACAACCAGAACATGACAGATATCGATTTAAATAATAAATCTTATAGCTATCATATATACATATTCATATTCGTACACACCTAGTTTTTAAAACAAAAACGATCATCGTAATCTATCAACCAACTATCCAAGCAAAACCAAAATCACAATCACTATCATTATCGGTATAATGAATCACACTCATAATCCCAAAAAAAAAAACACCACTTACATTTGATCAATCATCAAAATTATTATTATTATGTTACCTGTTAGCGTTTTGTTCAAGATTTTTACGTGTCTTGTTATGTTGACAATTTCGAATTAAAACTTTGTAAAATTTTAATTTTCTTCTCTCTCGATGTATTATATAACATGTTGATTTCTTAATATACTTAGTTATTTATATACAAACTACCGTACAAGTTATATATGCTACAAAATAAAAACAACAAATGAATGTTTATAAAAATAAAATCGATTACAGAACTATGTTATTAATACATATTAGACATCGTGTGATTATTTCTTTATTTTGTTTTATTCATATTTTCTATGTAATTTATATTTTATTTATGTATGTACTTACCAATATATACTTTTATAGTTTTTATGTATTTCTCGTCCGTCTAAAGAATGAGAACTCCTAAATCTAAATCTAAATTTAAATTTTAATCTAATTGCCACTGACTTGCACATCTTAAGACTTAGTCACATATATTTTTGCCGTTCTCTGCTCTCAAAGTAATCATATTATTACTATTACTATTATTATTATTATTATTATCAACAACGCTATTATTATTTTCTACGTACACCGACACCGACACACTTAATAATCTGTGTAAAATTTTGTTTTATGTTTAATTTACGTTACATCAACACAACAAATATTAAAAGTATTTAAGTTTAAGTGTTTGCCACTAATTCTAATGAAATTGTCGATAGTTTCTATTAATGTTTATTTTGAAATATCGTGTGTGTTTTTATAAAAAAATATAGTTTGAACATTACGAAACCAAACAAAACTACTTTATTGCGTTATGGAATTTATTTTGGTATTATATATTGATATTTCTGTTGTGCTGCTCTGCTTTCTTCACTCTTACATATCTTCTATAATTTCCTCTTAAATTTTACTCGCCTTCGGAACACGACTTTTCAAAGAATATTAAAATTATTATTATTCCGCCTCTTAAGACACATACTACATATGCCATTTTTTTTCTTAATCGAAATGCTAAGCGTTGAGCAAAAAACAAAAAGAAGCATTTACTGCCTTTACATATAATTTCTAGCTTTCTTTCTATGTTTCTGCTATATTTGCGCATTTCCAAGCTTTGTTTTTTTCTTTAGAAAGCCCTAACTATGTATGAAATTCACACATTTACATATATCAATCAACAAACACACATTCTGCCTTCTGTCTTAACCGACTTAAATCCGCTTTTTGTTTTTTGTTTTATAGCTTATACATTCCCTCTACCAAAAAAAAAAAAAAATAAACAAATAACAAAAAAATAACATACAAGCTATATATTTGGAATATGGAAAGCTATTCTATCTCTATATACATACATAAATGTGTAGCTAGTAGAATAATGGCAAAACAAAAAAACAAAGATGAATACGCTTCCTATATACTATTTTGGTTAAATGGTAGAAAATAGCTGTAAAACAGAATAACAATGCATACATATAAATATACTATATATACATATATACTATATACTATAATATTGCTTGACTTGTGGCAGGCTTAACTCTTACTTACATGTAGTATAATACTAGATAAGAAAAATGCTTAGTTAATATCCAGCAACAACAGCGATATACATAAATAGGGAAGATGCAAAATCTCCGTTATACCAACAATTGATACGTCCTGCTTTAAATACTTACCTTATGTTATTTTCAATCTATGTATGTTCCGTTCTCTAGCTGTCTATTTTATTTGTTAACATTGTGGAATTATGACTGTTTGGCAACTTGGTAGTAATAATCCAATCTTTCAGATCTCTGTGCAAAACATATTTTCAAAATGCGATACCAGTAAAGAACCAATATATAGTTGGTATTCATTCGATCCTATAAAATATTGCAGTATAAAATCTTAATAATACTAATGCAGCATAGAATACAAAATTCAAAATCTCAAATTATTACTGGTCAGCGTATTATTTTATTCACTTTAAATTCCTTAACAGTTTTAATATTATCACACTCTCAGCTGCTTTAAGTTTCCTTTCAATTCAACAAATTTGTAACCTAATTAGGAAAGTAAAGTACCGTCCATACATATAACAGAAAGTCTATTGTAGTATCGCACGTCCAAAATTCAAAATACGTTAGACTTCAAGCTTATATATTAAACTTGTTATGATATGATGATAAAAATAAATACAAAATAGCAAAGTGTGCACAATTTTTTTTTTAAACAAAAGAGAGAAACATACAATAAAGACAACTACACAACCCAGAAATAATACCATTTACTCGTACCAACACCAACCAATCTTTTGACTTAATGTATTGCTATAAGTGCATCCGAAACGATGACTCTTTTATTTTCCATTCCATTTGTTTTAGCTTAAAAATTAGTGCTGATAATAAAGTATATAAATAAAACAAAAACAAACAAAAAAAACCCAGATATATCTGAACTTCTGAGTAAACTATTGCATGTATGTTGAGCAAAGAGAAATCTAAGTTGAAAACATTTGAAAGATATTAAGATATATTAAATAATATATGTTTTATAACATTAACTATATACACAACTATACAAAAAAAAGCAACCAATACAAATAAACACTTTACTGAAAATGTTCTATGTGCTATACAGATAAACACTCAAAAAAAAAAAAAAGACAAAAAAAAAAGTGATTAGTCTTATGAACTATGAGTTATTATAGATCAATAAACCATGGAAACTAATACACAATAATATACGAAAATTAACATAAAAACAAAACAAAATGTATGGAAATTATATAGATGTTTTATTCTAAAAACCGTAAAAACTTGTTGCTTCTTTTATTACTCGTACAAACAGCCTGGAAAGTGCTAAGTGGCTAATCTAACACTAATACTAATCTGCGTAATTTTCTCTCTCACTATTAATGTTCAATAATTATTAAAATTATCATTTGGTCTCTTGATTTCTTAATGGTTAACTTAGTCCGAACTATTTTTTATGTGTTTCCATAAGCTCATATGATTTGCTGTCTTCAGTTCTTGTGCTTTCTAAATAAGATTTGATTTCATTCTTTCTAACTTTCGGATTCACTGATCCTATTTGTTGCGCATATAGTCGTATAATTGTACTCTCTGCTCGGCCATTCGTTTGTTATCTAAGTATAAACACACATACTACATTCAATACTTATACACACACCCACACACCACCAGCTAAGAATTTTCTGTAGTTCTTCAAAAAATAATATTCCACTGCGAGCTCTCGAATGCAAATAAGTAACTCTCGTACTTCATGGTTTCTTTGATTTATCTTAAACTATTGCTGTTTTTCCAAGGAAACTAGTTATTTTGAACTACAAGCATATGTACATTCTAGCAATACGTATATATGTACATATGAATATGCGATTTTGTATTGTTCTCTTCTTTACTTTTATTTTTGCTAAAGTTTATATTTTTTTTTACCTCTTTCATCTTAAGTTGTTGTTTCTTGTGTCTTCTTCTCTTCTTAATGCATTCGACTGACTCAATTGAGACCATCTTCAATTCTCTTGCATGTCGTGCGCTGTCAACGTATATTTTGAGCCTGTACCAAAAACCAACAACAAAAAAACAAATAGCTATTAAAATCGTGCTTAATTAATGCGGAGCTTAGATGGCTAACCTTCTTTCAATTACATTACAAGAGTATCGTATCCATCGAGTGTACCCTGCAATGCAGCAATTATTTCAAATGTCTTTTGATGTGTCCCCCAATTCAAGTCGCTCTTTTTTATCAAGTCCAGGAAAACCAAATATATCGGATGGGAAGCGCATTTTTTCTATATATATTTTAAAAACAGAAATTCACGATTTTCACTTTAATGATATGTTTTTCTTTATTTGTTTTATCATTTGATCATTTATACTTCTGGAGCGTATTGTATTGCAATTTTCAGCATGTAATCAATGAAATAAGAAAATTTTCGTAGCAAATAAAGATCGAAAAAGCAATCTGAAACTGTACGCCAACCTTTAAAAGTTGCCGGTCGTGTTGCAAGTGGCTGCCTCTATGTATCATGCTAACTGTGATTGAAATTAAGAGAATCCGTTTAATTATATCACGTTTGTTTACTATACTCGCATTTGGCTTCTGAGGCATGTGGTATGATGGTAAATGAGATACAATACTCGAATATGCTAAACGCACTTCTAAGGTAAGCTGGTGCACTGCCCAATTAGCTTCGTTACACCCGTACGTATAACTCGTATGTTGGATATATACATATACATACATATATATTATAATCGTATATAAATTATGCTAAGTACTCGTAATTATTATGTTTTTGTTGTTCATTCAAATATCACTATCAAAAGCTAAAGAGCTAGAGGTAACTGATTCATTCAAAGAACACCAAATTATAAATGATTTGCAAAAATATATTTTCTGGAATCCATTTCGAGACTTTTGTGAATCTTATGTTATCTCTGGGTTTTAGCTATAATGTCACATTCATAAATTGTAAAGTTAAATATCTATCTCTTCTGTTTCTTTCGCTTCTTTCTACATTAAGTATTTATTCAAGTTGTAGAGTGTATGTTGGTATTGATTTATAACACATGCATACAGTCAGTTAAAATGTCAAATCTTTACACTCGCATAAAACATAAGAAATTATTAAATTCGCTCCCTAGACCAATTTCTAGAGAATTCCATTTTGAAATTAGCGATTTTCGACTTTAAACATTTTCAAAATACATTAAACTGCTATTAACATACAACTGTTGTCAACAGAACTTGTAAAATTCAGATAGCAGAAATGTAAGACTAATTAGCTTGCAAGAAAGTCGAAAGCTATAAAACAATGATAATAAATGCAGAGAAACAACTATTTGTTTACGCTTTATACTTATTATCCGATCGTATTTTGATTACCTGATTAAAGATAGTTGATGCTTACACACACACACACACACATTAACACAGCACAAAATTCTAGTTATAACAACAAACAAAACCTATATATTATATTTGATCTTACAACTTTCTGTGTATGTACTTAATGTAGTAAGTATTTATTTATGTTCAATGTTTTTGTATTTTTTTTATTTTCTTCATCAAGTCTATTGCACATATGTTAGTATATAAATATTGAAAAAAAAGTATCTAAAATTTTTATTTTTTATTTAATTACAGCTGAGCCAGTTGCTATTTAAAAATGCGCTTCAAATACAATTTGCTGCCGTTCCACATTTTTTTAAATACTAATTGTTTTTATTAATTTACTTTAACCTATTACATTTCCCCAATGCGATAACTTTTTCTTTTTTCAGTGGCTGCCAAATTCGCTTTTGCGCGTGCTTTTGTAATTTACAATTTTTATATTTTCTTCCAGCCTCTGGTCACACTTAATGTAGCTTCAACATAGATGCTGAAATGTGCACTGCTTGCCAGCTTTTTACAATTACTACCTACACTTAAATATATTACCGCCTAAATTTTGTTTTGACTAATTTACAATAGTATTTACTGCGTTTTATTATTTTCATATGCTATTCAACAGTATTTTGGCGCTTTCAATGTTTATGATCTCCAATATATAAAAATTAGCGAAAACAAACTTAATAACCTAAAGAACTTTATTCAAAACTTAACTTGTCCCCTTGTAATGGAAAAAATTAATTGCAATGGCACATTAATTAACTGGTATATTAAATACACAACATTTGGTAGATATATTTTTCATTTTTGTTTTACCAGTCAATTTTTATATTCTGTCGAGCACACTCGATCATTTGCTTTCAAACTTGTTCCCGCTTTTCTTTGACATTATTATTGTATTACAAAGAAAGACAAAACCTAATCATATAGGAGACATTGAATTTCAATTTTGTTGAATGGCAAATGAAATACGAGCCTAATATTAAAGCTTATATCATAAAATAATTTGATGCAAGCGAATTTATTCTATTTTTTAAATATTTCTATACACACCTATATATTTTTGTTAACTAATTTTATTTTTTATCCTTTTACATGCAAACGAATATGTGTCAAAATCAAAAACAAAAAACTTAACAAAATTGACCTTACAAATTGCATGCGAATAATCTTATTTTTTGAAATCATAACAACAATCACGGATCGGGATTAATTATGGCAAAATGCAACAAAAATAACTGACCAAACCACAATACACAACACATGCATGCAAAATGCTGAATGGATGCCAAACTTTCAACGAACTCAAAACAATAAATATCAAATCACAAAAAAAAAAACAAAAATAATAAATACTTATCGAAAATGCTTAATTTCTACTCTGCAATGCCTGTTCACCAATAAAATGTTGTATACTTTTTTTTCCTCTGTCATATGATTTACACTGCATGCATATTTTTGTTCATCAATAACTATAGCAAACACTAAAATACCACCTCTAAATGCTTCATGCGTTATCTACACCGACGCAAGCGGACAGGTACAGTCTCTGCATTGGTGACAGCTTTAAAGCTAACATACTGTTAGCAGCATGCTAACCCGCTGTTAGCCGCATGCTAACCCGCAGTTAGTGATGCAGCTTAATTGTCAACATTCATTACGCATATATACAAATACATATAATATAAATTAAATATTCTTAAGTTTAAGAAGATATTTTAAACACAAAGAAAAGCAATTAGTAGTAAAAACAATGAATTCCAATTTTACTTTCAACGACAAGTGCATCGAAGTAAAATATAATTAGAGCAGCAAGTATTTGTTATTATAGCATTTTTTTTAATTTCAAGCATAGTGCATTAGAATATTGTAATGTACATACATGCAAACACCATATTCTTGATATAGACCAAGGCGAAATCTCTAATACCATAGGTGAGATTTACAAATGCCTTTCTTCTGAGCTGAGCACTATTGAAAATTGAAAAATATCCTGCGTTTGATCCTTTTCATCACTGTCAATCAAGCCTTATAATACATACACACATATTCTAAATGTAGCTCGATTCTATTAGCAAGTGTATTCAGTTACAGTGCTTCACATTTCAACACTCATTGCGTGAATTGGGTTAATAAAATTTAATACGCTGCCGCGCCAGATGGCAAAATAATGACTCCAGGCGACAGCCACAGCAACAACAACAACAACAAGTAGAATTAGAACAATTACACTAACATTATTATCACCATCAACAACAACAACAACATCAACAACAACGACAACAACGATAACAACGACAACGACAAGAAGTAAACAAGCAGGACGAACAAATGTTGACGACCATCTTTTTGAAGGCGTTGGCAACTTTGTCATCGATGATGTCAGCAGCACTATGAAATGGACACACCTTTGAGTGTCAGTGCGGTTAGCCACTGTTTGCACAACTGTTTGACCCACTACGCACACAAGGATACGCCCACTTCCACTCCTATATACATACTTAACACACACACACACAATACACACTAACACTACGCACACCCTCACGACAATTGAATTGAAAATGGCAGTAATAGAAGAAAGCTGAAAGACTATACTATATAGAAAATCAAAAGAAAACAAATAAAAACTGAAAACTGGAAAAAACACACTTTAACTTAGCTAATCCACAATCAATATTCTCTATATTTATTTGACCTTATCACAGCCCAACCGGAACGGGGCGTGTTATACACTCAGTGTCCTTTGTTAATGAACGGCATATTTTACATAATTAGGTAAAGACCGGAGTATAACTCAATTTTATATCTACAATACTATATACAATATGCCATTTTCACTCTTTCTCTATTCTCTCTCTCTCTCTCTTCTTATCAATCATAAATGTTCAATCTAATTTGTGTGCTTTGCGCGCCTTTTAAAGACACTTTACGTATACGTAATTACCCTTACTTACTCTAGTCGATACAACATTTGCAACAACTATCAGAGTGCTTTTGTGTGCTTTATCTTCCATAGTTAAAGGCGATGGCTATATTACAGCTTATGGGCTTCTCGGTTTTAGTTAGCTTAGCAGTTTTTGCGCTGTAATTAATTTTATTCAACTTTTTTTTTGTTATCAGTTTCTCAATTTCAATTTGTTCAATGTTTCTCTGAAAACATCAAACACAGGAGATACTCTTATGATACAAAAGAAAATAATTGCGTATTGTATTACGTTCTCTTCTCTTCTCTTTTCTCTTATATTTCTAGTGCCGCCTATTAGGATATGTAACTGTTACTGCATAATACAGCCCACTAGAACTTAAGCAAAACAATGAATATGAAAATCTTTTCTTGATATTTAGATACATACCAATCAACAAAATTCTTATTAAAAAGTGAGTGTTATAGTCCCTTTCTCGATCTCCGCTTGAAAGCTTCTTGTCATCTCCATATCCAGTTGTCTCTTTTGTTTATCCAATACTTGCTGCTTTAAGGGTATTTTATTTCGTCACTTATTTACACATCGATTGAGTTCTCTTTATACCTTTTGTGTGGCAAACTTTTTATTAGCATAGCAATTAAGTTTCTTTATTATTGACATCATTACGATTTTATTAAGTAATATTATTTATTATATTGTATTCAATTCGTCATTTTCAACACTCTAGACTGAAGACACAATTTATCAGAACGGAAATCATTTACATACAACTATCGAAATACAATTTTAAAATCATTTGCACTTTCATCTTTTTATTTTTGGTTAATCTAAGAATATTTAAGTGAACTCATAGTTTAGCGTACAACTAAAGTATCATTAATAAAATAAAATAGGAAGAACAAAAACGAACAAAAAATAATTGTACACAGAAAAACTGATTATGAGTACTACATAAACAGCAAACTAAATATTGAATAATGATTATTGAAATACGTACAAAGAGCGTTTCAAATCTAACAGCCATTTACAAATCTAGTATATCATATAATTATAATATGAATATAACTAATTTTTTCTCTTTTTCTTTTCTGCTCTTCTCTTTTTTTTACCCAAAATACCCTACAAATCAAAATCTCTGAATATACCAATTAACAACAACAACAACAACAAAAAAACTGTATTTATTATTTATCGATTGGTTTGTTTACTACGTTTGCATCCTGCCATACTCAAAAAAAAAAAAAAAACATAAAAACAAATCAAATCTATATAGTTACTGGACACCCTCCCGGTGTGCCAAGATTTCAATAGATCTATGTGCAGTCGGTTAAATTGTAGATTCGTTCATTTAACTGAAGGTAAGTGCATGTGTTTTTTGTTTTTAGTTGTGAATTAGTATTTAGTTTCTGTTGCTTTTCTTACATAGAGAGTGCTATACATGAAAGTTGATTTTATTTTCTTTTGGGTAGTTCATTGAACCTGAAAATTGTGTGTACCTACTTTTACGAAATTGGCAATATTTTCATTAAACCTTCTTCTTTTTAATTTCTATTCAATTGTTTATTAGATTTTTCTTTAGTTCTGTCAAATTATGAAAAAAATACACGCATACAGATACACAAACTAAAAAAAAATATACATAATACAAATAAATTGGATAAAATTTCGATTTTCTTTTTTCTAAATACAAATAAGATCTAGAGTGATTCAAGATCAAGATTCTCAACTCTCCCTCTTCATTTACACGAAAACATATGTATTTAAATATATATTCAATTCATATTGCTTACAGCAAATAATGGAGTATCCCAACTCCGAAATATAAATTTGTGCTCCACTTGGAAAGCACCTTTAAGAAATTTCAATTTTTGCTCAAGATCAAACAAAGAAAATTATAAATTATTTTTATAATTGCTTTCACTGTTACCCCCAAAAATTCCTTTAATAAATACGCATATCTTCTGCAATCTAAAGTTTTGTATTTAATATTCTTTGCACAGATGACAAAGTCGAGGTGCTTGATCAACGTGTCGCTGTTTGTCGGGATCATGCCAACAGCCAATGTCGCCGCAAACAATGTAAATACTATCACATACCGATTGTATTGCCGCCAGCCAACATAATGGCCGCCATGATCACCAATCCGAGTGAGCAACAGGCGGCAGCGGCCAATGGTACTGTGGTGACAACAACAACCACCCCGGGAGCGGTTGCTGCTGGCTACAACCACAACAACAGCAACACCAACAATTTGATCATCATAGAGACTCAGCAACAACAGCAACAACAACCACAGCAACAATTTGGCTATCACACCGGCAGCAACAGCAACAACTACTACAACAACAACAACAATGCTGCAGCACACGGCAACAACGTGTATCAGCAACATCATCATCAGCAGCAGCAGCAGCAGCAGCAGCAGCACACATTACTTATCACCGTAGTTCACCGTATTCGCCGTCGTCAACTTCGTCATCATCCTCATGCTCGATAGCCACATCGCCCACATTGTCGTCGGCAACAACACTGTCCACCACATCGACAGCAACCATGCCCACACCACAGCAACAATACGCTGCAGCCGCTGCGGCGCCAGCTGCCACATTTCTAAAGGCGCCCGCCTACTATGCCGACTCAGCACCCACTCTGGTGCTCAGCAATGACTACAACTCCAACTGCATACCAATCCAGGCAGCACCGTATATTTCACTACCACAGCAACACGTGCTAAAGTACACAGCACAGCCGCGAGCAACCAACCAACAGCAGCAGCAGCAGCAGCAGCAACAACATCACAGCCTAATTCATCACCAGTTTATGGGTCATCATTTTCCAGTGGTGGCAACTACAGTAGCTGCTTTGCCCGCCACCACAATCACAGTGACACCGGCCAGTATAGCCACACCCTCGCCTTGCATCTAGTTAGGAAATTAGAAAGCATTTTTTGGCGCATACACTTACCCCCAACTCATTACTTACACGACGATAGATACATACTATAACTAAAAAATAAAGCATAAAACTTGAAATTTTTTGATGCAAATAATTGGTTGACATGAACTATTTACAAATATGGGGAAAGAAAATAGTTGTTGGTAAGAGTAAAAGTAAAAATTAAAAATTTAATATAGTATACATATATATATTGAGAACTCTACAAACAAACAAAAGAAATTTGCAAAATTTTATGAAATTGTATGTTAAATTTACACAAAAGGCATGCATAAACATTTTGAGTGACTCCACAATATTAGGAATCTTTCGACAAAACAAAAACAAAAACACAACTAACTATATAAAGACAATACAAAACATATATGTTTTGTGTTGTGAAATTAAAGTAAAAACAAAATAAAAACAAACTTAGCAAGCAAAAAATGGAACTTTACAAGAACGAAAACCAAAATTTGGTAAAGAACGTATTAGTTTAAAACAATTTTAAACTCTAGGGCTCCATATTTCAAACTTAAATTAAACTATAATATTAAAAAACCAATAACAATAATAAGAAATTAGTAAGAAATGCTTATATTAGCAAAAGGTAAGTGTAATCGAAATATTTAACAAAATACATGGAAAACAGTCAAAATTAATCAAAACGGGAATGTTCACAAGCCATAGTTTAGCAGCGACTATACAACAAAAAAAAACAAAAAAAAAAACAAAAAACAATACAAATATGAATACGGGAAATGCAAGTGTATTTAAAAGATAACAAATAAAAATAAAAACGAAAAAAAAAACAACAACTACAGTCACGTCCTATTTTTGCAACAACGATTTACTACAGAACTTCAACAGATTTAAAATACAAGTTAAAAGAAAGGCTAAAATAATTCAGACGTTCATTTTTTTTAAACAAAAAATCGTACACCTTTTTTTACATTTTATAAAGATGAACAAATGAATCAGACAGAATACAACAAAGCAACCAAAATGAAATTTAAATAAAATATTTTTTTATATTGAAATAATAACACACAAATATGAAACCAAAATGACATTAACATCAAAAACAACGAATAAAAACGAATGAAAAACAAAACAAAAAAATATAATCAAATGTAAACTGTAAGCATTTTTGCAAAAAAAAAAAAATAAAAAATAAAAAGAAAAAGAAAAAGAAAAATAGAAAGATTACCTATAATATGAAATTGAATGAACATTACACACTACATTTTTAAGGAGTGTCTCACTAATTTAGCTGAAATTTCTAGAAATAATTTTAAAAACAATCATTTCATATAATACTTACCTACAGATAGTCTCATACATGAACTTAGACACATGAAAACCGACAACTAACAACAAAAAACAAAAAAAAAAACAAACAAAGATTGTTTTAGCGTGAAAAACGAGATGGAATAAAATAAGAAATATACTGTATCTTCCTATGCCTAATTTATAATTGATAAAAAACACCACTAAATAAATATACAATGTGGAAATGAAATGATCTGTTTTAGTTAAATAATTGATTGATTTGGATTGATTTATACTTTGATCTGTTATAAGTAAATTTAATTTTTGATATATATAACTGAATCATAACATATAGAATAACAACAACAACAACAGAACATTACAATTACAATAAATACAAAATGGAAAACTACTTATTATATACAACATACATGCATATATATTTATGTATATACACGTATAATACTTATATATACATATATATTTACTAATGGCAACTAAAACATGAAATGTGATCTTTTAAAGAAATAAAAATAATAAGAGAACTCAATAAATACTAAATAAAGAACAAACGGGAAATATATATATATATATATATTAAATACACAAAACTAAAATTATTCATTTGGTGACAAGAGGTAAATGAATAAATGTAACAAGTTTAATATATCTACATACATATATATATATATATATATATATATATATATATTAAATGGTAGCAATATATATTAGAAATGTTTCTGAAAAACAACGACAAAATGGAAAATAAACATTTTATTTGGAATTGATTCCATTAATGAAGAAAAAACAAACAAAATAAATAAATAAAATTGAATATAAATCAACTCAAACTAATGACGAGAATATCTCAATCTTACATAAAAAAAATAACCGACTTAACCTAAGATCGTTCAAAGTTTTAAGTGATACTTATACTTTACAACACATATATATTTAAGGGCTGATTATAATACACGGAAATTTAGTTCTATATTTTTTCTCACCGTCTTCAATATGAAATCCTAGATTTTCAACGTTGCTTTCCTCTTGCTATACATAAATACATATATTACCCATCTAAACATTCACACTCTACGCTGTTGTTTCTTGACTCCTCTATTCACCTCTACCAAAAACTTTTGTCAAAACTATAACTAACCGTTTATAAAGATAATCCTCATAGATACACAACAGACACTAAGCAAAAATCAAGAATAAACAGTAACAACTCCAACTCAAATGCCTAATAAGTTTCCGTCCATTATAAGCAGACCTTAAATCTATATGCAACCACAACAACAGCAAACAAAAAATAAACTAATAAAAATAGATCAGCATATGGATCGATAAAAGAAAGTTGTATACAACATAAAAATAAAAATGAAATAAATACAAAAAAAAACATTTATAAAAATTATATTAAATACATATTCGTAGGAACTTAAAAATATGACGTTAAAATAAAAAACATTTTAAAGAATTCTTAAAATTGCTTAAAAAGAAATGGATTGGCATAAAAACAATAAGCTGAAAATGGCAAAAAAAAAAAATTGTGTAAAAACCCAAATATAAATGTTCTACAAAATAGAAAATAATTAAAAACAAAAACAAAAAAAAAAAACAAAACAAATTAAATACATAAATTGGAATACATGGACTCTGTTTATAGAAAGATGTTCACTTAAGCAATTCTCAATTTCAATGGACAAACGAATTAGTGTTCGCTAGTCATGATTGGATGGAAACACATGAGTTATTTATAAGGCACCTGTGTAGAATATGAGGAACTCTGCCTCAAGTGTATGTAAACTAGGAACGAAACTTTTATTTGCCTTAAACATTTTATCAAAGCGAATGTAATGATCATGTTCGCATATCAATAAATATTTCGATTCGACTTAGTTAATATAATTTCGAAATAATTCAAAACAAAAACCTAACATAAATCCCCCCCCACAAAATAACTTTTCTAAATACTTAACGCTTGTATATGGCGCATTTGAAATTTCATTTTGTAATCGCAGAACCAGTAAAATATGAATTAGGTTTAATGAACAAATACATAAGTACTATGTTTGAGCATAAGTCATAGGTATTATTGTTATTTTTAGTTTATATTTACACCTATACATAACATAACATAGCATACTATTAGATTATTATGATTATTAATTGTGAATATGATGTGATGTGTTTATTAAAAAGTAAAGAACAAAAAAAATTCAATGTTGCAACTTAATGAAACGTAATGAAAATTTGTTGTACTAGAATCCCGAAAGATCGATCGGTCAAATGAGAATGATTAAGAAAATACTAAAGTAACTAGAAGTGAACAATTTTAGTGTGCGAATATTATAATCTAATTATAATTTATATTTAACGCAAATTCGATCTAATAATGCATTACACATACTTATAATATATACTTGTAGTATATATGTACTTACCGTATATACATACAAAACATACTTTGTGAAATGTAAGTAATTTTTCATTTATGTCAGGTGATATCAACGAATTTTTCTATGTGTTTTATGCGTATGGCAAACGTATTGTTCTTGAGATGTAGTCTACCTACCTATTTTTTAAGCTCCTTTACTCTTTTGAATTTACCTGTTTGATATTTTGCACTTTATTTATTATTGATACTATATATTATTATATTATGTTTTTGTGATATTCAAAAAATGTTGTTTTTTTATTTTTTGTGTTTTTATTTTTGTTTTATTCATTTTGTATATTTTCTCTGGCTTGTTTTTATATACATACATAATTGATGTGTAATATTTGTATTCAACATATATACTTATTATATATTAATAAATTAATTAATACATTTAATTACCTATACTTACATATATACAAAATACAAAACAATGATAAATTGAAAAACAAAAAAAAAATAGTTCTTAAGGCGTAAGCAGTAATGTAATGAACGATGAAAATGATTAATTAAATAAAGATGGGGAGGAAGTAAAGTAAACATTAAAAAAAAATATGAACACCACGTTTACAGTACGTTTGAAATCGATGATAAAAGTAATGATACAAAAATATGATGATATTTATACTCCTAAAATTAAAATTTTTTAAAGATATTTAATAAACAAATCATTATTAACTATTATTATATTTATTATTACAAAACAGGTTTAGTTATTATATACATACATGTAAAAAAAAAATAAAGAAAAAACAAAAAAAAAAAACAAAAAGAAGAAGAAGAAGAAGAGTAAGGATGCACAGCAAAGAGCAATTGTTGCAATCTAAAAATCATGAATAAGCTAATTAATAATAACAAGTTGTATGAAGAATTATGATATAGAAAATACAACATTAAAAGTTATTTAGCAGTAAAGTAAAATATAAAAACAAAAACTAACATCAACAAACAAAAACAATGAAATACAATAAAAACACTTGAAATAAAATTTAAAAAATTTAAAAAAGTCTTTTATTTCATATCAAAGGCATTGCAACTTCAGATGAATCGCAGTTTGTCAGCATCAGGATAAGTGAATTTTCAGTTTTGCGCTATTCAATATTATCAATATTTAAGTAAAAAGTAATTTTTTAAATTGCAATGGTAAGTAGTAAGTAAGTATGAAAATGAGATAGAATGCTTACACCCGCTGCACATAGGCATAATAACTTTGTACCGGCAGGAAATGTATTTAAGAGGAAAACGAGGGCATCTTTAATCCCACATATACTCATTCTTGATCAGCGTCAACAGCCGAGACCATAGTCGGTCTGTCTGAAAATTTCTTTGCGATTGGATAAAAGTTGTCGAAGTTTGATAAAAATTACTTTTGTATGGAGAAAAAACAACAAATGCAATGGTGTCCTAGTAAATGTAAACCAGATTGGCAGCCTGGTATATTTTTTATTTTATGGTATATTTTGAAAGTAGTACTATATCGATATACATAATATAGCATTCGGTATATTCTAATATTTTGTTGGTATATTTTGCGAATAATGTCGCACTGTTTTGCCTTCATTCAAAGAAGTCGAGCACACTCGACTGTTACTTTCTTACTTCTTTTATAATAAATCAAATGAAAAGTGATTGAAATGATTTATTTAGTTTTTTTTATTATATATTTTCGTTTTATTAGAACTATAAGGGGACATCCCCAAAACAATGGGGACAGTATTCAAATAAAAATTACGTTTAAAAGGTCATCTTAATTATCTGGACTCTACTTATTTGAGCTTGCGAAATATTTAGGAACTCGTTTTGAAACGATCTATTGTCCTGTTTGTCATTTTGACGCTTTTGTTCACCTCATATTTAGTTCGCTTTATAATTTCTTCAGTTTTTTTCTGAAGAGCTCACTTTCGATCAGAAAAAGAATATATCTTTCCTCCAAAATTCTTTTTGAGCACAGTACAAGGAAAGTCTCTGAGGTAATTGTTTTATAATAAATAGTGAAAAAAACTAAATTAATACAAATGTTGACTTAACATTAACTGTTTTATTCATAAACGGCAGACATGGCACCAAAACTTTTCTATACGTAATCCAACTACTAATTATGTTTTAGCAGAAGACAAAGGAAATAAAACAGACCACAAACTTAATTTTGCAGTAACCAAATGCTTGAATTAACAAGAATAACAATTTACTGCCGTTGGCCAGGAGCAATAAAGTGGGCTGAGAGGATTGAAAGAAATACCAATGCTGGTTAGGTCAAGTGGCCAAAAAGCGGTTCCCTACCGTGCAAATGCCCTAAAGTTTAGTTTGCTACTAAATTCTGGTAACTTTTGACCAAAGTTTATCAGAAGGTGGTAAGAAGTGAGGAAAGTTATTGGATGCGAAACTTATTCAAGAAAAATGCGACATGCAGAAAGAAACTTGAATTTTATTGCCTATAAAGACGCATTAACTTGTGTGATTGCAGCATAGGCTCTAAATTACAAACGAAGAGGTATAGAAGAGGCGTAGCAGAGCGATTTAGAAAGTGAAAAATGTGCATGCGCACAATTTCGAGATAGATTCTGGTTGCCTGGAAGTTAAATTCAAAATCTTAAGCTAATGCCAAACAAATGGCTTACATTGCACACACGGAAAGCGGAGGTTAACAAGTATAACGCAACTTTCGCACAGATAATAAATTTAAGTTTGTTTCAACAAATTGCATTCACTGTTAAAACAAACTTAAGTAAATAAATGTTTCTAATAAAAAAGAAACAAGCAAGGATCAAATGCAATAAGAGCAAATTAGTAATCTATATCTAATTTTATACCAAAAAATACTAAAATGTACTGAATGCTACATTTGGTATATGTGCATTTTGTTACATTCAAAATATATCATTACTTTATGGTACATTTTAGTTTTTTTTTGGTATTTGAAAAATTTTAAAAAAATAACGCACTGGTTTGCTCTTATTGCTTATGCTCTAAATTCTAAATTTGGTATACGAACATAGTATTACATTCAAAATATACCATAGAGAAAAATGTACAAAATTCTACATTTGGTATATGGACACACTATAACATTAAAAAAATACCATAGAGTGAAATGTACTAAATTGCTTATACTATTACATTCAAAATATACCATACAGTAAAATTTACTAAATTTTAAAATTGGTTTATGAACATACTGTTACCTTCGAAATATACCATAAATTAAAAACTTACATAATGTAAAATGTAGAATTCTAAATTTGGTATATGGACTTCCTATTACATTCAAAATGTACCATAAAGTAAAATGCTTATAGACGATTTTTAAGTAAAGCCATCAATCATAAAAAAAGGGAAATAAAAACTGTATTTTCTCACTTTTCCGTTGCATACTTTGCGGCAAGCAATTGCACCGAAATGAATGCTTCCGAATAAATCCTGAACAATCATTCGTTGTGTGCAATGGAATTTGTTGCTTTCCGTGTGGAAAACTCCTAATGTATGAAAAAGCAGAAGGGGGGCAAAAAAGAAAGGAACGAATAAGCGCTGAACTGACTAAATTAACTGACGCTGGTGAAAAAGTTTGTTTGCCTTCAGACGTTTACTTGACTGCGCTTGGCTATGGAAAAGTAGAAAATAAAACAAGTAAAGCTCCGAAAACTTGGCAAATGAAAGAGCGCATTGCAATCGCGAAGCAGTTAAAACTGTTTGATTGTTCACAAAAGATTTACGTTAAATATTTGATGCTAAAATTATGCAACGTTGCGCTGGGTAATCGGCGAAATGCACAAAACCGTTTTAGTTTTGACTTCCACCGTGCGCCCAGAGGTCATATTGGATTGAATGCAAAAAGCTCAAATCAGAATTATTGAAAGCACAAAATAATTAAAGTCAAAAAACGAAGCGTAACAGAAGGTAAACCTTTCCCTGCAAACCATTGAACATATACATTATATTCATATTATATTGTTAGTATCCAATAGGTTTGGCTCGCCTTGCATTTTGTTGAAATCAATTATACTAATAAATATGACAAAGTTTGTAGTTTCGATTTTTTATTTGCTATTTATCAACTAAGTAAATAATACCGAGCAGTGGAAAACCAAACAACAAAACAACAATAACATCTCGTGATTATATTTGAATATTATCTTTCAGAATTATATCAAGGTATTCAGATATACGCTCTCTTGTGATGACTTTATTATTCCCACTTATCCTTCTTTCGTAAATAATCGAAAATTGAGTTTCTTTAAGTATTGATCCCATTTTTTATATTTGGCAACCTTGCATAGTAGCTCAATGCTCTACACTCATTATGTTAACATCGTTCGTATCCAGTCTTCTACATTTAAAAACGCAATACATGAGATAATTTTTAAAAACAATAAACTACTAGTACTGCATAAACAATGTGAACATAGAAAAGTCAAGTATAAAGTTCTTGTTGCTAAGTTCACACTAAGAATCGGTTTATCATAATTCGATCTGTGAGTCCATTAAATTAACTCTATCATAATAGTAAGTTACTTAAAATAAATATTACCTAATTAAATTGATTAGTTATTACCTAATTTAATTGATTAGTTAACTTTATGCGCTTCCCAAACTCAACATAACCAGTGCCGAAAAATTCTGATATTAAGCGTGGACAATCAACTTCAATCACTTCCTCTTGTTTACCTACTATTGATATTGACATTCCTAAGCTCAAACATTTTCTGTTTCCTGCAAACCTAATAGACGTTTAGAAGTAAAAAATGGTAGTAACAGTACAAACGAAAGCCATTTCATTAAATATTTCAAAATCTAAGCAATGACAGAATCAACAAACCTTTTATGTGTAGGTATGCTCATAGAAATAATCAAAAACACCGAACAAATACCCTCTAGTATACTGTTGACAAAGTTTTTTTCTGTACCTCTTACAACCACTAAAAAACTCAAAGAAGCAGTTCAATCAGGCAGTCAATTATTAGTTCCAATATAATATAATAAACTCTAACCCTATAGGAAAAAGTGTTTGTGATGAGTTAAAAAAAAAATCGGTTATGAATTTCAAATATCGGTTTTGGCTTTCGAACTTACTTTTAAGTTTACAAGAATAGAGTTTCAATAATAACATCATTGGAGTGTATTTTAGATTGCCATGTATTATGAATTGTTTAACTTTAACCTTTAACTTAACTTAAACTGCTATTTAACAACCTCTCAAGCATAGACGACACTTTTAGTGCTTCAGCTACGTCTTATCTACAACTCGTTTTTCGAGCATTTACGTATAAATAAAACAAACCCAACAAAAATTCAAGTCAACATGTTCACAAAAGTCAAAGAAAAAGCAATTTTTTTTTTGTACTCGGTGCAGGCCAGCGGTCAAATTAGGGCAATGTTCATACTAAAAGGCGCTCGAATGCAATAACAACGAATTGTTGTCGCCCTCGAGACCGACGCTGACAATGACGTTGACGTTGGCGTTGACGTTGACGCCGACGTTGACTTTGGCAGCGCATCTTAGCTGGAAAGTCAAAAGTCTACGCTCGAAAGCGCAAGGTACTACTGACTTTGGCTTTTAGGTACAATTAATCTTGTTTATCCGTTGTTGTTGTTGTCGTCTAGCCAACCTTCTGTTTGTCTTTGTGGGCAACAACAGCTCCTTAAATGCGACAGGAGCTGCCCAGCTCTATCGTAATGTATTTAGAACGAGTTTAATTTGCTCACAAAACATTTTTCTTTTGCCCTATACAACCTGACCAGGCCCACACACACACACACACACACACACTTCTTGCACACTCTTGCAGCAGGTTAGCTATTAATTTTGGGTTGTGAGCAAGATTAACGACTCCTTGATTGCTTCAAATTATTCAGGCAAGGGACAAGTTTGTCTAATAGTTGGTGGCAAGATGCTTAAGATACTTACTCAGTTGGAATTATATTTTATAGTGAAAATAGTTGTAGTTAAAATAGTAAAACATGCATTTGTTTCTTTGCTCTCTGTTTTTTTTAATTCCATTTGCCAGCATTTCATCTGGCTGGCCACTCGAATTCGATTGCCACACAAATCACCCACAGGCAATGGGCCAAGCTCATCAACAGTAACAAGTGGTATCAGACCCAAGCCCAAAGTGCGTCAAAACTAATGGCCACTGACAACAAAGTAAATGAAGCATAGCTTCAGGCGCGTACTCCATACCAAAGGATTGGATACAACAGAAGAGAGAGAGTCAGAGAGCTGACCAGACAGCAGGTAGCATGTCCATGTCCATGTAACATAGCAGGAGGGTTGCAATTCAGTGCAACAATCAGACAACGACGACGGCCCCATCACAACTGAGTATCACAGCAAACAGCAGCAGCAGCAGCAGCAGACAACAAAACAAAAAGCGACCATCTGGCAGCCCTCTACTGTGTGTAATAGGCAAAATGAAAAATCTATGGAGTTAAATGAGTGAAAATCAGGAAAATGCATTAATGAATGAATGACAACAGGCATCGTCGACACTGGCGATGGCCCCGGCATACTGGCATGCTAAAGACATTGGCGAGAACGTAAACTGTCCCCCCCCCATTCCGCATCCCTAAACTCCTGTGCCCCATCTCCTGTCTCCTGTCTCCTGTCTCCATGCTCTTATGCATACCAACGTTACTGACGCAATGAGCAGATGCAGCAGCCCGTGGGGCTTTGTGTACATACGTGAGTGAATGATCAAATGTGGACGCCTGGTAACTGGGGCCATTTGCAACCTGTGCCACGTTTCAGCTGGCTCTTCTTCTTGTTGTTGTTGCTATTCTGATGGGGGCTTCTTGCATGTCTTATTTATGAATGCAAAAACCTTTTGGCATTTGGCAGGCCTTCATTGGATTATAGCGTGTTCCATACCTAATGCAATAACCGACATTCACCATGTCGATTATCAAAGAATAAAAATCTCCAGCTCTTTATCTGCCACGCTGCTAATCATATTTCAACAAAGATTTTTCTTAGACCTTTGATCTTTACAGTCATGGATTTGAAGTAGATTTTACGCTTTCCGCATTATGACATAAGCACATAAAATCAATTCAATACTTTCTGTGAATCGAATCGTGTTAAAACAAAATAGATATTACAATATGATTCGATGGGTATACAAGTGTTTTGTATAAAATCTTAAATGAATTTAGGTACAGTAAGTAAATTATTAAATATACATCATCTAAATAAAGGTATTTTAAAGTCATAGTCAAGGTATTTTAGTTCATAGTTTAAGAAAAGCATCGGAGTCTCCTATATAAAAAGAAGGAAATCCGAAACTCTTTCTTCAGTTTTCCAAGTGATTCTAAATTGAACTCATCTCAAAATGAAGTCATTCATATTTTTTGCTTTCGCACTTCTGGTAAGAATTAATCCCCTCTAGTATACAGATTAATTTGTGAATTTGGAATGGAAATCCCTTCCGCTTACAGCTATGCGCCACCTATAAGCCCGTTGAGGCTAGAGCAGATCTTGAAGACCTTCCACAGTGCGCACAAGTTTTCTTAAATGCCATGGGTGACATGTTTTCCTCACAAGCCATACCTACTGTGAGAAATTTGGCTAAATGTATGAATTTCGTTCCTAGGAAGACTAAAAACTTGGACTCTCTAGATTTAGTGTTACTAGGATCTGAATTCCTTATTCGGGCTAGTAGCGACCTTAAATGTGTATCAAAAGCATCGGAATCGCTGTCTAATTCGCTTAAGCCATACTACAAGAAGTTTCATGCTTTGGGTTGCAAACGGTTCTCAGTTATATTTGAATAATGACGAATAAACTTAATGGCCAATAAAAAAAAAATAAATAAAAAGTGCAATGACCGTAAACTGCTGCTCCTACATCTCAAACATTTTGTCCTTAAGAGTACTGGTAAATGTAGCAGTCAAATATTTTAAATATATAAAAGGAATATAGAAAAAAGCTTAAACATAGATTATATTCGTCTATTTTTTTTGTAGAATATGGTGATGTCTTTATTTAATTATAAAGAGTTCTACTATATATTAAATAACCATAAATAATTCATTATTGCTGACACTACAACAACTTGATCCACTTGAAAATTAATAATAATATAAAAAAGTAAAAAATTTAATGGAGATGCCGGGGATTGAACCCGGGGCCTCTCACATGCAAAGCGAGCGCTCTACCACTGAGCTACATCCCCAATGTTGAATGCCGGTTTCGCAAATAACATTTTGAAGAGAGTTCGTTGAGAGATATCACAACCTTTTTAGAAAGTTGCAACGCAATTTCCATCACAACGCAGTTGCTTAAGATCTTTAACTAGTTTTACAATAGTATTATAGTAATGTAGATCATAGAGTCGCGTAAATATATATTTACTTTATAGGGAAATGGATCTATAATAATTGTAATTGTAATTGTTTTGAATTTATTTATCATTCACTATATCATTTCATTAGCAACTTTCATTATCAATTGTTGTAATAGAAATTTCTTGAAATTCGATTATTCAAAGATTGTGTTACTCTTTAAGTAACAATGAAAGTCATTCCCTACTCAGTTCCCTAAGTATGTAGAGATTGTGTTACTCTTTAGACTGGAAGTTCGTTCCCCACACATTGAATCTCACACGACGAATCTCCCGCTGGTGTAAGAATTTTTCGATTGCGAAAACGTTGTCGCATATTAACGTAATTAGAACTTTGCAAACTGCAGCAACGGGTAACGCAGTAGCTACAAAAGTATGGGAAGCGGGGGCAATCGAGTGAGGAGCGAACAGATTGCGACTCCAAATTGAACCCATACCTCAGAGCAGGGACAGGGACATTCCAGCATGATGGGCTTTTGCTACATAGGCACACCGAGTTTGCCTGGTGTGTTCCTCTGTTGTCTTTTCGATGTTTGGGAATTGTGGAGGGAATTATGATGTCCAGGACTAGCCGATGCTCAGCCCATTAAGCCAACTGAAAGGACGGACTGTTTTGCCTACGTACTTTGCATATGAATATGGCTAGAGTGAGATGAAGTGGCCTGAAGAGGTAGCGGGTTAACTTGACTATGTGTGTTAATTGAAACATTATTGTCCGCAGTCAGTCTGGGTTTTGACTCACTCTGGTTAGCAGCTTTTTTGCTGTTTTTTCGCCTGCACTAGAGTTGAGTACATCATTCGTTGCTTCATCCTTATTTGATAGTAAGAGTAAGGCCTAGGTTTTAATTGGATTAAACAAATAGTTAATCAGAAAATTACGCACTTGCGGAAAATCGAATTTATAACTTTCTTTAAAATCTAATTTCGATTTTTTAACACAATATTTAGCCGCTTTTGGGTGAAACTTTTATACGAGAAGTACGAAATTGAATATATAAATTTTAAAATGATAAACTTCTGTCTAAAAACCAAATTCAACACCCAAATACCTATATACACGTATAAAAGATTAAATACGGCTTTAACAAAAGAATCAGAAAATTAATATTGCATTTTAAAAATATATAAAACTAGAATAAAAAGTTTTTCGATCAATTATTAAAATTGTGTGAGTGATTAAGAAGATATTATTAATTGTTTTATTTTATAGTGGCACCAAAACTCTTTACAAATTATAAAATATTATTACATTAAGCAAATCTCGAAATAGATAAAAATAATAGTAGACTTGCACACTTTTGAGCTGCCACAAAATTGAGGCTGTGGCACATGTTTAGATAGTATGATAAATTTTTAAGCATCCAGGCCATAAACCATATTTGTGGCCCATGCGTATTTAGGTAATAACATAAATTCTTCGTGACACTTTCGATTTGTATTTTCTTTTATTTAAGACCCTCGAGTCCTTCGAGAGCCTCAGACATGCAACACTGTACAAGTACTTGTGTGCTTGTACTGGCCAATTGTTATTTAATATTTATTACACTTTCAAATATACATACACATACATACCACTCACTCCAAGGGAAGAAACAACACACAGAATGTGACAAAAACAGACATCGACGTGGTAATTAATTTCAACATACACAAAATTTGGCATTTATTTGGAGCTTGACGTAATTAAATTTATGTGCTGCGTGACAGATGTTCTTCTGGTCCTTGCAGATTTTTGTTCGTGCTAATTGATAGGCAATGTGCTCACATCTTATATGACATTTGATATGTTTTGCAGTTGATTGACATTTAAAAACCTAAGACCAAAGACAACTTATTAAACGTAAATATTTGGGAAGTAAAACTAAAAACTCATACACCAGAAGTACGTCAAAATACATAAATACTTTTAAGAAACTAAAATACTATTTGATGATAATAAAATAATCAAAATAATAAATAAAATAATCAAAATAAAATAAAAAAAAATTGAAATGGAGATGCCGGGGATTGAACCCGGGGCCTCTCACATGCAAAGCGAGCGCTCTACCACTGAGCTACATCCCCAATGATGGCAGCGAGGCACAAATGCAACTTGAGCTAAACGTATGTTTTGCTTACGAGTAACTACGCAAATAAAATACAGACCAAGGAATGTTGTATAAACACACAAATTTTAAAAATTAATTTTATTTTCTATTATTTGATTAATTTTAAAAAATTCACAGTCATACTCCAATAGTTGTAAAATTGCATTGCAAATATCAAGCATATCCAGTTAATGTGTTAATTCATATTAAATGCACCCTTTCAACACTTTAGCCAAAGAGAAAAAACCTTCACATTCAGTTTGAATTAGAAATGTGCTAACAGCATTAGCAATGCACACTGCTTTAAGTTATTTGTTCATGTTCTTCATGTTGCATATTTAGCGCTACAGCGCTCAAATGGGGATGTAGCTCAGTGGTAGAGCGCTCGCTTTGCATGTGAGAGGCCCCGGGTTCAATCCCCGGCATCTCCAGACAACTACTTTTTTTTAATATTAAAAAGTACTCTGTCGTATTTAAATACGACAATCAATCTATGCATATCAACAGTTTTTTGCCCAGTTTTGAGAGTTTCGGCGTTGCTTGCTAGTCACGATCTTTCCCTTGGGTACAATATTCCGATTTAAGATCACAATCGATCGCATTTTTGCTTCTTCATTTGTAAAATCGATAAAGTGATCCATGTGATTAACAGGGACGCAGTAGTTTACAAAACGCAAACGATTCAAAGAGCTCCATCTCTTTATTTGAATTTTTGTTGTTGTTTTAATACGCCCGCATGATCGTTTCACAGCACAAAACTGTAAAATACTCTCTATGCATCGAAGTGAGACAGAAACATTAAACTGGCCAAGCACTCACACAACCAGTCAGAGCAGTACAACCCGATGCCTAGAACTGCCAACAAACCAAATAAATTGCGTTGTGAACACATGGGTGTGTTGTGTATACATACATATATGTATATATAAGACTGCTTGTATGGGAGAGTTATCACGCTCTCTTATGCCGACCAATGTTTTCGTCGTCTTCACGGGTATTCGCTGCCAATTGAATTGAATGCGTCAGTTGCGCTGTTTTTTTCTTGCTGGTCGCCTGGTAACTTACTTAAATGATTGAACGATTTTTGCACGGTTTTTTAAATCAAGTTCATTTCGGTTCCTTTTTCGTTCCCTTTCTACCACTAAAGTAATTATGAAAAATAAGGCTGCAGATACATATGCATTTCAGGATTTCTTTGAATAGTCAAAAATCAAATGTTTAAAGAATTTGTGAATTCTGTGATATGCCTAAATTGCATTGGAATACGGAAAATAAATATAGTGCTGATGATGCACAATATAATTTGTAGTTCGCTCCACTATTTAACTTCTTTTTCCTCATTTCGACGCAACTTTGGCTTATCACCAAATTCACAGTAATTTATTCCTTATAAGATTCTTTCCTTTTGCAGAGCACAACTTTTTAAGCCGTTTTCTGGGCAAATACCCAAACGACGTTTCACTGTTTTCATTTTTTGTTTGCTGCATATAATTTAAAAGAAAATGCTGAGGTATTTCGCTTAATCTTAGCAGTTTTCATTTTACCGTTTTCACTGCCCATGAGACTATCCCTTATAAATATGCATGCAAAAAACGGACTAAGCACAGGGATAGTTTGCTGCTAGAATTCTTACTGTCAAGATTAATACCTGGACTCCCAATTTTATTTAAAGTTTAATTAAATGCACTTCAAAACAAAATGCAACTTTATTGGTTTCACAGTTAAATGCTTCCTTCAGCACAATAGGGAAGTGAACAAATGATTATTTTGTTTAAGATTTCACCAATAGTTGAAAAAAGTTATTTTCTCTGTTTCAGAATTAAGCTCGATGCGGGCATGATGTCCTTGCGGAAATTAAAATATTTTTTTGCCTTTGCCAATTCTCGTTTTTCTGCTTTAAGTTACATGTGCTTGTGCTCTATACCGTTGCACCCCAATCAATCATTGTCATCACAAATACGTCAGATACTTCTAAAATAACAACTGTCAACTGACAAAAATTCAGGTGTTAACAAAAACTCTCGTTTCAATTGCCAAAATAATAATAATACCTAAAAGTATTCAACATTAAAAATATCTGTAGAAATTTATAAAACTTTGGATTCACACAATATTATATATTATTTTGATTGAAAGAAAAAATGACAAGAAAACACATATCATATGCATAAATACATCAAATTATGAACGATATGTGTATCTTAGATTTTAATTAGCACTTAAGATAAGAACATTAACTTTTAAATTAATTATTTTCATTGGTTTTATTATAGAATTGTCTTTTGGAATTTGTATAATATGCCATTAGGGAAACATTACACATTGTGCAACACTAATAATTGTAAATTATTTTAGTCCTAAAAGTATGCTGCATAGTATCTTGCAAGATGATAGCACTTGAATCACACAATTTCATTCGCCAGTTGCCATTCTCCGATCGCCTCTCCTCTCTCACTCTCATTTCATGTTTGACGCTAGAGGTGGGAGACTTTAAGAGTTACAAAATTAGAAAAAAGATATACAATTCCACTTAAAGTTAATAAACTTAAAAAATAAGGATATTTAGTATGCATTTAGCATGTTATAATTACATGCATCCGATAGTTTGGTGACACGATCCCATTGCGATATTTTGTGCTCATCTCTATGTGCTTTGAGCTTACCTGTGGCTTTTGTGACTAGCCCTCTTATGTTTCGTCGTTAGCCCGGTTACAATCAGTAACAATTTGCCCGCGAAAACGGTTAAAACGTTGAAGCGCGATAACTTCGACAGCGTTACGGGACTGCAAGTGAGCGAGCGAGCGAGCGAACGAGGTACATACGAAAGTATAAAAATAGAAGTGGAAGCAAAACAACAGCAACAAATTATTTTACGTGCGCATGCGCCTCAAACTTTATCTTCGCAATTCGCCTTCTACGACTCCGTCTCCGTCTTTGTCTCTGATTCTCTCTGTCTCTCTCTCTGCCGTCTCTCGCGATACCTCTTTTCTTGGTTATTGATTGATTTTGATTCCGAGACATCGCCTGTGTGTATGTTTGTGCGTTTGCATGTGCACACATACATTTGTACATTATACATACATACACACATTTGTGATTGCATGCAAAAAAATGCTACATTAAATTAAATGCAATAAAACACACAATAAATAAAGCAAAAGTAAAAAGTGGGCACCAACAGCAAGCTAACAAACTAAACCAATTATTTATCAAAGTGGTACTTGAATCAGAAGACTAAAATTCCGAAGTATGTGTAACTTGATTATCAAACTGTGATGCACGATTACGAGTGGCCTCAGCCTTGGCACAGTTTTAATTCCAGGCACAGTTTGAGAAGCATGTGACAAAATTTTAAAGAGAACTCGAGAATGATCTCTTCATGCTCAGCATCAAGGCTTATAATATGGGCATAACACTTCGATCATCAACTTGGTGGCATTTGTGTGTTTTTAATATTGTTACCACGTCAATCTATAATATCCGCTTATAATCAAATTAAATCATATAGTACGTATTTTTGACACGAAGGAAAATAAGTTATAAAGTAACGCAAAATAAATGGAAAAAGGAATAAAAATACCGTTAAACCTTTTTCTATTGTAATAATATTTATTTACCTATATGAATTTTATTTTTGCGATTATTATTGCTAGTGGACTCACAGATGTGAAGCCTGCTCAAGCTTAAATCTGTGTGCAATGAAGCTCAAAATCCACACGCTAAATAAAGTAAATAATAAGCATTTAAACATTTTGCCAAAGCAAAATATGTTGGCCCGTTAACTGTTTTTAATGGCCAGCAAACAGCAGCAGCCGCAGCAGCAACTTGCATAATAATTGTTGCTATTTTGATTTACTTTGTGGCACTGTATGCGTTAGCATGCCGCACACAGACTGCTGTCTAACACTGTCCGCCGTCTCCCGAGCGCTTCCACAAACGCTTCCAGTGAACAGCTTAAGCTGTTATTACATAAGGCCAATTTCATTTCATCGCGTATATTTTTCAATGCGACATGCATGCGATTTTTATTATTTTAATACCCTGCGGCTGATCCAAATGGGTTTTTCGCGAACTCGCATAATAACTAGCAAAACCTTCTCAGTGTATAAATTTAACAACATATAAACTTTAATGTGCTGTTTGTTTGTTGTATTTATTTAATTGCATTGTGTGACTTTATATATATATAATACTGATACTGGGTATATCGTAGCCCTACATTTGTGTGCAACACGTGAACTGGGGGTTTTTCTCTTTCTTTCACGTCACTGTCGCCTCAGAGTTCCCCTCAGCTCCCACTCTTTGCTATGAGCTATGAGGTAAATCCAGCTATGTGGTGGAATTTCAACTATGTCTCAAAGCAGGTTCGATCAACGCATTTTTTTATTTTTGTATGGGCATTTCTATTCATTTACCTGTTAACTACACCTGAGCTTCATTTGTGCAGTAAAAACCCGCTTATTTCTGGATTTCTGCCGAATTCACGAGATCTTCTAGCCATCATCCATTGCTAATTTCATAAATGAACTAGGCTCGATCAAGTTTATCATTTATCGTGATACTGTTTTAGACCACCTGTTTTTGACACATTCCTCAGCGAGCTAATAAAAAGTTTACCTCATTAGCAAGTTTATAAAGTGTGTTGATATATTTCGACTATTTTACAGCTGCTACTTTTTGCAAGGGCTTTAAATTGAAATGAAAATTGAATTTTAATATCAAATTTACTTTGTATATATATTAACTTACTTCATAAATATACAAAGTTATTGTCAAGATAATTTCCCAATTTTATCTTCAATATTCATAAAATTCTCAACGTCGTTGAGCAAAATTTCGCATTGCATATAATTCATTGTGACTGACATGTGAAAATCTTAAAGAATTGCATGGAAGCGTAAGACAAAGGCAATTCCCATGTTAGGGGGACGTCAGGTGCTCAGATGTATATATATACATTATATATAAGTAGCTACTTCTGCCACCTTCAACTCGGAAAAACTGAATTATCTCTAGTTACGAAATATTTTAGAGAACAAATTCTCCGATTTGTAGTGTTTTTGTAGAAAGTTTTTATCCATCTACTATATAAGAAGATACTTATGTAATAGCTGAATTGTAGGCTTAACATTTTTGTATCAATGATGCTTTTGTCGTTGTCCGTCGGGAACTTTCCAATTTGTTATTTTTTTTATCTTCATTTTAAATATGCATATATTATTCAAATATCTATTTAATTAAATATGGATCGCCACAATAAACGAAAACGAAAGTTGAGAGAAGAAAAAAAACGATACAAATTATTGAACAAACTTGATCTGCATATATTGTCGTCACCAATATTTATAGTCACTGAAATGAAGGAAAAACAGATGACTGGCTGAAGAAGAAGCCACTAAATTGTCACACCCTTATACCCATCGAGTATCGGGTATAAACACAGATACTCTCACGCTTACACACTGAAAGCTAACAGCTAAAACAGGTTCTAGAATCAAATTTTATTCACAAGCTAAACCAGAAAAAATGATCCCCGACAGACTGAATGCACGAAAAATTTTGAGGCAACTTCAAAATGAATTTGGTAAAACCAAACCGAACCGAACCGAACTCACAAAACAGAGAGCAGACCAGACAGACAGCCTGTTTGATACTCTCAGGGTCTGAGGCAAGCTGCAGATTTCAGACAGACAGACAGACAGACACACACAGGTACTCAGATACACACAGCTCAGATATACACGCCCATACCTTGAGCACTCGTGTTATTTCTAAGCATCTCTTTGCATTGCCGGTTTTTTTTTCTTTCTGTTTTCTGTTTTGTTAACTAAACGTTTCTCTCTACCTAGTCAATGTCGAGAGCTTAATATTATTTCTACTTGAATACCTGATTTGTGCAGAGAACATCTGGAAACTTGTATAAGAAAATTGAAAAAAATTATTGATTTCAAAATTACTACAGTAAGTGATGTGCATCTCGTTATGATCATCTTCTAAAAATAATATGCAAGTCGGTGAAATAATCTTCAAATGTTAAACAACATATAAGAACTTGGAATCCGATTCACATGTGAAACGAAGATCGTAAATTACAAAGAATTCGATCAAATCTTTTATCTCTCCTCTGTTCTTTTAAATTTTTCAAGGTTTCTTTGAGAGTTGTATAGTAAGCATTATGAAATAAGTAAATATTAACGTAGTTTCTGTATATGTGTGCTTAATTTACAATTGATTTATTTTTAGCTCAAGTAATGATCTCATCCAATACACCTTCAAAGCTTACATAGTGACTTGAATTGAAGTTTGAGTGTGTGTGTGTTCATTCATTTCCAAAGTTCACTTCATTCTTTTGTTTATCAATAATTAAAAAAAAAATGTCTACAAAATGTGAGCGCAGCTTGTTTAACATTAAATACTAATGACGTTATCAGTCCGGTTGCACAGATTTATCTTTGTTTTTGTATTTTCATTTTAGAAGCTAGTTATGTACAAGTTTTCAAATTTACTGTTGATAAGGTTGTCGGGTTACTCATATATGGTTTCTTATTGGGGCAAAAAAAGGTCTTGAAAGTGAAAGTGAATGGCTAAACTAATTTTCAAATGTGGCTTGGTGTAAATAGTTTTTGGGGGGAATAAAAATTCAATGCATTTCAATAAGCGATATATAGCCAAGACTGGCCTCCAAGATTCGCTTTGCTCTACGGCAAGGCACAACAATAAACATAACCAGTTTTTCAAAGTTTCCCAGAGTGACAAGAAAACATTGCTAACAATTCTGAGTGCCCGCAGCGACAACGGCAACCTCTCATTCACACCCATGGAATACTCTTCAGAGATCTCAGACACATACATATACATATACTATATGTATGTGGAGAATGTGTATATTTAAGAAATGAAGCCCTCGATTGGGTCTCTTCCATATTATGAGCTGCTAATGAGTTTTTCGTTGCCCAGGGCGCAATGTGTAAAGATCTTTGTAAGTGAATCATGAAAGTGACTGCGAGTAATTTTCCAAGTTGGCACAAGCAATTATTAAACAACAAAAAAATTACACTCTATCATAGGTGACAATTTGCTTATTTTGTATACAGTCGATAGCTCTATCTATCTATGCTTGCCGACTCTGTTATTGTAAATAGGAATGTTGGGAAGGAAGTTTAGCTACAAAAAAAAGAATCAAATTGATAAGATTACTTTACTTCACTGTCCGATCGATGGTAATTAAAAAGCGAGTCTCGAATAAAATAATAATAGACAAATATGAACATTTTCTTTGCTGCTTTAGGCGTCGTGCCATTAAAATTAAAATTACTCTTGGTCAAAAGTTTTATTGCTAAATACTGAAATGAATGGGTTTTATGAACTTTTTGCGAGTTAACAAAAAACTTTATATGGTTTAAGCGGCGACAGTGAAAGTTCTCACTTCACCCAATGGTCTTTTTTTTATCTCACCTTAATAAAAATCACGAAAAAGCAGTCGAAATAAACGCAGTTACCAAAAATTTAATGAGTATAATTTACTGTGACCACTCGAATTTTGTTTATTTTGGCTAGTGTGCTTATCGGTATTATTTATGTTGCTATATATAAAGCATTTTCATTTCATATTGTTTTGGTCATTGTCTTTAAATAATGTTGGGTTCATTAATGAAATGTAACTTGCTTTTTAAATGAAATAAAAGAAAAAAGGAAAGAAAGAACAATAATAGAAATAATAATATTGATGATGATGACGATTTATGATATAAAATTATAATATGTAATACGTTAGGAAGGATAATAATAAAATTAAAAATAACAATAATAATAATAAGAATAATAACAATAATAATAAAATATGAATAAAAAAATAGCGTTAAATAATTTACTGTTTAAAATAATCGTTAAAAGTTATTTTGTTTTTAAAATTAAAAAATCTCTCAATTATCACTCCTTTTCTTTATAATGAGATAAATCGCATGAAGCAGTAATGAAATCTGTACCGTGGTGTTATTTTCAAATATGAGTTTGATTAACTGAGTCACGGTTCTCACTTTCTATTAGCACTAAACTGACAGAATTCACACAACATCTAATTTCACTAATTCAGAAATCTTAAAGCAAGAGAGTACTACATATATGTATAAACTATATGTATATATAATACATATTTCGCTGACTGGTACATACTATTATAATTTTTATCTATCAAGTACGAGTGGAACGGATATATATACTATTTTGAAAGTTTTGCAAAGAGCTCTTATCTACGAAATTCCGAAACCGCTTTGGTTTCTTGGCGCTATTTGTTTTTCGCTTGGTTATCAGTTTCAATTTGTATTTCCATTCTTGAGCATGCTAATATTTGATGTAGAAAAGTATGAAACATTGGCAAAGTTAATTAAATTTCTCTCTACGATTTGTGAAATATTTATCGAGGCGAGGAGAGTCGAGTTGAATCGAGTATATATAGTAAATAATATAAATTTACGATATACGATAACAGCGAATAAGTCACCAAATTTCCGTTTATCCGTGCGTCAGAAAATCCAAAAACGAAAAGCAATTTAACAATAGTTTTTAACGGACATACGACGAATTGTGTGTAGTAGCATCGTTGTTGTTGTTGTTGTTGTTGTTTATTATCGCGTTTGACATGTGTGAAATACCCGTAACAGACACCGGCACTGTGAATCGGAGACGGATATAGACTCAGACAATGTACACACAACAAAAAGTCAGTCGGACACACATCTCTACCAGTGTGTGTACATACATACCCACATACATACATTCATACTGCTAGCTAACGGCTAATTTGTTTTAATGATGAGAAACCGCTTAAATAAGGAAATCATACAACAACTGAAATAACAATAACGAAAAAAAAGCACATACAATAGAATCAGTCAGTTTCGTGGTCCAGGGGAAGTTCTCGCTTCTGACTGATAAAAGTTGTATAGAAAGAGAGACAGAGAGGAGAGAAATTCGTACTAGTCCGAACTTCATGCTTCATTGCAAATTCAATTAAAGTTTGCACAAGTCTGACGGTCGAGCATCATGAATGAACACTGAATAGAGAGGCTCATATCAGCAGCAGCAGCAGCAGCATTAAATTAATAAATAATATGGTTAGCATTATAATAAGTACCTATGATTGCCTTTTGTTTAAACAAAACAAAAACCAGAGTTTTGCTATTCAACATTTCAAATATTTGATATTTGATTTTTACAATCGGAAACAGCTCGTGGGATGAAGTGAAGAAGACATACAAAAATACATAATTTGAGAGCTTGATAACTAATAAAGTTTTTGTTGACTATTGACTTTTTTGCAGGTGTTAAGACCTTCCTACCGTATTAATTAATTGTTAGCTATTACGGTACAAGTACTTATTATTTATTTCTTAATTTTTTTTTCTTCTCAAATATTATTTATCACGCTTTCAAATGTCAGTTCCGCTTCCTAATACGACAAAGTACTAAGAATACATACACACACACATTTTCTACACTTCTAAATATTCACATTCACAATTAATTTATTATTGTTTTTTATTATTATAATTTTGCATTCGTGCCGCTTTTCGTGTACACAACTGTGTACATACATATGTATGTACGTAGTTACTTATTTTCAGGCTTTTTGCGCCGCATTGTTAACTTTGTTTCATTAAAAATCGCTTACTATTGAAATGTACGAGCTTCAAACTGTTCTCCAGCAGTCAAGGTCGTCTATTAAGCGCATCTTGAGAGCTAAATAACAACAATAATAATATTGTTGAATAAATTTCGTACTGCCGTGAGAGAGCAGGTGACGCTGATGTTTGAAGCTGATGTTGATCATCAGTTCAAATTAATGGGCACGGCTTCAATTACAAGTTTTTGCCAGCGAAGATGTTAGCCATTAATCTTATATATGTATATACGATTTGTTTTTGTTTTTGTTAGCAGCAGATGAATCATAAAGTAAGCATGCGTATATAATTTTGATTCGAACAAAAACCCCTTTCAATTTTCCACAAATAATAATAATATAAGCAAATACAATCTCAAAGGTGAAGCTAAACGAAGCACAATATTCAGAAGCTTCAAATGCGTATACGTGATATATTTAAAAATCCTTTAAACTTATTAAATTTACTATAATATTTTAATTTTAAGTTGAATACGATATTTTCCGAATTCAATACAATTATAATTTAATAATTATCATTATTATTTTAATTTATACTTTGTTTACAAACTTTCGTAAGTAAAGTATACTTTAAAATACTAATAATAATAATTGAATCATCTCAATTCAGGTGTTTTAAATAAATAAAAACGCATTTGTTGAGCTCCTTTATCATTCAAATATGTGTTTTACGGCCGTTTTGGTAAAAATCTCATGCATTTCCCGTTCCAAGTTACGAGTAACTGAAACGTCTAAGAATGCGAAAAATACTCACGTTGCCTGACGTAACGAACCAGATAAGAATGCTATGAATTCGTGCTGTCCCATGATTCATGGTATTGGAATTCCTGTATGCTTAATGTTTAAACGAAACTCTTATTTTAGCTCAGCGAATAAATTGTTTCATAAAACAATTGCTACTAAACATAACATATGTTATTCTTCAAAAGCCAAGTTTGAAGTTCTGAACATTGATTTGGATTCCTCTGAAAGGCTTGAGATTGTTTTTTGAAATACCCACCACATAAAAAGTGATTCTGAAACTGATTATAAATAAATTTTAAGCACTTGTTCCGTTTTGTCAAAATTTTTCAAATAACTTCAAAGTTTTTAAATTTTTCAGATAACGCTTTCAATATTTCACAAATTTTTTAAGGATCAAATATTGTTTATCTTAACTGAATTTACACTTGTCTAGATACGAACTTAAACAAAGACTATAAAGTAAATAATCTATTATATATGGAATATTTCTATCGATATTATTTTCATGTTTGTTTTGGAATCAAACAATAAAGCCCACAACGTCTTCTTTTCATTCGTAGTTATTTTTATTAACGTTGCGTTATGCTACAATCAATGAATAAACAAATATATGACGCTGATATAAATACAATTACAATCTAATAATATTTACAACAGTAGTTATGCCCACCTATAAAACCATTAGAAACAGCAATTTCGTAGCATTGAGAGCACGGGGTTACTCGATGTCGACCACTCAAGATAAGAGTGAGAAAATTATAACACCTCTATTATTACCCATTTAATTGAATACAAATGTGACTAAGAGTGAATTTTTCGAAATTTAAGTTGATTTGCATATAAATAGTAAAGTTGAAATTAAACTTGATCTGCAAATAAATATTATTTAAAAATTTTATAGAGTCGAAGATAGTTATTGATCTGAAAATGGGAGATGCAAGCAAATTCAAAAATATCAATATTGGGAATTTTTCTTTATGTTATCATTCTCCATACTTTATAACGCTTTTCTTTTTATTTTTCCCATTCTACTACTTTAAGAGATTTCGTATAATTTGAGCAGGAGTTTATTATACTAAATATTTACGAACTTTATAAAGTCGAAGATAGATATATCGTTTTTGCAGCATATCTAAGATTGATGTTTGTGTGTTTTTTAACCGTTACTTGAACAAGGGAGTTGCAAACAGATTCGAAAATGATAAACGATATAATTTTTTATATTTTAATGCGCTTCTTCTTATTTTTCCATTTTTCTACTTTATTATTTATTATACTAAAGCTTTATAAAGTCAAAGATGACTCTATCCTTATAAATGCTTCACACACACCCAGTATACCCGCTTTTCACACTTCAGTGGAAACGGAATATAAAAAGAATATGAACAACCTTATATTTACCGACAATACTTCAATTCAATTGCAGCCATGTCAATACAAAACACACCCAAAATGCCAACGCCCCCCACATTGCCACCGGGCGTTACCAAAACGTGTCACATAGTCAAGCGAACCGATTTCGATGGCTACGGCTTCAATTTGCACTCGGAGAAAGTGAAGCCGGGTCAATTCATTGGCAAAGTGGATGCCAACTCACCGGCAGAGGCGGCTGGCCTAAAGGAGGGCGATCGCATTCTCGAAGTCAACGGCGTATCCATTGGCAGTGAGACACACAAACAGGTGGTTGCTCGCATCAAGGCCATTGCCAATGAAGTGCGACTGCTGTTGATCGATGTCGATGGCAAGGCCATTGACATCAAGTCAGAAACGACATCTGCTCTGCATGCGCATCTGCATCGGCATCGGCATCTGCATCTGCATCACCAGCAGCATCTCCGACTTTGAATGGCAATGGCAGCAATGGCAGCAATGGTCCACCCAGCTATGAGGGCACAAAGCAGGAGCTTCCAGGCGTTAGTGCCAACATCAGCAGCATTAGTGTGGTCAGCACAAAGCGAGTCTCGAATGCCAGCAGCATTCAGAGCGGCAGCACAATGAATGCCAGTGATATGGATGTGGTGGACAGAGCCACACCCGTGACACCACCGGCTGCTGTTGCTGCTCCCATCTCAACAGCTCGCAGAATGGCAACAAATCTCCGCCGGCGGTTATCGGTGACAACAACAACCTGATGATGAGCACACCGCCGCCTCCATCGGCCACAGTGGCCAATATGAATAATAATGGCAACATCTACAGCAGTAGCAACAACAACAGCAACAGTAACAGTAACAGCAACAGCCACAGTAGCCCAACAAATCCCACCAGCAGCATAACAAATGGTAGCACAAATGCAAATGGTAACATCAGTAACAACAACAACAACAACAACAGCAACAGCAGCAGTGCAACACCAATGACAACAACAGCATCCAATACGGGAACGAATCGGGCGGGAAGTTTGAATTTACCGCTGACAGTTGCCGAGATGAGAGCCAAATTGGCATCGAAGAAGAAATACGATCCGAAGAACGAAAGCGTTGATCTAAAGAAGAAGTTTGACATCATTCAAAAGCTTTGAGAGTCGCGAGAGTCTGTCTCAAATCCAGATATAAACTAAATCCAATCCCTATATCATGCACATTCCATTGCAATCACCGTACTTGTTATTATTCTACACAAAACTCACAAATCGAGAAACAAAACCTACTTAAAATGTTGGCTGGGAATTACGCAGTGTCCAAGAATATAGAAAAAAGAAATTCTTTTTGGTTTTCGTATTTCTCTTCGGCTACGGCAGGAAAATATAATAATTTTACAAACTATTGTACGCAGCAGAGTCACTTATGAAATAAGCAAACTTTTAATTATTTTAGCCTAAACTATATAAATCTTTCCTGGATGAAGATAACAAATATCAGCCGAAGCGAATAGAAGAAACTTACACATAATATGTAGAGCCATTTATAAAGGAGAGTTTAGTGAAATGTAATTAAAATGGAAACACCTTGAAAATGTACCATAATGAGCAACCAACAATAATTATTTGCACATTTGTTTTTATTATTATACTTTATACACTAAGATTTTCAGCTGGTTTAATTAAAACTCGTTTAATTTGTAGCATACATAAATATGTATATGTACTTTTCATCTTAAATAAAGTAAACAAAAATATATATATTGAAACGTGTTTTCTGTTTACATTATCCTATCTCCCAAATAAATTTGCAATCAAGCTACAAGCCGCACATGTTTTTTGTATACACGCATATATTTATTAGTTTCGTTAAAGGTATAAAAATGATTATTATTATAATTAACTATTTTACAATTTATTGAGGGTTTTTACAATTTTGATTTGAACGCGATGTGAAGTCTTAAAGCGGCAGAGCAGTGATGATTTGAATTTATTATAAATATGAGTGAATTTGACGAAATGAAACTTTAGCCTTAGCAAATATACTACATTTTAACTTTAAAGAATCTGATACGAAGTTTTAGTGAAAACTGCAACAACCTCCTGTGCTTACCGAGTACAAATCAGCTTAAATTCTAATTTCAAACGCTAAATTCAAGTATAAAAATTCTAACTAATGCAATGCTTTTCACAATTATTTAGTGGTGCAACCTTAAAACTAGTAATATTATTTACAATTGTTATACCAGCTACCCATAGGAGAGCTAGCACCTAGAGAGTATTTTTGATTCCTAAAAAATTGGCGAACAAATACAAATTTTAGAAGTTTTTCAAATTTGGTAGCCGTATCTCTCAGTCGAGCCTACTCGATTTCCTCACTTTTTTCCTTACTTTCTTACTTTTCTCTTAAAAAAAAAAACTACTGTTGCTGCAAATTACACAGCGCCGCGGCTACAATTAACATCTCATTTAGATAGCCCAATAAAGACGTTTGCTTCAGGGCACCATGATCCAACATTTTGAACTCTCTTAATGCATCTACAGTCCGTCGCATCTGAGTGCGGCAAGCGGGCTCGTTGACACGCAGCGTCGGCAATTGAATGTTTGTTGCACGTGTTGAGGTCAAAGCGCCATCTGACACACACAAAGATTTCATGTTAGCCATTTGGCCTTCTAATCTTTGCTCGTTGTATTTGCTAACAACTTTCTTTGCTTCCTCCTGCACATCGCATTCCGTTTCCGAATCGTTTTCTCTGCTCTTTGGTCTCAATGTGCTATGCGTCCGCCTGACAGATTTTCCTGGCTCTGCACATAGGGTAAGGTAAGTGGGTATTAAATCTTTGAAATTGCTGGCCTCAAATAGTTGCAGATCATCACAATCGCCACGAAATGCGTCGGACACATAGCTTATGATGCCTGCAAAACAGTTCATTAACGAAATTTAAAATAAAAGTATATAAGACGGACAAATCACTCACCATTGGTATTAAGGCAGAGAATGAATTTGTAGCTGGAGCAACCAAAATTAAGGGTTTCACACACATCCGTCTCCACACATTCAATAAGCGACCTAACGTGCAATAGATTAGATCTGTAAGCCAATGGCATGTGCTTCAATCGCTCCGAGTAATGCTTGGCATCTGGCCAACAGATGAGTGGACGTAGGCAACGCGCCAGCCTGAGAAGAGTCCGTTTAAATGTTTCCTTGACCACAGTTTCACTTAGATCAAAAAGCTCAGCAAGCAACGCAAATGGCTCATTGAGACGCATCTTTCGTAGAGTAATGCAGCAATCAAGATGAGTTAAATTCCCGAATTTGCATATGTTACGCTTTAAAAGGGGCAAATGCTCGCTGGTCACGCCAAGGTGAAGTGTGGATGCCATATCAATAGCTCCCAAAGTCATACTACGCATGGTGCGTTGTGGCACGTCTCGGTTAAGGAATACAGCTTGGCGAACAGCGGAAGCGACAGCTGGAGCTGCTGCAGGAGCACTAACAGCTGTACTTGGAGCATTCACGTAACCAGATGCAGACGCATTGCTACTCGATGCCAGCGAAGGTCGAGTTGTTGCCTTGATAATCGTATTGGGCGGTAGAGAACTAATCGCATCGCCAAGAGCTTCCTTCTTTACGTCAGCTACTGGAGTAGACGTTTGCCAAGATACTGAAGTAGGCGCAACGCTGTAGCCGGCCGACTGCAAAACAAATTTCGGAGTCTTCAGCAGTGGAGTGCCTGTAAAATTGCACTGATAATGAAAGTCGGAACAAAATTTGGCGCGGTTTTAACTACTATTACTTACCTGAAGTGGTAGTGATGGCAGTGCGTTTCATACTCGGCTTAATTATGGCTCCTGCTGGTAGTTTACCGATAGCGATTTTATTGCCAGCTAGCTTCTGGAATACATTTTTAAATACTTTCAAGAAAATGTACACAAATATTTGAGGGGTTTCTATTCAGCCACATGGTCACGGCGTTGCCACACCGTCTCAGCTCGCTAAGAAATCAGCTGTTGAAGTAAACATTCAGTATACCCACACAGGCACACAAAGTATGGCACACACATACATACTTTACATACGATGTATATACCTTGATAATTTGCTGGGGCTGCATTTGCATCTTGGGTCTTAGCACTACGGAAGGCGTTATTGGCACAATGCCTTCCGATGTCCTTCGATATTTCACAATTGTTAGCGACATTTTGTGCTTGCTATGAGATTTTCACACACTCCGTATTGCACTTCAAATAAATAAATATTGCACTTTTGTTATTTATGCGATGTTCGCATAGTTTTTGTTACTCAAAGTGGCTGCAAGCTTCATTTTATAATATCCTACTTTACGACAACAAATATACCAAAATATACCACTTGCACAAAAAACTGCCAGCCATTAATTTATTTGGCATGGAATTAAAATATCAAATATCTGAAATCCAATCCAAAATTTTCTTTCGGTATTAATATTTTTCAAACCCTTTTTTTTATTTGTCAAAAATTTTAACACAATACGCCAATTGGGAAACTAGTTTTTGAAAGACTCGAATAAGAAGAGTATTTTTTAGCAACTAATCAACGAATTTTTTGCGGGCGTAAAATATCATATTTTGAAGTCCCGCTTGCGGTCACCCTGGTTCAACCGACGCGCCTATTTCGCTTTTTACTGTATGTGTTTATTTCACTATTATCGCTCGACTGCTTTAAACGCGAAAACGGCAACGATTGAAATCTGACTCAGGTGGTCGTATAACTGGCTTTAACTTCCGCGTAAATGTATGTAATTGGTTTGAGTGTATTGTTTCTGTAATTGCGATAAGATTGTTTTATAATTAATAGAGCGTGATTTTAAAAATAAAATCGTTAATTTTTTGCACTCGCTTTAGACCAATAATTTAAAATTAATTTGTATATCTATGTGTGTGTATGTGTGAAAAGCAATAACAATCGACAATAAAAACCCTGAGCCAAAACTGTGACCGTGAATATTCACTACCAAAACCCCAAAAACACAGAATGAATACATCGGTAATTAAGCTATTTTCATGCACCTCAGCTCGCGGCTAATTTTTCTACTTTTGTTGGTACACATTATTACAAAAAAAAAAAAAAATTAAACAAGTAAAACCAATTTAACTGAGTGATCGACTACGAGATGCCCTGTGCCCATTAGTTTGCTTAATAACACGCCTTCGCACCTGCCAACTCATCATTTTCTTAATATGTTATGAATATTATTGTTCGGTTTTGCTACTCAGATTTCATCCGACATATGATATACTAGTGCAAAAATTATATATTCTTATTTAGAATCTTCGAAAAGAAGTAAGTAGCATTGGATTTCTGTGAATAATGGACGGGGGCATGACTGATCTTAAATTTAAAATAAGCTTTTTTCTTATAAGGAATATTAAAGAATCTCTTATAATCTCCAAAATCTTCTCACTTATCCGGTAGATGTTATTATTTATTCTTTATTTGGTCTCTTATGCACATTTTTTTCTCCGTTTTCAATGGGCACAACCTATTGTCAACATTAAGTGCGCATCTGACAACAAAAGATAAACGAGAGTGTGGGTATCAATGAAATTATTTCTCTGATAAGAAATAATGGTGTGGTTTTAGCATTTATTGATTCAATTATTGCTAAATATAAATAAAGTAAATTAGATAGATAAAGTCGACTGGCAATACCTGCTACGCATTTTTGATAATGCAATCTGAATTTACTGAAGATAATGATGATTTCGCATTGATAAAAATCTTCTTTATGTTTTGTTACACCAGTGAAGTCAGTTGTTATTAAAAGATAATTAGACTACAACTAAAAGTATAGAAGTAGAAGTATATAGAAGTTTATTTGGTATATTCGATCAAAAAGTGTGTAAATTGTTATACAGAATTAAAATGTTCTTCTACGATTTCTATACAATTAAAATCAAACGATTGAAGGCGGTTGGTGAAAAAGCTAATTCATGTTCGGTATAACTATGATGGGAGCTTTTTTATTCAATGTCTGTCAAGATACGTGACCTTTTAACGTTGCGCGTCACAAATTGCAAAACCTTTTCGCGGTGTAAAAGTCAAGTTTTCTATTGCAGTTATTTTAATAATTTTTATTACTGCTCTTAACAAGAAATCGCTTATCTATCGGAGGTGTAAATCACTTTTCACTATAATCAAATTTTATAAATAAACTATTCCCATCAAACTAGTTCATTGTATACAACCTCTTTAACTAGTTGCACTAGAAGGGGCATGGGCTAGATTTTAGTTTAATGAATTTCTCGGTGATTCAAGTTTTGTGCGTGATGATGCAGTTACTATTTTTAAGGCCACCCCCACACAGTACTAAAGAAAACTCCACGTTCGCGTCGCTCTGCTATAAATATTTGTTTTATGTGGTCATTTTTAGAATGCAACGTAGCTTGGCTTACTAAGCCGCATTATTTATAAAAGACAGTACAGTGTATTAATAGAAACAATAGAATTGAAAAATAACTCAATGTACTTACTTAAAGTAGGCTGATTGAGAAACGCTTCTGTCGTCTAAACAGACATCGACTTATGAATGTCTAAGTAAATATCTAAGTGCATAATAAGATATTTCGATTGGCACACCTTTCGATAGAGTAATATTTTTGTAAGCTTTAACTTACACGCTCGATTTGAATGACGTAAAATGGTCAGAGCATGAGCATGGTCTAGAATGAAAAGTGCATAATAAACAACAGGTAATGATCCTAAACACTCATTTTTATCACTTGCGGCTAATTGTAGTTACAAGTAATTCAGTAAGCGACATCTAATTTTGTTCGCTAATATAAGGCAATTGTGGTGGAATTGCTTTTGACCTGTATTTGTAGATCGCTATCAGTTTGTATTCATTTTTTGAGAGAGCTTGAGAAATAGATCTGTTCGTAGCAAGTTTAGATAATGTTTGCGGTTTACATACAATCTTGTGTATTATTATTATTTTAAATACAACAAGCATTTTAAATGTTTTTTTTTACCCGATTTACTTAAAAATTACCACAAAACTCATCAAAACTCAAAAATCTAATAATCCCTTCGTCTATAAAATATATCCGTTTTCTATCAAACATAACTAATTCATTTGATTGATTACAACGCTGTCCGTTGGGTATATTAACTTTGGGTGCGAGGATCCGAAAAATGAATTTAAGCTTCATATTCACTCTAATTTTAGCCTTATAAAAGTTCATTCATTTAAAGAATGAGTTAGTGAATCAGAAAAAACATTATATATGTAGATATTCAATCATTACTAAAGCTTCTTAATGATTCAAATTTTGTTGATATCAATTAGCCACATTTTATTGACGCCCGAAATTGGAGATAAAATAACAAATATTTATTTGGTATTTTTTTGAACAAAAAAATGTCATTACGGTAAATTAATCAGTCAAAATGGGGTATGGGTAGCGGGTATTCTCACAAACTAGATCCCAAAAAAGTCCACAACATATGTTGACAAATGTTCCGGAAACGATCGCACACCAAGAATTTCTATCCTATTTAACTGTTTTACGTAGAAATTGACTTTACTTATCATATATAATTCTTTGTAATTATTACAATTGTTTCTTCAGAGCTATTGAACAAAGCTATTTCAGTTAAATCCACTAACTATACTTATCTTATATTCTTTGTGGGAATTACAATTTTGTATGCCTTAATATTCCTTAAACTTATATTTTTATAATAATTTAAGTGTTATTACATTATTTTATTACTTGTAAACAGTTTTTAACTGTTTTGCGGGTTCCGATTAATAGACTTAAAAGAATAGACCAAAATTCTTTAACAATATAATTTCAATTCTGTATTTAAATTATGCTTTTCTTGTATCTTATCCGGTGATGCCAGATCGAACTTTTCGTTATGTTTGATTTGCCTTATGTTTAGCATTCGTATAATTCTGAAGTATTACCGACACGTTCACCTGGTAATCTGGATCGCTGCACCAAGATTGTCCTTGATAAATGTTGAACGCTGCCGTCAGTTTGAATGACGCTTATATTGATTCTAATATTTGAGTCCTGCTTTTCTTGAAGACCATAGCGAAATGAATGCACTGTCAAAGCAATGGCCTCCTCTTCACTGAGATCAGGCCTCCAGCCTACCCTTAACATTGTCATCACATAATCCTTAGAGACACCGATTGTGGCATGTGGCACGACTTCGCTGGTGCCACACTTATGCACAATAGACAAATAAATCCGGTCGTATCGACGCCGGCTATCAAAGTGGTAGCAACAAATCTGTATTTCCCAATAATCAGTTCTTGCACGAAATGTGTGGCAGTCTTAACAAGTGAATGGCGATTGTGATTCACAAAACGATGCATTCCAAGACGACACACTACACACTTAACAATTTGTTGCATTTCCTGCAACTCACCCGTGACAGCACAACTATAAGAATTATTTGTAAGGATTGCATTTAATTTGACTAATACAATACCAATAGAATGCTTACATAATGCTATCGGTTAAGGGATAGATGTGTGTGTCAGCGTTCAAAGAGGATAGATTATTGTCCCGCAATAGCGTATCTGTAGCAAGTATAACGCCATTGTTAAAGCGAAATCCAATTCCCGTATTTCTCGATGATTTTGGATACAACTGCTTCTCACATGTGCTAAAAGTGAACTTTATAGTTGAACTGTTTTCTTAATTGATTTTGTTTATCGTCACCTCACCTCCCTTGGTTAAAAAAACTGCCGGCTAGTTCACTATTCTCCTCAACTTGTTCCTCACTTGTACTTGGAACCATGTCTTGTTCAACGTATTTTTTCTTGTTTTGTTGAGCACTGTCCCCAGTTGGGAGAACACTATTCTCAGTTAAGGAATCGCAGCTTCTTCCTCCCAGCTGGCTTTTTTCATTCTCAATAAGTGGTTCGTTGTGCTTGGAAGTGTCCATTCTAAAATCTGAAATGCATTGGAAGTTATACAATAAAAAAAAATATAATTTAAAAGTTGTTAGACAGGCCAACTGGGTTGTTTTTTTAACTTTTTTTTTTAATTTCAAAAACTATCTTCAGAAATTAATCTGGGAATTTAATGACTACTTGAACGTTGGGTAGATATTTTCAATGCGCATCTTTTAATATATAGGTAGGTAGATCTTTTTATACAAAGCTGTAAAAAATTGCAATATTTTGAATATTGAATAAATTTAAAATGTGTTATTTGATCATATTAAAAATATTGTAAGAATCGGCAAAATTTTTAATAATAAATAGATTCAAATCAGTCAAAATTGGGCTAACTAAGAGCAAAAAGCAAACAAATGTAAATTCCGAAGTAAAATTGGTACCGAGCTAAGTTAAGTAAAGGTGGAACTGAGGGGAGGTGCTCCGGTGGTCCATTCGCATTGCCATGTAGCGCCTGCGTAACTGTCAACTGTTGTAAAAAATCAATAACACAAATGTTAACATGTTCAAATGGCCATAAAAAAAGACAGCGACTTGGATGGGACAGATACTGAGTAAAGCACACACAAAAAAACAAGTAAGAAATCTGCAGTCAAAAAGAGTATCCGATTGTAAGATACCCGGTATTCAAAACATTAGTAGAAAAAGTCGTGCTGTTATATTTTAAACACTATATCAAAGATAAAAATGTTTATTCAACCAACAGTATATCATTGCGGCTGTTGATGCAGATTGAAATAAGACTTTATACGGTTAGAGCTCAAGCATAGAATTTCAAATTGCTTTAACCTATAATACCCTTTCACGCCATTTGTGCCGGGTACAATAACTAAGTTAAAATGCCGACAACGTCAATGGAGGCCAATAGAGAAAAACATACATTATGCTGTGCTATGTGCCAAAAATGCTTTGAGTTAGTTTGAACCAATGACGATTGGAAACTGGAAGCGAATACTAAAAAATGCAGGCGACAGATTTGGTTAATAAAAGCCGCTAATGAGACCGTTGAGGCGTGACTAGTGCGATTTGCAATTATTATTAGAAGTATGACTAGCTCGATTTGCAATTATTATTGAAAGTATGTATTTTGATTGGTCAATAGGAATTTAATTTACTCATTTATGATAAAAGAAGTGAATCAAATTATGACAGTCAGCTCACAATGTACAATATTAAAGCATAATATTAAAAAGTTAAGATTTAAGAAACATTAAATAATGTTCCTCTAAATCTATTGAAGCGTAATTACATATATTCTTAGAATTATTTTAGGATACCCTAAATGTATAATTCATAACAACATTGAACAGTAACCATTCATTAATCGTACGCATTGTGACTGCTAGTCATTAAAAACAGAAACAGAAAGCTGTAAAGCGACTCAATATTGAGGCGCAAGATATAAATATTTATCCGAAATTGCTAAATTGGCTACCAACTAAGTAGTAGTCGCTAACTTAAGTACAGAAGTAAGATACATGAAAATAGTTGCGACCTGTAGTTTCAGTTTTGGAACAAAAAGTGTTGCCTTTCGGCTTAATGGCTGCTGAACCCGTAACGAGTATCGACTAAACAGAGTTAAGTGTCAGTTGGTTGACTACAGATATGTATATGGACGAAAAGAGGGGGGGATTGGACGATCGGACAATCTACGCTTAATTTATGTGCATCAAGTAAACATTTTGCCTGCCATTTGCGACGAAGATAAAGTAGTTGTTATCCATGCAGCCGTTGAAGTAATTGTTGTTGTTATTGTTGTTGTTGTTATTGCTGTAGCCAAGCGAACACAAGCAATGTTGTGCGGCAAACGTGTCGATTTTATTAATTAGCTCTGCGGAGGCCCAAAAGCTAACCATCGATGTTTCTCATTTTTTTTTACCAGGCACCCATCTGTTGTAAAAGTTTTGTATGTATGTTATGTGTTTGAGGCAAACAGAGGGAGACATCTTCTATATCGTGAATTATAATCATGATGATCACAAGATATAAAATAATTTATAAACGTACTCTTCGATTATATTGATGGAGGGGCTTTTAAAAGCTTGAGGGTGTTATCATTATGTCATCCGCAATTCCTCAGTTAACATTATTACAGAAATTATTATATAAATTTGTTTATTTTGTTACTTGCAACCTCTGTAGGTTTTTATTGTTGTTAAAACATTGCAGCCCCGCATAAGACAGAAAATCATCTAAGCAAATATAAATTGTAAATTTACAAGTTAAAATTCACTATGACTGGGGTTCTGCTGCTTGCAGAGGTTGAATCATAGTATTATACTTTAGCATCCGATAGCATTACTACTTGATTAGGATTTAAAAACCATGGACTCCCGACTAACATTACACCCGTTTTTTAAACCTAATAAATCATGTTGTGAACAAATTTCAACATATTAGCTGTATCTTGATAGTTCAGTCAGTTTATGAATAAGTCTAGAATAAGTCAATCAGACTTAAGTAAAAATAATACATACGTATTTAAAGAGAATATGCAAATCTGTCTATTAGATTTTGTAAAGTTTTGTGAATGTATTTGAATTATTTGGAACAATGAGCTGTTGAATAATCTGCTCGCTCCCAAAAAACACTCAATGCGCATTTATGCACTTATAAGGAGGCTTTTCATGTCACGTACTTACCAAACACTTTGTCTAATAATTATCTCAATGTCTACTGAGACTCCCATGTTAGATTAGATCGGCAAATTACTGCTAATTGGATACCATTCGAGCTGTCAGCGTCGGTTTAACTGCCCGAAGCAGCGATACTACAATTAACATAACGACACGGACAGACTGCAAAAGACCTGTTCACATTACAAACAAATATATACATATATATTAATGTTATATGGAAGTTATTTGGTATTATTGTACTATAAATAGTACAATCCTATTCATTTATTATGCAAACTTTGTCTTACAATTCAATATTATATTTTATTCGGTGTGTTTTATAATTATGCTCCGATTAATATTCAATTTAAAGAGTTTATTATTATGTTGCAATGTTTGGACCAATCAATGTTTAATTTGGACTTTTCAAAGTAGAACCTTGCCCGAATTATTTGGAAGATATACAGCATCATACATCTAAATGCTCAAAAACTTTAAGCCATTTATCTTGATTTTCAATAGTATTAGATAATTATTAAATTGTCTTCTGGATGATCCTTAAAACCCTTAGTTCCAGTATGTGGTATAGGAATATGTTACGTAGAATATAGGTATATTTTGTATTCGAAATGTACTGTTTTCTGGATGGTACTCCAGACCCGTAGTTTCAGTATTTTATATGGGAAAATGATACATAAAATTTAAGTATATTTGGTATAATTATATACCACTGTATTCAAATATACTGCAAGTGTACAAAATGTACCTGTTTGTCAATCAACACATGACAGTTGTAAAAGTTTTTTGCAAAAAAAATTATATTTTTAAAGATTTCTCCAATTTTTTTTTTGGTTGTTTTTATTTAATTATCGAATTGGCAAGTACAGAAACCAAAGTCAATAAGTATTATATTCCTATAAATCATCTTTTCTTAATTTATTATGTTTTGTAGTATACACAAAACTGACTTTTTCAAAAGTGAACAGGTCTACAAATAACTATATAAAAAGCACCGATGAACAAAGCCAGAATCCAAAGCGAGTGTCTCGCTTGCGTACTTGGTTTCATTAAATGTGCTTCAAGCGTGAAAACGTGCAACAATTTCAGTTTAGAGCCATGCCATAAACATCAAAGTTTGCAATTCTCGAAATACGCTTAGTTTGGAATTCAGTCGCCCATTGTATTTTGAGAATTGCTATACATTTGTTTTACGTTCAGAAGAATCAATTACAAGTGGCATGATCATGAGCAACGCATTATTGAGTGTTTATTTATATTTTAGCCTAAAACGATAAATAATTAGTTATGCTTGGTTTTAAAGAGTTGGCCAAGTCCCATCTAGTAGACAAACACACAAGATAAATACTTTTTGATGTTGCTGTAGATTTAGTTAATACCTAATAATTACAAATTAAGATGCTGAATTGTCATGTAATTTTGATTTATATTTTCTATAATGAAGTTAAAAACTGGCTAATTTCTTTACTTATTTACGGAACTTGTAAGTCGCGACTAAAGCCACCCCCAAAAGTAGCGCCACCATTCCCAGACTTCCAAACAATGCTAAACCCTTCGACAGTGCAGCAACATTCTCATTTTGCATTTCCGAATCTGTGTCTAGCTGAGATTCCTGTTCCATATTTGGCATGATCACTCTAAATTGAACGCGCGACATTTCGGATGCCTCTGTTGCATTCCCGTTTATTCTATTTGGAAGAGCATTCCGACGCCGTCGCTGTGGTAAACCTGGCTGACAATCTTGGGGCGTCACCTGACAATCTTCGTGCTCCATACAACCCGTAATACGCATGGACATCACCAGCAAGTCTCCGCTTAACATGCCCGGAAACATAATGGCCCTAAAGTGCAAGCGCTGACCGAGAGGCGGCTCAAAGTTGGGCTCATGAGCGCAGATGCTTTGCATGGCCGGGTTGAGGCATCCGCTAGAGGTGATTAGCTGAGCACTGTTTAGGACTTCCCCAGCTGAAGACAACCGTTGTAGCTGCACATCACTGAGCTTTGTGTAATTCCAACCTACGAGTAAATGAAGAAATTTTAATTAAGGAATCTAAGTTTGAAATCCATTGTACCTTACCATCGCCTGAGAGAACGTGAGCTCGCAGTAGAAGATCTTCGCCCAGTTGTACGGCTCCGTTGGTCTCCAGGTGTCGCGTATAGCCGTTGGTGCCACGCCTCAAGAGTTCAACGTGCGTCCGAAAGGCATTTTGGTTACCTCCTCGGGCGTAGGTGCCACTGCTTCGTGCCTGTCTAAAGGGCGATACTCAATTAAAGTCCTTGCTATCAATTTTCTGCTCAAATACTCACACGTCATTGGCTACACCCATTTTAAGCGCTTGAACTTTGGTTGCGACTCGCTCTTGAACCTTGCAGTGCAATGTCAAAATGGAATCCCCGGCTGTGCGCAATCCTCGAATAGCTGGGAAACGAATTCGCAGACACAAATCCTGACCACAAGCGTGAACTCCGCAGTGATCAAAGTCTGTGGCCGCGATATCCAAAAGAAGAAAGCTACGCGACATCTTCAACTCGCAATGTCGATCCTTCTCATTCTCGCTGTCATTGTCCAACACTGGCGAAGCTCCCAGAAAGCTGTCCAGCTTTAGTATGGCTCGAAAATATCGCGACTGCAAGCAACGCATGTCTTTCACACGAAGTCGCAACTGTTGCTGTTCCGGATTACCCGCAACTGGTGGCAAATAAACAGGCGACGGTTTGAAGGTTGCTGGGGTGGCGCATTATAGTCATAGCCTAGAAAACCCGATTGCTCAAGCTGAACTTCGTTGGGATCCTGCACAATTATCGGACGTTGAGTAGTTGCTGTCGTCGGATTTTTCGTAGTGCTACTTGTGCTGGGCTGCGGATAATAATAGCCAGCAACCTCATCGCTGCAGGAATGAAAAAACATTAATAGAATGAAGGGAAACAATCTATTAAGGTGCTCCCAAATACCTTGGCTTGGGAGCTTCATAGTTGGGTCGCTCGTCTAGGGCAGGAGGCAAATAATGTTGACTTAGAGGTATGAAATTGTTGCTTCGCTGACTCAACCCTTTGATGTTGCGGTTCTCCACAATCTCCGGCAGACTGAACTCAGTTGTTGGTGACGCAACGGGCGCAGGTGTAACGGGATTGCTAACCACAGGTCGTCCATATAAAATCGACTGCGATAGTGGCAACTGAAATGAGGCGGGATCCAACTGATTGTAGCTGCCAAAGTCCGCAGGTGCAGCAAAAAAGTGAGCCACATCCGCTGTGGATGATGTGATTGAAAGCAGCAGTAGAAGGGAGCTTAAGATTATCGAACACGTCCAATTGGTTGACATTCTGTCAGATCACTAACTGATTGAACCGGGTGTGGGTGTGTTTTTATAAGGTACTGGTCGTGATTGAAGCTGACCCCAATTGTCTGCCAATAATCGGATTTAAATACGCAGAACCACGATTTTGTTTTGAAAAACTTTCCTCACTCACGATACACAGTCGCTTTTACTTGTATTAGGTCAGGTTATGTAAAAAGAAAAAGACTCGCATTAATGGTCCCTAGAGGAATCCAGTTTCAACACCCGCTGATACAGGTAGTGGAGATCGCATCCTGTTGCAATTCTCTGGGGACAATGGCAGTCAGTCAAATCTACAAATCATTTGCCATTTGACAGGTCGACTAATGACAACACGTATTCTCAACAACAGACACCAGCAACATTTTGGCCATACTGCAGATATCCGCTTGGTCAAAATCAAAGAAGAGACGCCAGCGCCAATCAAACTTAACGAACCATATACGCCAACGATGTGTCGTTAATTTGCCCCAAGATGGGCAGACAAAGTAATGTCAGTCGCAATATTATATATTGGATATTTGACGTACTATGCAGCAGTACCATTAACTGCCCAGCGACACCAAGCACGGGCTTGTTAACGCGCGGGAAACATAAAAAGACAGGCAAAACATATCAAATATAATCTATAATTAATAGGAGGGAAAGCAATTACAAAATGGATGATATAAAATGAACGTTTTAAGTTGGGGAATATACACAGTGAAGTCACGAATGCAAATTGTATTCGACGATTGTTCACAACATACAATATCGAAGTTTTCTCGATCGGTGCAAGAAAACTTAACTTCGTCGTATCGATATGCAAAATTTTGTGTTTCTATTAGTTATCATATCTGTGATCCACGCATTTTGGATCCACGTTTAAAACTCTTTTATCTATTTTCAAACGGCAAAAATAACAATGACAAGCTTATGAAAATCTCTTGCATTTTTCATGAACAATTCTTCCATTTTCTGTGGGAATTTAAACTATTTTAAATTAAGCTCAAACTCTAATGTTTCTTAACATCTACTATAAGTTAAAAATGTTTAAAATGCTACTTCATTTTGTGTTAATATTCTCAAAGCAATAAAGCAATTAATAACAGAAAACAGAACATCGAACAGAACAATCTTGAGGTAATACATATAGTAGTAGCATTACATAAAGCATCTGTTTATTTTTATATTTTAGTCCCTCTTTAAGTTCAACCATTACAATGCTTTAAGCTTTTCGAATTTCAGGGTTTTCTTTTAACAGGTTTTTTTTATAGTCAAAAGAAAAAAATATATAGTAAATGTAATTTTATTTTAATGCTAATTGTATGTATCATATTGCATATTATTAATATATAATTAAATACATCATTTATACATATAGATAGATTTTTAATTATCAAAATAAGCCGGGTATCTATTTGTTAGGGTATCTGTTTTGTGCACGGTATCTGTTTCTTAAGTATATCATCGTCATTGTTACCCAACAAAGTGGTGCCAAAAATAAAGTGAAAGAAGTAGATCGCGATAAAAAATGTCCCACGGTCAACTTCAAAAAGATTGACAACAACGGCCAAACACTGTTAATGGAGGCTGAAACGAATGCCAAATAATTCAATTAATGTTAAAGGTATCATTGGTTTACTTAAGCATGTGTCGTATAGCGAAATGATTTATTGAACATAATTTGATAATAATATACATTTTATTTCAATAAAAATAAATTTATTATGACATTAAGTATCTTTACTCAGTTTCAGTTTTATTAACTCTAGTTGTTCATACAGGTGTTCTTTGTTGGATCACGATGCCAGGTACCTCGTTTCCCTCCAATAACGATAACTTCTCCTATGGCTTTCCCACGGCAACTACACAAAGCGAGCGGCTGCTACAAGCACAGAATCGTCGCAAATTTAGTTTTCCCGCCACACTCCACTCGGCAGCTTTACTAGAGGTGGGACAGCGGGAGACGACGCGGAGGCGTCTCAGTAACGTCAGTGATGTGGTTACCAGAAAACTTTCGTATACCATTGGCTGGAAGGCTGCTCAAATACCTGCCCAGGACATTATAACCCAGGTAATCGAGATTGGGTAAATCTTTAAAGTATATTTAAAACCATATCTAATCTTAGGGACGATGTCTTTGTGGACACTATATAAAAAGACGTCTACGCCGTTCAGGACTTTTCAATAAGAAGTTGGGACTGCAGCGCATTAGAAGCATTTTGGGTAGTAGCAATGCATCATTAGGTATTGTTCGCGATGTATTTCCAGCGGTGCAAGTCGTAAGTGAAATGCAAATTTTTATAAAAGAGAATAAAATCTTAATCCTATTGCAGTTGGGTGATGAACTGGAGCGCATGCATCCGCGGGTCTATAATGGTGTTGCTCGGCAAATTTGTCGAAATCCCGGCGGTGAGTTTCACACACCCGATGCTGTCAGTTTGCTTCTCGGCGCCGTGGGTCGAGAACTATTTCGAGCTGAAATCACTTGGAGCAAGGTAATCTCGTTGTTTGCTATAGCCGGTGGCCTGTCAGTCGATTGTGTGCGTCAAGGTCATCCCGAATATTTGCCAAAGCTTATGGAGAGCGTATCCGAAGTAATTGAGGATGAGCTGGTTCCCTGGATAAACGAGAATGGCGGATGGGTAACTTATATACTTATTTTGTAATATCAATGATAAAACAAATATAAATTGTATGATATTTATCATTTTAGAACGGCATTAACACACACGTATTACCTACAACCAGCAGTTTGAATCCTCTGGAATGGACAACTCTAGTCATCGGGGTTGTATTTGGTTTGATTTTATTCTTTATGTTATTACGTTTTATTTTTAATACATTAATTCCGAAAATATACCAACGATTTACGCATTGAGTGCAAAACTTTTAAAAAAAAGATTTTCTCTTTATTCAATAATATTATCAAATGAATGGATTATTAAATTTGGAACACATTCTAATACTGTCAAAGGATTGGTCTTTACCAATTAGCCATATAATAGAATATTATAAGTTTGAGCCAACTGGACATTGCTCGAACCTGTCGTCTCCGATCCCATAATGTACATACATCTATTCAAGTGATATTAGTTTCTTCAACATTTTATATATTTATTTATGAAATTGTCTTTAATGTAAAGCACTAGTTTTTGATGGTACAAATTCATTTTATCAAATTTATTTTTATAAGCATTTGTCTATTACCGAATTTTTTAAATTGATTAAACCAAGTGTACCGGCTTGAAATTAGCGTTATTGTTGTACGTATTAAAAACTAAGTTTCAATCATTTTATTTCAAGTTTTGCCCATTGCTGATATACTTATCTGTGCATATTATTGTAGAATCAATGAGAATCATGTCTTTAAAAAATGTATCTAGATATCGTGTCTATAAAAAAAATGAAATCTTTATCGCAAGAATTGTTCCTTATCACCTCATTTACATCCTACCGCTCACTTCATTGTACGCCTGGCTATATTGGTATAGTGCGACAATAGTAATTTTTTTATTTGACAAAATGCTGAAACATTTTACTTTCGATTAGATCTCTTGTTAATGCTAAGGTTTATTTCGGACAGTTGTAAGATTCTTTGATAGTTAATTATAAATATTTAATAAATTATTTAAATGTTAATATATTTATTATTTAAATATATTTTTTTTTTTTTATTGGACACATTTACATTTCGGAAACTTTATCTTAAATCATACAGTAGTGCAGTTTGAATATCTTGGCGCGTCTTTTTTATTATATTGTAGTGTGGTGAGCAGCGTTTGGTTTTCACCTCGAAAAACATCGCAAGACTGGAAAAAATATACTGAAAATGTTGTTCCGATATTTTTACACTTCTCATGATTCCATATGTGATTTATTGAAATATATGTTGGCAAAATCACATAAAACTTTATGTTATAACAAAATAAACGATATAAAATCTCATAAACGTATAATTTTATAAAATTTTTTGCAATTTGTTTTGTATATTTTCTCATTTAAGCGATTTTAATCGAGATAAACACAATATGTTGACAAATAAAATCATCGAATTATAAAAATTGAATTACTAATTTTAATATATCATTTAAATTATTTTTTATTCGACAAAATGCAAATTTTGTACTTTTTCACAATTAAAGTTCGTTTACATATCATGCAGTTATTCTACAACGCGATCGGTCACATTCAAAATTGATGTGGAAACGGCAAAGTGGCTTAAAAAATATGTAACAAAAATGCCATAAAGCGAAAAAGCTTTTCAATAGTCAAGCTCTCAGTTGAGAATATCGCAAATATTGTACAGCATTCCTTATTTAACTTCGCTAACACGAATACCGATGGTAATTATTTATATTGAATAATACTTATTCAATACAAATTATAATTTTTCGTATGAATCTAATCATGAGAATTTAATTTGGCGCCAAACTGTGTGTAACGTAACCGACTGGCAGGCACATTAAGCAGCTAATATTGCCGTCCCGCTTTAATAAGCTTTCATTGCGTGCTTTTTTGGAGCTCGACCCCAAAGCAAGCAGGCAGCGCAGTCATGCGAGGCGAAGCAGCAAACAGCAGCTGAGTTGACGGCGCACACTCTCACGCGTAGAACATCGCGGCCGCTTAATTTTGTGATCGAGACGAAGCAGAGCGGCAATAGCCTAGCGTTTGCACAACATTTTGTCTCGTATACTCCCGGTTAAAAGTTCAATGCAAAGTGAAGCAAAACAACAATACAAAAAAATACACGCGCTACAGCAAAAGGTAAAGGCAACAGTAACAGCAGCAGCAGCAGCAGCAGCAGCAAAAACAAAAGCGAAAAGAAAGCAAGGGGCAGCTTTAAATTCAATCGCTAAGCAGCAGCGCAGCAGCAACAAGTTTTTTTTAGTTGTTTTCTTTTGTGTGCGCCGTTCGTGTATGTTTGCTTGCTCTTCGCTGTTTGCTTTGTGCTTAATATTTATTGTCAAATTTCGTTTGTTTTGCTCACTTTATCAATTCAATCGACAAACTGCATCCAAAAAAGCGCAAAACAAGTTGTGTTAATTGCAAGGCGAATTCAACTGTAATAATAAAAGCTCTACTTTTCCAAAACTTACATCGACTTAGAGCTAACAGGGCAATTGCGAAGGCTAACGCGGAGGCGGAGACAAGAGCTAGAGCTAGAGTTAGAGCTAGAGGGAGCAAGCAAGCTTGATTCTATCTTCGAGCCGCATAAATGACAATGACAATGTCGACCGCCGCCGTTCCAACCACCAGCAGCACCCCCAAACTGGCCAAGTTCAAGTCTTCGTCATTGGACCACGAGATATATACCGCCAATAGGCGAAGCACTATCGCCACCTCAGGCACCGATTGGAAGACATTGCGAGGTTCACTCAATGGCAGATCCGGGCATGGAGGCAACCTAAATGGAGGGTCTGCCGGAATAATGGGGCACATGACCCGTGCTGCGTCCACTTCATCGCTGGCCAGCAGTACGCGCACCATAACCAACTATCAGGAGTACAAAATGGAAATTATTAATCAGGTAAGCCAGCGCGAAGCGAAAACGATAAAAATAAAAAACGTCAACAAAAATAGTTTATCAACGAGAAAATACCCTCGGGAAAAGGTTTGACGAAATATTTCGTACTAAAAATAAGAGCTGAGATCAGGCTATCAGTTTTTCTACCTAGTTCTGCATCAGCACGATCTGAGATATGAGCTAAATTTTAGAAGTACAGATTCAGATCAGAATTTAACTACATCGACTACTTTTAACTTTTTAATCCAATTGATATACTATAAAAATGAAACAGTTTTATAGTTCGATTTATATGGTTAACTTATTTCGGTCTTGCTACTTATTTAAAACACAGTCTTATTTTTTGGTATATGAACTTTTAATCCATTCAGAATGTTAACTGTCGAACAGACTTTAATCTTTCATTGTTTACTTCTACCACAGCTGTGTAAACAAACCATTTTATATAAGTAGATATAAATTTAGATAATTAAAACAAGACAACAAAAGTTGAGTGATCTGAGCCACTTCCACTAGTCTATGATATAAAACAATCTCTATATGGAACTTAGGGTATCTTGATGTCGGGCTTGCTTTTGTTTGACTTCTATTTATTTTTTGTGATTTGTTTATCTCAGCTGATAGCAAAGTTAATAGAAAATGCACCCATTTTACATGAAATTGTTGACATTTCTCAGTTGTCATCATAAATATTTTTAATATTTATTTGCTTGCTGTCATCATATACTTAGAAACAATTTTGTAGTTTCATTAGATAAATATGGTATACATTGTTTTCTGATGTGTTAATAGGTAACTCATCTGATGCAAATTTATTTATGTTATTTTTACTCTTAGTAGTTAAACATAGTTGCAGTTTTATCTTTTGCAAATGTTGATGAATTTATTTCTAAGTTTGAAAGACTCTATCTCTATTTATCGGAGATGCCTTCGACAGTCATTATCTATACTCTAGGCTATCAGCTACCTGAAAATATTACCCAATGATAACATTGGAGAAACGAAGCAGACAATACCAATAAAATGCGAAAAATAGTTTATACAAGTGCACATAATGCCGATAGATGATGGATTCGATGAAAAGTCTGTTCAGAATATTTAGATCGCCATATGATAATAATTATATCAGAGCTGTTCAAACAAATGTGAATGATTTATGGATGAAAAAGTATATAGTATAAACTTAGATCTCAAGTAGGTGATTAACCGCTTGGCAAAAAAACAGAAAAAAAAACACGAAACAGTTACATTTTACTTATTTTTCAAAAGTCTATTTAACGCTTCAATATCAGGGCAAGGCCAACATTATTTTGGTTTTTTTTTCGGCGATCTCTAGCGTGCAATGTGCAGACATACATATATTTTTGTGTATAACAACTTGACAATTTATTGATTGTTTCTCAAATTGGTTGGCATGACGAACAGTAATTGTGCAGTTGAAAGTATTAGATGAGACTATAATAAATGTGAGCGGCGTGACATTGTAAATTAAACGATCAATAATGATATGCGTTGATAGTTTAGTCAGAATAACAAGCTTGAAATATTAAGGTATTCAATAATAATAAAACTTTTGTATATATAGTAATTCAATCAATTTTATGGAAGAGTCTAATACTGCCAACAAAAAGTTTCGAATGTTAAAAAAAACGTATGTTTTTAATTGAAAATTGTATTTTCATCATGCACAATTAAATAATAAATAAAGTTTATAATCCTATCCCTGGGATCAGGTTTCAGGATTTATTATCCGCAAAACAGACATCAAAATGACGGTAATAACTTTTCGAATTTCTTAGATTTGAGATTCTTGAATTTTGTTCAATTTCAATTTCCCAACCAATATCTATTAATCTTTTTTAATTTCGAACCAAGCCCATGCTAATAAACCTTTGGTTTAGATAAAAAATAATATCAAAGTGCCAATTTTGGCATAAGTGGTCATAACAACATCTATATATACTGTGCGTTTTTAAGCAAGATTATCGTACACACTTAATCTGCTCAATCTATACTATCCAATATATTATGTTTGAGTATACATTCTGTTTGTATTATCTTGGAAGAACTGTCATTAACGCTAAACTTTAGCTTTCGTTGTTACACTATAGTATGATTCCTAGTGCCTGAAATGTGTGAATGAAATTTAGCAGATATCACTTGTACCTAGAAACCCAAAAGCAAAGGCGCCCCACTACCATAAAACTTTTGTTTAGCCAAAGAATGAACAAGACAGATACCCCACTGATATTCGTAATGCTGGCGATTGAATACTCTTTCACTGAGATATGTAATATTACTGATGATTAGGATGATATATGTTATATGTATACATATCTATATAATGATGTATGTATGTATATATTTTTATCTGTTACTAATTCTGATATGACTGAATTTTTACATTTTCGTTAAGTGCTTAATACTCTTAGTAAGGGAAACTCTAGCAAACACAGCTATAAATACGTTTGCAATGCATACGTCGAATTCGATTAAAGAGGAAAATAGAAAAAATCTTAGAACTGTTTCCCGAATTCATAATTTATGATTCCGTGTGCCCGGAAATTTTGACCAGTGCTTGATGTTCAGATTGAACACTTTGTTTGTAAATTGGCATTGATGGGCAGCCGGGCAAAAGATCAAACCTGCAATTGTAGATAAGAGTTGATATAATTGATTTTACTATTTATTAATTTTTGCCTCTTTCTGTGTACTCATTAGGGCAAGTGTTTGTGTGGACAATATATAAGGGCACGGCTACGTCGAGCAGGTGTTTTGAATCGGAAGGTGATACAAAGACTGCGCAATATATTGGAGCCATCATCCCATGTCGTCTACGAGGTGTTTCCAGCCCTCAACAGCGTAAGTATCAATAAGAATATAATCTCTTTTACCTTATTTCATTATTCTATTCCTTATTATCTTTTTACAGATGGGGGAAGAACTTGAACGTATGCATCCACGCATTTACACGAACATCTCGAGGCAATTGTCACGCGCACCTTTTGGTGAACTGGAGGACAGCGATATGGCTCCCATGTTACTGAATCTGGTCGCCAAGGATATTTTTCGAACAAGCATCACCTGGGGCAAAATTATATCGATATTTTCGGTGTGCGGCGGATTTGCCATTGACTGTGTCCGCCAGGGTCACTACGATTACTTGCAATGCCTGGTCGACGGTCTAGCCGAGATCATTGAGGATGATCTGGTTTATTGGTTAATCGATAACGGCGGTTGGCTTGGACTCCAGCAACATATACGGCCTCGCGTCGGTGAATTCACATTTCTTGGCTGGCTGACTCTATTCGTGACCATCTCGGCTGGCGCCTACGTAGTATCGAATGTTTGCAAGCGAATTGGAAGTCAGTTGTACTCGTTATTATTTTAGTATCGGGTCGCCTTAGCTAGCTTTAATTGTACTGTATAGTCAGTGAGACATAGTTTCAATCATTCCTCCTTACAATTTTTATTAGCATTTAAAGAATTATATTTAATGTTTAATATTGATACTTGTTATATTGTTTTTGTATATAATGCTTACTAAGTGCCAAACAGAGTAAATAAATTACAACACATTTGATTTGCTTATTTAATTTTAAATTCCGCGGCAATCATCAGTGGTAAAAAATATCGATGAGACACTATCAATGCATCGGGTGTGACCATAAACAGTTTCTTAAAACGTTGAGGACATTTCATCTGGTTACTCTTTATTTGATAGTTGGAGGATGTAGATGAGAAATACGATTAGCTACAGGAATCTGTTGTTTCCATCTATATTAATGAATCAGTTCTATTGATGTAAAATATGGGTGCCTTTTTTTGACAAGATCATTTGAATATACATATATCGCTACACCAAATTCATCAATGCGAAATTTTTAAATTGTAAACAAAACAAAAACAGCTGATACACGGGGATGCGTTTACGCTTCACAGAAATGCTTTCTTTGAAAATCATAAACATAAATGCTATAGTTAACGCACTATAGCATCAAATATATATACATGGTCCGGTTCAGTTAAATTGCACTATTCCCTTTGCTATGTCGTTATTTTTGAATATTTATTTGGTATAGTTGGTTATTTTACCGATTACTTTCGTTTTGAAAAATTTGTATAAAATACATCGATAACTCGAAGTTATCGATGAATGTCCATCTCTAGAGTATCATTGAATTTACACTCATGACATATGTATATTGTGGGTGCCAAAGTCAGAGATATAAACAAGTGCTTAAATTATAATAATGCCATGTCAGGTGCGCATATCTTCAGACCTTAGCATATTAAATCATTAAGTTCAATCATTATTTGGATTATTTTGTGATTATTACAGGACACTCTGGGAAAGGCGTCGCGACAACACCGTTGCAATTACACGTGGAGGGGAAAAAGCAAAGCAACATAGATCATTTCGTAATTGATTCCTGCTCCGATGAGATCTATTATTGCGAAGATTGTGGCAAAGATTTTGACAGCATCGATGCGTATAACAAGGCGCACAGTGGGCCAAACAGTTGCGTTGGTATCGCTGAAACTGGATCCCTCTTCACAGTCCACTCCATTGACGAGAAGGATGAAGCCTATTTGGGTGAAGACACAATCGATAGCGACACCATTGTGATTGAAGATGAAGCTATCGAGGAGCTTGACAATGTAAGCGAGCCGCAGCTTTGGGAAGTTCTGGACGATAGTGAAGTGGTGCCAGTTGCAGACACTGATTCATATGCGGAAATTGATGTTGAACTCGAGCAGCTTCCCAATAAATCCGAGCGCTACTTTTGCTTTGATTGCCACAGCATATTCGAAACGCGACAAAGCGCCGAGGAGCACAGCTGCCCTCAAGTCAGAACCAAATACCGAACCAGGTGCAAAGCAAAACAACGCATTATTTGCCAAAACGCAAACGCCAGTGAGACGGAAAGTTGCCAACAACACTTCAACTGAAGGCAGCAGCAGTATCACGATATGCAATATTTGCAGCACGCAATTCAGTTCGGCAAAGTGTCTGAAGTTCCATATGCGAATCCACAACGAACGTGCCTCCAAGTCCATACAGGACGCGTTGCCCGTTGGTGCGCATCAGCAGTACAGCGAACTCGATCAGTTCTATTGCGAGATCTGCAATAAGAGGTAAGCATAATTTTTCGACTCTTAGTTCTCAGCTAACGTCTACTCATCTTACAGCTTCGAACAGAATTTGTTGACGGTGCACAAACAGATGCATCAGAGCCAGAATAAGTTCTCTTGCGGCACTTGCAATCGCAAATTCGACAATATCACCAACTATGAGATGCACCTCAAGATTCATGAGCGCCAATCAAAGAAGAACAACAACAGCAGCACCACCAGCGCAACAACAGCCGCAGCAACAAAAGCAACGATATTGCCAATGGCAATGCGAAGCCAGGATTTCCCTGTCAATACTGTGAGCGTGTCTTTTCACGTCCCTACGAGAAGGTGAAACACGAGCGTGTCCACACCGGAGAGAAGCCCTACAGCTGTGAAGTGTGCGGCAAAACCTTCCGCGTCTCCTACTCCCTGACTCTACACCTGCGGACGCACACCAACATTCGTCCCTATGTGTGCACAACCTGCAACAAACGGTAAGAGTGGTAGATCCGTTATCTGAGGCTACTTTGGCTAACTATCTCATACCCAACAGATTCAAATCGCATCAGGTTTACTCGCATCATTTGCGCATACACAGCTCAGAACGCCAGTATGTCTGTGATAGCTGCCCAAAATCGTTTCGCACCTCGGTGCAGCTCTATGCCCACAAGAATACGCATACAAAGCCGTATCAATGCGCTGTGTGCAATCGACCCTTTGCTTCGCTGTACGCTGTCAAAGCTCACATGGCAACCCACCGAACTGGCGACGCGAAAAGCATCAGCAATGCGGCAGTCAAGAGTCAGCAGCTGACGAATAAGTATTGGTGCGTTACCTGTGGGGCAGAGTATGCGCGTCCCTTTGCTTTGAGGCTGCATATGAAGGCGGCGCATGGACATCCCGATGACGCGGACTCCCGTCTAGCCAAGGTGCCACCCTCCATCGATGATGACAACAATGAAGTCATGGTACCCGACACTGAAACGGCTGTGCTAATTGCGGCAGCTAATGCGGATTCGGCGGCATATTTGGATGCAGGCGATGACTTGGATGTGATTAGTGCAGAGCCAAAATACGAAGAATGCATCGAAGTCTCAACTGATGCGGTGAGTGTTGCAGTGTAAACGCGTGAAATTGTTTACTGGTTCGTTATTCTTGTTCAAATGAGTCAGCTCATTCATATAACAGTAAATGTGCAGTGGACCGTCTAATGCATCGCTTTTTCTCTTTTACTCTTCTAGTTTGATGTAGAAACCTTTCACAGCGAAGAAATCATTACAGACTGGCTAAAGTGAGAATAAAAGCAGCGTGTTTTACTTGTGAATATTTATTGCTGGCGTACATACATCTTGCATATAATAAAATAAGTTAAGAAAATTCAAAATGGATTCTTGATTACAACTAACTGCATAATATAATATTAATAATATATGTATAATTGCTAAAAAAGTACAAACATAAAACTGAATTTATTGGTAAACAGCATTCTAGCATCATCAACATTATAAACTATTCTTGCTCCTCCGTTTTCTCTGACTCGTTGTCATCGCCATCATCTGCGTCGCATATTTCCTTTAGTACCTCAACCAGATTGTTGGCCGTGTCGAGTTCCTTACGCATTATGTTGATCTCCTCCTCCAGGCCCTCGATTCGCTCGTGCAAATGGCGATTCTCGTTCAAAGTGTCCTCTAGCGCAGAGCGACGCTGCTCTGCCAGCAGTTTGTAGTAGTTCTCGCCAGGCTCACATTGGCTGGTTAAATCTTCAGCGGTAATTGGCTTATCAGCGTCGTTAACTTCAGCTTCAGTTTGTGTGTCAGCGTCCTGCGTGGCTATTGTTGTTGTGGTTGTTGAACTAGAGTCAACGCATTTGCGTTTTCCATACTTTGGCGCTATATTCACGCCAGCTTTCAAGCGACTGAGCTGATCCACAATGGAAACGCGACCAGATCCCGTAAGATTCTCCTTGTCGTTGGCGTTTGCCTGCAAAGGCTTTAGGGTTTTGCGTTGTTGCTTCAGATGCTCCTGTTGTTCGGCCTCACTCTCAACTTGAATGTAAACTCGCGCAGCGCCTGAAGACATTTTCAAGTAGTTTCGTTAGTCGCTTTGATAAATGTTGTGCTTGCGCTTTATTTGTTAAAACATTAATAACCAAGCGCTTTGACTCGCGTTCTTTCTTGAGGTTTATGTTTGCGTTGTGATGGCCGCCAAAATGATGCCGCGTGCTGCTGCACAGCACTGTTTTGAATAACATTTCACAACACTACAGCGTACAGTATTCTAAATACTAACCAAGTGCTATGGTCACACTCCGGTATATATTTGCGGTATCTGGCTTGCCAGCCCTGAACAGCTGACTGCAATCGCGCTTGCAAACGTTTTTGCGGCGTTTCTTTTGTTGTTTTTATATTATTGGAAAACAAACAGAAAAATGGTTGAAAATACAACATCGGCGCTGCATGTTGAGCTTAAATTTGTAAGTATACCGTCACCACGTATACGCATTTGATTATCTAATTGCATACTTACGTATTTACTCATCCACAGGACGAGGAGGATGTGCCGTATGAAGAAGAAATTCTTCGAAATGCATATTCTGTAAAGCATTGGCTACGCTACATCGACCACAAGGCTAAGGCGGCCAACCATGGAGTGAATCTGGTCTATGAGCGCGCCCTCAAGGAGCTGCCAGGTAGCTATAAGATCTGGTACAACTACTTGCGTACACGCAGGAAGCAAGTGAGAGGCAGAATTCCCACGGATCCCATGTACGAGCAGGTGAACAACACTTTTGAGCGGGCTTTGGTGTTTATGCACAAGATGCCACGCATATGGATGGACTACGGCACATTCATGAGTTCGCAGTGCCGCATAACACGCACGAGGCATGTCTTTGATCGCGCACTGCGTGCGTTGCCTATAACGCAGCATGGTAGAATTTGGCCATTGTATCTGAAGTTTGTGCAGCAGTACGAGATGCCCGAGACTGCGCTGCGCGTCTTCAGACGCTATTTGAAACTGTTTCCGGAGGATGCCGAAGAGTACGTTGCGTACTTGCAGGTAGGTATTCAAATATTCATATGATGTATGTAAATCTAATGTTTGACCATTGGTGATTACAGGAGGCAGGTCGTTTGGATGAGGCCGCTCAGCAGTTGGCGCACATTGTGGATAATGAGCACTTTGTATCGAAGCACGGTAAATCGAATCATCAGCTGTGGAACGAACTCTGCGATCTAATATCGAAGCATCCACATAAGGTGCATTCACTCAACGTAGACTCGATCATTCGTGGTGGTTTACGTCGCTACACAGATCAGTTGGGACATCTTTGGAACTCCTTGGCCGACTATTATGTGCGCTCTGGTTTGTTCGATCGTGCTCGCGACATATACGAGGAAGCCATTCAAACCGTGACCACAGTGCGTGATTTTACACAAGTTTTTGATGAGTACGCGCAGTTTGAGGAGCTGTCGTTGAATAAGCGTATGGAACAAGTGGCGAATGATGTAGAGGCAAACGAAGAGGATGACATTGATGTGGAGCTTCGCTTGTCTCGCTTTGAATACCTCATGGAGCGTCGATTACTGCTGCTCAACAGTGTATTGCTGCGCCAGAATCCGCACAACGTGCACGAGTGGCACAAGCGTGTTAAGTTGAACGAGGACAAGCCGGAGGAGATCATCAACACTTATACCGAGGCCGTGCAGACTGTCCAGCCAAAGCAAGCGGTGGGTCAGCTGCACACTCTGTGGGTTGAGTTCGCCAAGTTCTACGAGACCAACGGCCAGTTGGAGGATGCCCGTGTTGTATTCGAGCGCGCAACTCAAGTGGAGTTTGTCAAGGTCGAGCACTTGGCTGCAGTGTGGTGTGAATGGGCCGAGTTTGAGTTACGCCAACAGCAGTTCGAAGAGGCACTCAAGCTAATGCATCGTGCCACAGCCGTGCCAAAGCGGAAGGTAGCATATCATGACGATACGGAAACGGTGCAAACTCGTCTCTATAAATCACTGAAAGTGTGGTCCATGTACGCTGATCTTGAGGAGTCGTTTGGCACGTTTAAAACATGTAAAGCAGTCTACGAACGCATCATTGACTTAAAGATTTGTACGCCGCAAATCATCATCAACTATGGCTTATTTCTGGAGGAGCACAACTACTATGAGGAAGCTTATCGTGCCTACGAAAAGGGCATCGCGTTATTCAAATGGCCAAATGTCTATGACATTTGGAACTCGTATCTATCCAAGTTCTTGGAACGGTATGGCGGCACCAAATTGGAGCGTGCACGTGATCTGTTTGAACAGTGTTTGGACCAATGTCCGCCGGAGCATGCCAAGTACTTTTATTTGCTGTACGCCAAGCTTGAGGAGGAACACGGATTGGCGCGTCATGCGATGGCTGTTTATGATCGAGCGACAAGCGCCGTGAAGGTTGAGGAAATGTTTGATATGTACAACATTTTCATTAAGAAAGCCGCCGAGATTTATGGACTTCCACGTACACGTGAAATCTATGAGAAAGCTATTGAAGCTTTGCCAGAGCAGCACATGCGACACATGTGTGTCAAGTTTTCCGAATTGGAGACCAAACTGGGCGAAGTGGATCGAGCCAGAGCAATCTATGCGCATTGTTCGCAGGTAAGAGTAAGATACGAGCACACATTTTTAGCTCGACTTTAACTTTAATATTTGTTTTTGCTCGATAGGTTTGTGATCCTCGAATTACTGCCGATTTCTGGCAGACTTGGAAGGAGTTTGAAGTGCGCCACGGAAACGAGGACACAATGCGAGAGATGCTGCGCATTAAGAGATCCGTCCAGGCCACCTACAACACCCAGGTCAATATGATGGCTGCCCAATTCCTCAACAAAGGCACTGCAGCTGCCGATGCTGGCGCTGGCGCCGATGCTATGCGTCAGCTGGAGGAGAAGGCGAGGCAGGCGGCGGCTGAGGCAAAGCAGAGTCAACCAGAGAGAGCTGCTTCGAATATTATGTTTGTGCGTGGAGAGACGCAAGGCGGTGTCAAGGACAAGCACAACACTGTTGTTAATCCCGATGAGATCGATATTGGCGACAGCGATGAAGAGGATGAAGATGAGGACGAGGAAAACGCTGAAAATGAGGAAACATCAAATGGAGCAGCAGTCACAAAAGCCGACGATGAAGGTCTGGCAATGAAGAAGCTGCGATTCGAGCAAAAAACAATTCCTGCTAAAGTGTTTGGTGGACTTAAGCCAAAAAATCGTGAGGATTCCGATGAGGAATAACAAAGTTTGCTAAAAACAACATCAAAGTTTTTTCCCAACATTACTTGAAACACGATTAAATTGGCAATATTTTATATTACTTCTACGATGAGTGTACTCTGAAAAAAATAAAACTGAAAGCTGATAATAAAAGGAAGAAAGTATTTCCAGCAGGCTCTGCTTCAGACTTGGCACTCGGATTAAACACAGCAAATATTAAAAACACATTTCACGTTCACATTCACATTACAAATATATATTCAGACGAATTTCGAAACACTATATACGAAAAAAGCTTTGACAAAATAACCGAGATAATGGCCAACTACATTGCAAATGCGCTGAGCAAGAGCAAAACCATCTACAGGGGAGTGCAATACATGAGAGCGATCACCCAAGTCGGGGGGCGACTCTTGGCAACGTGTCCAAGACCGACTGGCGATCAGCAATTGCGTCGCTATGCCATCAAATGCGATGAGGGAAGTGTGGTAAAGGGCGTTGTTGTGGGCGTTTATTCTAAGGAAGGCGACAAGGAGGCAAAGCTCACGACCAGCGGGGAGAAGTTTGACGATCGGGCCCAGGGCAAGATATCGGAGCTGGTAAGGGAAACGGGCATGAGGGGCGACCTTGGTAAGGGACTCGTCTTTATGAATGTGGACGCCGAGTTCAGTGCAGTGGCTGTCGTTGGCCTGGGACAGGAGGGTGCCGGATTCAATGACCTCGAGATGATTGACGAGGGCATGGAGAATGCTCGGGTGGCTGCCGGCGTCGGGGCGCGTGCTCTGCAAATGCAAGGAGTCACCGATGTCTTTGTCGACTCCATGGAATACCCAGAGCAGGCGGCCGAGGGCAGCGCCTTGGCCATTTGGCGGTACAACAGCAATCGTCGGAAGCAGGATCGCACACGCATACCCAAGCTGGAGCTCTACGATTCCCCAGAGGTTGATGCCTGGACGCGAGGTCTCTTCAAGGCCGAGTCGCAGAATTTAGCCCGACGTCTCTGCGATACGCCGGCCAACCAAATGACCCCAACGATTTTCGCACAGTCCACCGTGGATGCGCTGTGTCCCTGCGGTGTTAATGTCGAGATACGTTCGATGGACTGGATCGAGGAGAATCGCCTCAACTCATTCCTCATGGTCGCCAAGGGCAGCTGTGAGCCGCCAGTCGTGCTAGAGATCACCTATTGCGGCACAGCGCCCGAGGATAAACCCATCCTGCTGCTGGGCAAGGGACTGACCTACAACAGCGGAGGATTGTGTCTGCGTCCCAAGGATTGCATGCACATGTATCGCGGCTGCATGGCGGGCGCCGCTGCCGCTGTGGCAACGATTCGGGCAGCGGCTGCCCTCTCCTTGCCCCTCAACGTAAGCGCTGTGCTGCCGCTGTGCGAGAATATGCCATCGGGCATGGCGGTGAAGCCGGGCGATGTGGTTACCCTGATGAATGGCAAGACCCTGGGCATTGTGGACGTGAGCAAGGCGGGCACGGTGGTCATGGCGGATCCCCTGTTGTATGCCCAGAGTACTTTCAAGCCCCGTCTGGTCGTCGATATTGCCACACTGGGATATGGCGTCTGTTGTGGTCTTGGAGGCAGTGCAGCGGGCATTTTTAGCAATTCAAATTTCGTTTACAAGCAGTTCGAGAAGGCCGGCAGCTTGACCGGCGATCGCGTCTGGCGCTTGCCCTTGTGGAATTACTTCAAGCAGCTGGTCACACCGAACAAAACATTTGACATTAGCAATCGTGGCCGTGGTCCTGCCTCCAGTTGCATAGCAGCTGCTGTGCTACACGAGCTCGTCCCATGCGTTGACTGGGCTCATCTGGACATCCGCAACGTTGGCATGATGACGCAATATAATCCCTTGCCATATTTACTTCAGGATCGTATGACGGGTCGTCCCACACGCACCATCATCCAGTTCCTCTACCAGATGGCCTGTCCGGACATCAAGTAGTAGAATCTCATTGGCTTTTGTGACAATTGGCCCTCAGTGTTTTTAAAACGTTTCGTGTGGGTTTTCATAATTCATATATTTGATTGCAGTGCAACTTCAAAATCTACTTGTTTTTTTCAAACTGTAAGAAGACGCGTATAAGATAATTTATCAAGATATTAACTTTTAAGAGAATGGACGTGAAGTGGTCGTAAATCTGCAGAGTGTATTCGTACTTGTGTTAGAAAAAGAAAAGAAGAATAAATTGTAAAGCATATCTAAAATTTGTGGTTCCTCGCTCTGTGGGGATTTGTGGACCTGCTCAGTGGACTCATCATCCGATGGGTCATCTCTTCATCAAGCATGTCGCATATTTCAGATGTTATTTAATTAGTTTAATTGAGCAAAAATGGTAAATGTTGGGGCCCCAAAAGTGATGTTAAATATCGAAGTGGCTATGGGACGGGAAAGAGGAAGGGGAAGGTAGCGTGGCTTTCCTTTCTTGTCCTTTGCTTTTTTGTAGTCTACTTATGGGCGGCTTATTAGGCTAATTGCATAAAGTTGGCTTTAATGAGTTGAAAAACGGTGCCAAGCCTGGTCACTGAAAGCCACAAAGTATAATGTCAGTTCATTTTGTTGTTGTTGATGCTTTTGTTGTTGCTGGTTTGCTGCTGAATCTGTTGTGCTGCGAACTTTGAATTTATGACACGGCTTTAATGGGTTAACTAGGTTAATGCCCACACTCCTCGTTGCCTTCTTTCATCAAGCCTGCCTGCTCAGACGATTCGCTGGATCTAGCCCTTAAATAGTTTCACCCTTGCAGTGCCAACATAAATTTTGACAATTAAGCAAACATTTTGTGCTCAACTTCGCCAAATTGGCAGCCAAGAGAGTGAGAGATAGAGAGCGGAAGAGAGAGAGAGAGAGTGAGAGAAGCACACACTCCAGATTTGTGTGCGTCCCAAGTATCCCCTCAACACCACGAGAATGTGCACAAGTCATTAGGCCACAAAATTATAATTTTGAATCATTTTTCCAATTATCCGATTCGCTGATGCTAAGAATACACTGCCAAAGCTTTTGCCATAAAATTGATTCTTTTTACAAAAGCAATTTCTATACTTTAGGCTTAAAACTAATTATCGAATGGGATTAAGAGCAATTTGTCGATTATAGAGTATTCATTAGTGTACGACGCTTTCAGTTAATTTCTGCTAGCCCTTAGCACTTTCGAGTTATCTGTTTGGGACATATTAGAGGGTGAAGCTGCTAGCTAAGGGCTGAGGACTTGTGCTGGAGTGCAGCCAAATGAATTTACTAATGAGCAATCAGGCCTCAAGAATATAAAACATTTTTCGGGTAGGGGGGGTTTTGGGTGGTGCTCTTTAAAAACCTTATTGGAATGCCGACAGATTTGGCAGTGGTAAAATGAAACGACCAACAGAAGTTGAGATTCTTTTTGCGCATCGCATATTCAGCAAAGTCTTAATCATTAGCAACGACTACACAAAGCAGAAATCAGTGAGAATTATGATTGTAAATTTAAAGTACGTCACGTTCGTTGTCCAGCTGCAACGACTATATATTTGCAGAGACGACTCTGAACCACCTTTTTGGGGTTTGGCAGCCACCCAAAAATCCTTTGACGGGTCTAGAAAGAATAGCAATTGTGATAAAATTCAGCGTTGCTAATGCCGACCACAGCAAAATGCGATAAATTGCGGCTTATGATTGTTATACTCTCACTTCACGAGTTGCAACACTTTGTCATGACAGTTGTTCTCATAATTTTATCATATTATTTATGTTGTATTATTTATTTATTTGTATATACTTATCTATTTATTTATTTCTTTATTTATTATTTATTTATCAAGTTATTTATTTGTTATATCATTTCTTATTATATATGTTGTAAATGTGTGCTCATATTATTTATATTATATTAAGTTTTAATTATTCTTCACTTTGTTGTATGGTTTAAATTAACTGGTTGTTTTTTTGGTTATACATTTGGTGTGGTTTGATAAAAGCCCAAGTTTATTATATATATTTAAAACTAAATAGATGATATTCATCTTATTTGAAAACGGAAATTGTCAATTAAATAATACATTTAATTATTAATTGTAGTAATGCTACTGTTCAAAGTATACTTCTTTATAATAAAGGTGATGGCCACATCAATTTACTGATTCATATTACTCAGAAGTAAATTTAATTCAAATCATTAATATTTCTTAATTTGTCACAAAAAAGTTATTGGAAACGTCAAGTATTATTGGTTTGATTTAAGCCCGAATTTTTGAGGATTGCAGTTGGGATTGAGTTAACTTAATATATGTATATTTCTATACAAGTTTATTCTACTTATTTGAGTTTTCACTCATTCTTCTTGAGATCCTGGGTTCAAATGCTGTGCGATTCGGTGATAAGTACCTTTTAAATAGTTGTAAATAAAATACATATATAAGTGTGTTTAATTGAATATAATTAAACGATAATTAATAATAATGAAATTATGTAATAAATATTAACAAATTTTTTTAAAGAAAATTTTCTTAAAAAAATCCTTAGCCCGAATTAAACTATTTTGTAATAATAAAATTAAAAAATTTAGGATTAAGCAGATATTGACACCGCTATGCTTGCTATTATAATTTCAATATTTTAAGATTTATGTTTAACTTAATATTAATATTAAGTATATTCCTACTAATAATTCATGGTTAGTATCTAAGTATATGTTCAGTATGTGCATTTCCAAAGTGTGTAATACTTCTTAATTTACCTAAATCTGAAACTATGTTACTCTTATTAAATAGTAAGATGTGTTTTTCTTAGAGATGAGCTAATTGCATAGAGTATATGCTTGTATCCATCTGAGTTTTACAAGTCTGCTCACTCAATCACTTCGTCTTTTCCCCCCTCGTCTATCTCTCTATCTTGCTATCATTATTTGTCTGTGGGACAAACGCGGGGGAATCTCTTTCTGCGGTCGGATAGCTTCTGGCTAAAGTTTGGCGACTGTTTTTATTAAATTTTTTTTTTGGCTTTTGGGTTTTTCGATGTCGCTTTCTATGAACATTTTTATAGCATTGCGTCTTGCCTTGTTTTCCGACTGTGTATAGAAAAAAAAACACAGTTGCTGGAAATGATAATTTACACTTGAGCGCACACGTGAAAATGGGAAAGGCAATGCGATGCGATGCGATGTGATGGGATGCGATGGGATGCGATGCTATCCATGGGCTGGGACGCGCCTGTGCTGTGTGGTTTTGGCTAGGTTCTGCTATAAATTGCCAATTAATGGCAGACGCGCTGCGGTGGGTTTCATTTGCATTTTGCTTCGCATTGTTGCTAATACATACATACACCCCAAAAAGCGCACACACATCTATATCTATGTCTATGCATGTGTGTGTATGTGTGTGCGAGTTTATTCACATTCACATTCACATTCACCTTCATATTCATCTACATCCACATCCACATCCACACAATGCTTTTGCGATTGAAAACCGAACGAATTCTTTTTATCCGACAGTCGCCCACGCGACGTATGCTTAATTTTTGGCGCATTCTTTTCTCTAGCGTTTTTTTTTTCGGTTGTGTGTGTGTGTGTATGTGTTTTGACTGTCACACTTCAGTGGTTAGCGAGCGCCATTTTATTTTAAATTGTAGATGCGGTGCTCTGCATCCAAATGCAGACAAGTCAGATAGTTTCCAGCTTCAGCTCCATCTCCAGCTCCAGCTTCTGTGGCGCCCTCTTGTCCAATCCGGTCAAGCGTCATGCTAAATTCGTTGTGGTTTTTCTCGTTTCGCTCGTTGTCACAACAAATGCAAGAAGCATTCGGGCATATTTAGTTCAATTCACAACAACAAAAAAAAGTAGAGCAAATGCAGCTAACGAATAATGGAACATGCGGTGAATAAATGTTTTACGTAGAAAAATATAAACGAGAGCTCATTAAACAGCTAATTGAATAATTGGTTCATTGTTATTGTGGAAATCAAACGATATTTGTTATTTGTTGAATTGTTTTCACTTTAATTTCGCCTTGAACACTAATATCATTTATTTACTCTTATTGTTGAACGATTCTTGGCAGACATATAAAGTATATATCATATCAATTTAATGACACCTACTGAGCGTTGTCTGCACGAATGGTTCAAACTGTAAATACACAAATATATACAGATATATACATATATGCATATGCAAATAATATTGTCTAGGAACATGCAAATCAAATAGCCGGCAGAAACATGTACAATATTTGAAGCTGAAGTCATGTCTCTCATAACGAATTTGCTTTACTTTTCGCACTGTAAATGTGGACTTGACCTGGAAGCATGTTTACATTAACTTTGGTGTGTGTGTAAACACAATTTAAACAAAGATGCGCATACATATCTAACATATAATATTCGTTCTATATGCTTTAGGAAATTGCAATTAAGTTCTAGGTTGCAAAAAAAATGCACTAAAATTATCTTGATTAGCGACTGTCAGCGTGCTTAATCTTCATATATTGGAATTTCTGCATTGACGAGCTATAATTGAATAGAAAAGTTATACCACAATCGAAAGTTTAACAAAGAGCATAGATCGAGAGTTTTTAAAACAATTATTGTGTGTTAGTTCTGGTTTTCTGAAATTGTACTACATTGCGTATGTGTTATATTTTTTAATTTTTTTTTTTCATTTTTAGCAACTTTGAATTGTGTTGATATTATAACTTGTAGTTAATTGAGGTGGAACAATACTGAATATATATAAATATGTTTGTTTGGGTTATACGGAATTTATTGATGTGGAAGTTCTTGTTGTACGGTCAGAATACAATGAAGAACCTTATATTGAATAATAATATTGAAAAATTCTCTTTCAATGAAATTCCGCAAAATTGGTTAAGTTATTGGGTTGGTTATTCAATTTATTGTTTTTTAAACTGATGGAAAAAGTATGTTCTAAAAACTAAGATAAACCTTTTCCATCTCATAAAATATTTAATTTAAAAAAGATAGATTTGAATAAAAAATATTAATGAAAAAGATCAATCTTAAAAAGTTTTTGAAACAAGATTGATCTAATTAACTAATTGAATTAAGATTTGTCTAAAAAAGTTGTTGAATTAAGATCAATCCAACAAGAAACAAGATCACTGGAAATTAAAATCAAGTTGATATCAAACATTTCTCGAAATCTATGAATTTGGTTTTTTTTTCTTAAAGTGTGCCATAAAAATAACATATAGAGCAAACTTCTTAAAACTAATCAATCTAGACAGAGCTAATATTGTAATTGTTGATTTTAACATTTTAATTCTGAGTTAAATTTTGACATTTTTGCTATCTTCAAATTAAAATATAGAATTTTTGTGGAATCTTGATCTGGATTTAAAAATTTATTCTCTTGTTTTGAATTTAACGTTATTTTGTTATGTTAGCTAATATTTAAAGTTATTTGCGACAGTAGCAGAAGTAATTGACATAGATGGCATTAAATTATAGTTTGTTAAAAGCTATAATACTACCCTATTATATGCTTTTCAATTAAATAGGGTATAAAATCGTGAGCAATGTGTGCATTAATATTGGCCCACAAAATGACACAAGTTGGCAATGAGTTGGTTTACATTCAAAAGTAAATAATAATATTAAATATTGTTTTACAATTAAATAAATATGAATATAAACACACAATCGTTGAATTGTCTCTCTGTCTGACTGTCAGTATCGCCTCCCCTTTCCCCTCTTCCTCATCACTCATCATTCAATACCAATTGGAATCACAATTGAGCTGCTTTGCGTGACCTAGCCGCAGAGCGAGGAATTAAAATTAGTTTATTTGAATGCACTGGGCCGGCTAATGGACGTTGGACATTACCAATCTCGCACATTCAATTTCCCCTACCCCCTCCCCTCTCATCTCCCCCTACCAACGGGGGGTTTCCGAACCAACTTTTTAATTGTTCAATGCATTCGTTGCTCATACACAGCCAGAAACAGATTCAGAGTCAGAGTCAGAGTCAGAGCCAGAGCCCCATCACTTTCAGTTTATCGGGTGCATTGTTTGCTTTTTGGCCACGTTTGCCAGCTATCTGTTTCCCTCGCCCCTTGCCCCTCGCCCCCCGCCTCTTGCCCTACGGCCTGTTTGGCAACCTATTATTATGCTGCTGCTGTCTGTGACAATATTTTACGGTTTGTTTGATTTACTGTTTATTTATTGTTATTATTGAGTTGAGATTTTTCTGTTGTCTGGCATTGGCAACTCGATTCACGCCACGAATGCCAGACAGACAACGAATTTAAAGTCTGATAAAAGAATTGTACAATTCGCATTGATAAAGATTTAGAAACGCTTTTAAGGGTATAAAATATATACTATAAATGTACATAAATATATATTATTAGTGCGTATACATATATTGCTAGCAAGTGAGAAATGGGTAGCTAAAAATCTAAAACTTTGCGCTATAAATCCAAATTAATATTCCGAAAACTACTAAAGCATACTGAACGGTATATTTGGCATTAACTATTATACCATAACATTGTCGTATTATACAAAACATTGCAGTACAATTCTTCAAACTTATCAATTTAATAAACCAAAAAATACTAAAAGACACTGAATGGTATATTTGGTATATACTATTATACTATTTCTTATAAAACATTGCATCTTTAAGAGATTAAGATACCAATTTAATATTAAAAAAATACTAAAATATGCCGAATGGTATTTTGGGTATATACTATTATACTATAACACTGTAGTATTAAACAAAAACATTGCGGTATGTTTCCTTTAAGATACCAAATCAATAAAATACCAAAGAGTATATTTGGTATATACTATTACTGTCACTATATAATACTAATCGAATATACTATTACGTTGAAAATATACCAGAGAGTACAAAAAATATATCATGTTGCAAGATCTTACTATACTACTCTATACTACAATACATTCAAAACATTGAAAATATACTATATTGCACAAAATATACCATGTTACATACATCTCCTGCACTCACAAAGCGTGTTTAAAAATGCTAGATCATTAATTCAATTCGATAGCTACTCTCGTTATACGATGTGAAATATAGCATAAAAAAAAGTATTGCCATAAATTCGCACAAAACTTGTCAAAATCAAAAGCGCGGAAATGTCATATTACTCAGCCAAAAGTTGGACGAACGTAGTGGAACATAACAAAAGAGGAAATATATAGATATAGACTTCAATGTAAAAACTCAGCTACATGACTCTTTGTTGACGTTAACTAAACAAATTGCAATTGCATTCGCCAACACCTTCCTGTCCCTGTTTCCCTTTCTACATATTGTGCAAAAAAAAAAAGAAAAGAAAAACAACAATATTATCATTTTTATTTGACAATAATAAACATGTTGAAAACACTGTACAAAGCAAGAGCCAAGCCTAAAATGTGGTTCCTTGTTGTTGGTGTTGTTATTGTGGAGCCAACGTTGCAGGGTATGAGTCCCACCTTGGAGGTGCAAACGCAGGCTTCCACCTGCATGCCCGTTGAATGTCTTTGACGGAAGCAGCCGTTGCTGCTGTTCACCTTGGCGCACATGTAAGTTATGTTTTGGACTACATTCAAAAGTAAACAGATGCAGAAAAGAAATTTATCACAGTTGGAATCTTGTATTTAAAGCGGAGACTCAACTTACTGCCCCCTTTGAATATGTAGGAGTATTTAACGCAAGAGTAGCCCGGTGACATTTGACACAGATAATGCTCTCGATTCAGGGTATTATTTTGCCAAAGAGCTTTCACATCTGGCACCGTATCGTTTGCTAAAAGGTACAAGGTTTGCTTTATACGATATGCATTTTTTATAGTTATACTCACTAGTTGCTACCAGCGGCATTTCACAAGGTATTCCATTAAAGTCTCCGACTCTTGAATCGCAGTTTTCTTTTGGCAGATTCGATTTGTTCTCATATGGTCCGATCCAAGTGAAATGAAAACATTGTGGCACTATTTTAAAAGCAAAAAATTAGTCGTATTCTTATGGTTTCACTCGTTACACTTCACCAACACTCAGAAAATACATCCAGGCTACTAAAAAGTATTAATAGTAACGTCAGCATTAATTTAAATAATTGTTGTCGCATTTTCGATATGCTATTTTCTCAATTGCTTCGAACAGATAACCAATAATCGATGATATTAATTATTTTAAAATGTGCACTGCTTTTGTCACTGCCAGAGACAAACTGATATCTTGAAAAGCATTGCAATTGCTCGACGATCGATCTCCTTATCATTTTTAGATATGATTACTCATTCAGTTTTTTATTTTATCAAGGGGCAACATCATTTGTGCTGTATATTTTTTTTCTGTCGTATAAATGAATTGGATTTTACCATTTTATTTAGTTTTATTGACTCTGAATACACAAACTTAAGATTTTCTGCAATTTTTATTATTATTTGCATAGCAATCAATCGAGAGAATTCTTTAAGCTCTATTTAAGTTTTAAAAGTAATCTTAGTTACTACCCATTGCTTATATATAAAGTTAATTTCACTTAATGCAATTTCAATTGTTAAAAATCCTGCAGATCGTATTTGCTGAGTTTAAATTTCAAGGACTTAACTTTTCGCAAGGGTTGGCATGGAAGAAAAATAACTAAAATATACCATAAGTTATTTTAGGTATATTGATGCATTAAAAATATACTGTACAGTGAAAAATATACCAGATTGTTAGCCGAAGCGACCAAGACCCATAGTAAGTGTCCAATACAAAAGTATTTTTTAAGCGTCTTTTACAATTTTCGTCTGATCGCAACCAATATAAGTTGTGAAAATTAGAGCTATTATTGTATGTATGAAAAATAGCGACTCTAGCCTTAAACAGACGGACAAACAGACGGACATGACTATATCGTCTCAGCAATTGGTGCTGATCAAGAATATGTATACTTTATTGGGTCGGAGATGCCCTCTTCTGCCTGTTACATATGTTAGATTTCCTGGACGCACAGAGTTATAATATATAATACTCTCTTGGTAGCGGGTATACAAAATTGTACTCTTAATTTAGTAACATTTGAACTTCATCAACACTTAATATTTTTGTCGCAGGGGGAAAGAGAAAATCAATTTATTGTAATTAAAAATAGACACTCGTCTATTTGTCTTTTAATAATGGTGAATGATAAGCATCTTCTCTTTGTCATCTTGAAAATGAGTTTTGGAAAAAGTTAAACGTATAGAAATTGAGAGATTCGCAGAAGGAAAAGGAGCCCCCTCTTATGCAAATGTTATTTCATTAAATATTCAAAAAGAGTGGGAGTGGGAGCGGTGAAGGAGATCCGGGGAATACTCGTTGATAAGAGTTGGCTGGCAAACAATTAAATAACAGCAGTTGCAACATTTTTTAACTAAAGTCTGCAAATTGTATTTGTTGTTAATTGTCCGGTTGTTGGAGTTGTCCGCTCTTCGTAGCCTTGCACGAAATGAGTTTGAAAACAAATAAAAATGTCAAACGAATGAATAAAAGTTGTCTAATTTAATTTGTTTAGCAGGAGCGGCATTTGGACAGCCAAAATACACTCAACAGAGTTCACTCACATTCACATTCATATTATTCACGTACACACTCACGTAGTCAAACAGTTGCCGAAATTGAATAAAAATAAAATTGTTCGCTCAACTCCCTCTTTACGTAAATATTTTTTGAATTACATTTTTAATTGTTCAAAACAATTAAAACTTATTTGAAAATGTAATTGTTGTTGTTCTTCTGCTGTGCAAAACTTTCACAGCAGCTGTCGACCAACTACGTGCTTTAATACTAGCTTCTAAATTATTTTGCCAATGAGTTGGAGCATTGAAATCGCCTGGGGTAACATTCTCATGCAATTCGCGTTCTCATTCACATTCACATTCTCGTTCCTAGTTCTTGTTCACATCCATCAAGCTACCTTATCACGCACTCGCACCCTCGCGTCAAAAGCATCGTTCGTTCATTATCAGAAGTGAGGCATTTTACTCGTATATGTGGCACAGCTTCGATTCCATTAAAATGATTGATCATTTTTATTGACATGAATGGTCATTAACCCTTGGCAAAGTCAAAATAAAAAATGAAGAAAACAACAAACATACTTACGGAAATTATCGTTAGTCAGGTATTTCGCTTACGTTAGCACAAAGCAACTTGTGCTCCATCAAAATCCCAAAACAATCGATGCATGAAAAGTCTTATAAACCACGCTCCAATCTTTAGAATTTAATATAGCACTTGCTTTAAGTAATGACAGCATATTTTTGGTAATTCTTTTCAGTGACTTGGTGAAATACACAACAATGGTAAGGTGAGAATCTTCTTAAGCTCTGAACATAGCTTGGGAATTAATCCCTTATGATAGCAATATACAATATATGGCTTCGGACTAACACGACTAATCCCGATGTGATGCCACTTCAGAATTTCGTACACCGAGCTAACGGAATTCCATTGAACTTATTAATTATGCAAATGTTTTTTGCTCATGTTTGCTATGGGTTCCATTCATTTGCGAATACAGTACGCACTTACCAGAAATTATGTCACTAAAATGCAAATATCACGACCGGAGTTAGGAGTACTACATATTGGTTATTGGAGTGGGTAAAAGGGATTTTTGTTTATCGCAAGTCAAACCCAGAGCAGAAGGAAAAGTAGTTAACAATAACTAACAGCTAGTTGGCAAACAAAGAAGTTTATTCTATTTAGGGGTTGTGGTGGAGGCCTGCATAAAATTAGCATACGATTAAAATCTTTAATAGTAATAGAGAATTTGGCAGTAAAGATGCCACTAAAGACATCCAATAAGTTTGCAGATTGGCACACAATTCTAATATCTCGTTGTCAATTGCTTAAAAGAAAAAGAAAAAATAATAGGTGGTTATAATTAGTATTTTTTTGTATTAAAATAAAAATCGCTAATCATACGATAAAAATATTAATAACAAGTAAGAAAGCTAAAGCTGAGTGTGCTCGACTATGAAATATCCGCTACCCATTGTGGTTAATAGCAAAAAATGCTGTATTAATTTTAAAATATACTTAATTAATGTACCACAAAAATACTAAAAATATATCAAAGGATATATTTGGTATATTAATGTATTGCTTTAATCATACATTCAAAATCTACCATATAGTGCCAAATATACTAAATTGCCAGCCAAAGCAACTAAGACCTTTAGAAAGTATATCAATTTTTCCTAAATATCATCTACAATTTATGTCTTAAAAACTATAGTCGAAAATTATTCCTTATCTACAACAAACTCTGGAATCCAGTGTTTGCAATCTCAAATCGATGATTGAAAAATTACCATATTTTTTTCTTTAATTTTCTTTAATAAAGTTATCAGTCCGGAAATGATGTCGCAACAATTTCAGAACAATTGGGAAATGATCGCACTATAATTACGGAAAGAAGGCGTAACAACTGCGGATCCGAAAGTGAAAGTCCGAAAAATTGCTAGCCTATCAAATGCTGTCGAAAGTCAATTATGTTATAGCTATATCTCCTATAGTCTCTGATACATACAGACGGACAGAAAGATATGGCAGTATCGACTGGACTGTTGTCGCTGATCGAGAATATGTATACTTTATAGACATACATAATCTTTATTTAAATTTCTTTTTTTAATCATACAATTATTCTTTTAATTGCAAAAGTTGCTCAAAATTAATCGTTGTGAATGATAGGTAACCATAAAAATCGATATATCATCATTATCCCATGATTTTTTTATGTCTCTCTATCTTCTTGTAGACACTTAAATGCTTGTATCGGATTTAGCCGTGTAACTGCCACTTTGAAGTGTAAGGAGCTAATGTTTGTAAATTTAATAAATCCATCTGGTCTGGCGCCACACGGCCTGTGTTTTTAGGAGGCTGTGTCATTCTTTGGCGCCAGCTAAACCGATTTGCTAAATTACAAAGTTGCCAGCAGGACGAAAAGCGCGTCCCTATCGTTCTATCTCACTTTTCGCCGAGTCTCCCTAATTACGTGTCAGCAGTGCACGTCCAAAGTGGGGTCATTATGTCACCTGGACGAAAAATGGTGCACGTAAGCCGGAAGCGAGAAGAGTCGATGCGGGCTAGAGCGGTTGGAGGGGGCAGAGCGAACCGAGAGCCAAATGGCTCATTGTGCGGAAATCGCATTTGATGTCGATAGCAGCGACAGAGACAGAGGCAGCGGCAGAGACAGCGACAGAGGCAGAACTAGCAGCATATCCTGAGAACACCTAACTAACGACCATCTAATACGATTAGTGTCATAATACGAGGGACTTACGGATACTTAAGTGTGTCAATAATATGGCATTTTATTCACAGCATTTAATGCACGCTCTCACAGCATTTGTTGCAATTTTCAGATCGTAAATCGAGTAACGATGATACGAGAAATATTCTGGATTCTTATAGCATTCACATTTGCCAGCATTTGGGCCCAATATTTCACACTTTTTAATGGGTCGAAAGATTTTCGGCTTGATGAAAGGTGGAATTCGAAACGCGTTCGTTTCCAAACGTTTTGGCTCATAGCAAGCGGGTGGATCATGGCTATGAGTCGGTTTACCACCAATTGGACACGGACAAATCGGTGTCTTTTGTTTTGAATATTGCCGAGTTGCTCTTGTTCCCATGGACTTGCGATCCTTGAACTGTACCACAAGCTTGCCCATCAAACCTCTAATATCTTGTGCCATCATTTTGAAGAAAAATAATTTATCTGTATAATTTTGATACAAAACGAAAGAATGTAGAACTTTAACGTTGAGTCAAATTGTTGCTAAGTTATATATTTTTATTTCCCATTGCCTTATTAAAAAACAAATAAACTGAGCTATCAGACTACTCTTGTAATAAACTTATTGCTACTCCAAATTCATAAGCATTCTTGTTTTCTTAAGCACGAGCAATTGAAGATGCTTTCCCACTTATTGGTTGCTTAGCTAAATGTTCAATTGTCCATGCGCTAAATTCCTCATACCCGAGTTCATCTCTTCCCAACTAGAAATAATGCCGAAATAGTTATTGCTACTGTTGAGAGTGTTCGCACTTTATTATGCCTGCCAAATGATATAAATCATCTAAGAAGCTGTTTGTTCTAATTTAATCTGCAGGTGTGTTTAACAATTATAATTCCATTTGGAGGCACAATTTATGAACATTAAAATGCATAATGCAAACACTCAAATGATTGTGGGCTCATAAAGATACACAAATCATGTAGTATTTGACAATTCGTGTGGGTTTGTACTTATAAATTATGATTATATTAATCTCAATTCAGCTTCTTTACTTTAGAATATATACATTTAACGAAAATAATAAATAACAAGTAAGAAAATCGAGGATATATCGATTGGAAGATATCCATTTTCAATGTGATTGCGGTGTTATCTTTAAAATTTGGATAACAAATATAAAAAATATAACAACATACTAAAATATATCATCGATTGCAAAGAATATAAGATTGTTAACGAAACTGCTTACTTCTAAAGTTTTAACTAATCTAACTAATCGCAATCAAATTATCAGGAATTATATTGTTTTTATTTATTTTAATTCCTGATAATTTGATTGCGATTAGTTAAAACCTTAGAAGTAAGCAGTTGGTTTACAATCTGATATTCTTTGCAATCTATGACATATTTTTAAGAAAGTCGTTTACGGATATATTTTTGTTTTATTTATTTACTTACCTCTTTATCGACCATGCTCTCAACACATATTAAAGTCTGATATTTGAAGCTGACAATATAAAATATTGGTTCTCTTGGTGCCTTTAATATCCCCTCACACATTGGGCTTGCCACGATACACTTACTATTGTCTCTATATAACAATGGTGTCGACACCTCTGTGGCTTGTAAATGAATAGTTGGGGCCAAAGAAAATCGCGTTGGTAAACTTTTAAATTTATCTTTCTATGTGCAACAAGCGGCGCCCGCACAATCTGAATCTGAATCTGAGTCAGAGCAAAACAAATGGTAACGACGGCAATGTCATCTAATTGCTTTTGTTTTGGTTGGGAGTCTGAACTTCAGAGCCCGTACCCCAAAGCTGACCTCAGAACAGTTGTGTCAAAAAAAGGTTACGCTCGTACAGTTGCGGAAGTCCTCTCATTGAAGTAATTTTCCACTATAACTTGTAAAATTGTGTTGCGAGCGGTTATGGGTACAAAACTGTTGAAAGTTTTGTGAAATTATTTGTTGGCTCCATTCGGATGGGAACTGAAAAAGTCATATTCCATTTAAGAACAACTTTGCATTGCGAGAATAGAATAGCAATTGAACAGAAGTGAAAGTGGTCCATTATCAGGACTTTATATGAATTAATCCATTGATTAAATTTTGACTTAACACTTGCTCTATTAACATAAAGGGGACTTATCTACCTTATCTACACATTCTCTTATAATGAATCTTACATTGTTTGGCCCCAAAAGTTGCAAAATGTTCGCTAACATTTAGCTTTTGCTGGAGTTTTAACTATATGTAGGTGCTTTATGCAAATAATGCGGAATTTTTGGGGCTTAACATTGTAAACTTTTCATTCCTTTTGCCTTTTTCAGTTTTCACTAGTTCAGTTTTGTCCTCGCATTTGAGTTTTGGTTGTGTGGTTTTGCAGTGACAGCGATAATGATAAAGATAATAACACAAACAAATAACGGAGATGATGTAGGGTAGTCTCGACTGTGGAATACCTGCATTTATTTAAATATTTGATGAAATTTAATTTGTGAAAGAGTTTTCTTAAATAACATCCATATTTTTTTAGACTAAGTGGCTATGGAAAACTAGTTCTTTACTTTAAGATTTTATATTTATAAAAGTTAAATAATATTCTAAAAATATAATAATAACCAAATATATAGTAAAATACTTATCTACGAATATGCAAATATATTGGCATACTAATATACCAACATACTAATACACTAATATACTACCCAATATACTAATACACCAATATGATAATATACTATTATAATAATATACTAATATACTTATATACTGACATAATAATATACTGATATGCTAATATACCAATATACTAACATAGTAATATACTATTGATATTTTGCTGTATATGTACTGATATATACTTATATTACACCAATATACTAATATGCCAATATACTACAATACTTATTTAATATATTAATATACTTATATACGAATATTGTAAATATGTTTATACTAATATACTAGCATACTAATACACTAACATTCTAATATACTAACATACCAATATACTAATATATCAATATACTAATATACCAATATATATTTATATATAGGTATACAAATATATAAAAATACTTATATACTAACATACTTTTATACTAATATACTAACATATTAATATAAAGAACATTAAAATGAAACCCTTTTAGTCTTTGAGTACCGGGTAAATCAATGGCAATTCCAAGTTTTGTGCGAATGAGAATTTTGGCTGGTTGCTTAATTAAAATGCGCAAGCAGTGCGAACGCTTCATTTGGCTGGCTGAATCGCTGCCGCAGATTTCCATCAGGCATGGCATGGCATGGCCCTAACTTGTGAGAGCTCGCTGCCCTCGCTCCACTTTGCGCCTCCGCATTGTTCTCTTGCATGCAAAGTGTCAAGTTTTTCATTATAATTTGCATATTTTTCGCCAAGGCGCAAACTTTTTACTTGTCCCTCCCTCCCCCGAGCACCGCAGCAACCAACTCAACTCAACCCTAGTCTCAACCAACGCGAACCTTGCGAACAAGCTAAACCAGCTAAACTGCGCCTTGTAAATGACAACATTAAGCATTTGGCATGGGCCTGAATAGTAGTAGCTATGTTATGTATAGTAGAGGGAATCTCTTCAGTAACCTACTCTTTCTGACTAAATCTGCAAGATACACAGAATGTATCTTATAAGTTATTTTCAAGTTTAATTTTTTGACTTCGTGTTTTTGTGTGTGCGCACCACGTCCTTCATCCTCCCTCCCGCCTCCTCCTCTTTTGGGTTGGTAAGAGGCCTTTTCAAGAGCTAGAACTAAGATCCTTTGCTGCCTGGACTGAGCCGGTCCGCATAATCACGCGAAATCTGAAAACGTGTCTTGTATAGTAATGAGCCCTGATTATAACTTGAAATTGTGTGTAAAAGTACAGTTGTGCGCGAAAGTTATGCTACGTGGTGTTCACGCTGAGATTCTCAGTTTTCTAGTTTAACGAACAGCGCCAACAAATATAAACAATGGAATTTATAAAGTACATACATACCTTTGTAGTTATACGAACTCTAAAGTCAAAAATTGTAAGAATAATAAATTACTTTAAGACAAATGTATAAATATATTTTAGAGAATCATATTAATAGTTAACATTAATTTGCTTGCTATTAATTGCTTACTTTTATCAGCCACTGTTACTTTAGACACACCTTAAAATCTTTGTACAATTTGCCGTGTACTCGTATTTAAATTCGAAAATGATGTCTTCTTAATCAACTGTCAAGTCAACGCTATTCTCCTATAGTATAATGTGTCAACGTATCCGTGAACGCTACGCTAACCCATCGAACGTGTCATGAGAGAAAAGTTCTAGGCTCGGAGCAAGTAGCAAGAATGTGTGTCTTCGTGTTAAGACCTGCTGAATATTATACTCATAATGTGCAGTAATTTGAATGTGAAGTGTGCGGCAAGAAATGAGCTTATAAGTCTTTTGCATACAGACGACAGACAAGTATACGTTGATGTATATATAGTATTGTGTGTTTCCTCTTGTGTTGTCTTACCTTTCCTTTCATTAAATATTGTTCTTTTCCATCTTATTTTAAGTAAATCAAAAATGACACACAGGTGCTATATTCTTGGACGAGTGTTGGACCGTGGACTGGGTGGAACATGGATGAAAGTAGTTATTCAGGTTAAAAAGCCACATAAATGTAGAATTTGAATTATTGTTACGGTTGATTTTAATTAGTTGTGAAAAAAAGAATAATATAGGAAGTAACTTTCACACTTCGCTCTTGACTTTTGTAAATTGTGATGTTATCGTTAAGACTATTGAAATAGTGTTATATTGCTTATCTCAAGAAGACGTTTAATTTAATTAATATTATAAAATTTCGACAGCTTAAGTGCATCTAGTTTTTATACCTATTGGAGCTTTGTGACTTCATGAAATGTACATATGTATCAGGCAGAAAGAGTTATCACCGACCCTTTAAAGTATATACTCGTACATATTTTCTAAATAAGCAACTCTCTGGAAATTTGTCTCAATAAGCATTTACACATAAGCAGACAGACACGAAAAATTTTAGATGCCTCTCTCAAATAATAACTGACATCGATATTTTAACATATGGGCAATTCCCAGGGTCGCGAACGTACGTTCGTACGAATTAAATTAAAAAATAAAATTGAAAACAAACATTTTCTGAAACTTTTTTTTTGCTTTTCGATAGCATTTGTTTAGCTCTTTGGTTAGTGTAAATTATGGGGCTTATCGATTTTAAATTTTCATAATATTTAAAAAAAACATGCGGTCGCGAACGTACGCAAAATGGAAGTTGACTTTGGCTTAATCTAGTAAAATGGAAAACTCTGCGAATTGAGACGGAATATTCAAAAGCAATAACTATTCTTTTAAAATAGATGCATGTAGCTTTCTATCAAGTCTATTCACAAGAAAATATCTCCATTTATTTATTTTTAATTGAATTAAGTTCCGGTCGCGAACGTACGGGTCGCGAACGTACGATTTTTCCATGTTGCTTTTTTTATTAATTTTAATTTTTTTTTCTACTATTTTTTTTATGAATAACTTCATATTTCTTAAAAACAAACCGATTTAACCCAATTAAATGGGTCTAATAGCATTTAAAGCAAGAAATTATTTTTTTTTTAAATATGACTCCAGTTATGTGTTGTTGAGCACAGTGGTAAAAATCTTGGTTTTTGCTAGTGACCAAGCCTTTCTTTTTATTTTTTTTTTATTTATTTTTATTTTTTATCCATCTAAGAATTTGTATATGCTTATTGAACAAATAAAAGCAAAAATTAAAAAAAAAAAATACTTTCGGTCGCGAACGTACGCTACTTTGAAAGTCAATAAAAAAAGATTGGTTAGACTAAGCTCAACGATTTTTTATATATAATATATTTATCCCATAGTCACTTAACACGTGAAGTTTCATCCACCTGCGTGCACTAAATGCGGAGCAATTACAATAAAATGATGTTTTCGGTCGCGAACGTACGATTAGAAAATGGATCAGAAGCAAAATACAAATTAATAGTTAATTCTACATTTTTTTTTGTCTCTTTGCCTTTTTCTCTTCTTATTGGATTGCAATAAAGAGATTTGGTCCAAAAATTGCAAACATATCTTAAGTTTTCCTTGTGAAATAATTAAACAAAAAAATGCATTTAAAAGTGCCTAAAAATTAAAAAATCACATTTTTTCAGTTTTCAGGCAATTTTTTTTATAAAAACAACAAAGATTTGCTATAGATCCATTGTATTTTGAAAATTTGGATATTTCTTTATGACATTATACAAAAAAATACGATGAATGTGCATATTTTTTTTTTCGGTCGTGGTTTACCATTTTCAGGAATTGCCCATATGCTCATAAAGAACGTTATGTATATTCAATATATTCTCTTACCATCAATTTGATTTTCGTTGTTTGCAGACTATCATATTATTTATAGTTTTAATAATAAACAAAAAAAGAGAAATTTAGAAACCATTACAGTCAGTTGCTTTGTTACTCTTATTTTATGTTGTTGCTCTTTTTCTAGTGCATCGTCAATTTTTATTTCGCCATCAAAGCTGTTTTTGTTGGGGGAAAATTGCAATCCCGATGCATATAAAACTAATAAAAGCAGCAAATAATTTTAGCAGGAGCACAGAATTTCAATTAGCATAAGTACACCAATTGAAAATTGGGGTTTAGTTTAGAAAATTAGAATAATGACAAAGTTCTTAAAGGAAATAAAAGTCAAAACTTATTAAGCTTTGAAAAAACTTTATATGCGTAAGTGAATAAGGGAGTGCAAGTTGATCGTGTCGCATATTAGTAAAGATGTTAAAGAGAATTTTAAGAAGCAAAGAGCAAAAGTGCAAGCTGATTGTGTCGTCACACACAGTCTTTCGCAAATTAGTGAAAATGCTAAAGAGAATTTTAAGAAGCAAAGAGCAAGCCCCAACAACAATGCCTGTGATGCAGGTGAGAGAGTGCGAGAATAGTCACACATACATTGAAGCTTTTATGTGTCGAAGCTTGTTACTTGCACATGATGAGTTAATATAAAAACGTAAAATAGATGCACTTGTAGATCAAATTTAGAAAAAAACATTTTAATGTTCAGATAGAGATTTAATTTTGTTATATAGTAAATGAGTGAAATTTCTAGTTGTTGCATTTAATTTTAGTTGTTTATCATGGACAAACGAAGAATGAAGAAAGTGGCAATAAACTTAATTTGAATGTATACGGACATTATTTAATATTAAGTAAGTATGTGAATTGGGTATATTTAGAAGATATTCGCCTATGGATTTATGGTGGCTTCTAATATTGGATAATAAAATCGATTCGAGTAATCCCCAATTTAAAGTAATCCATTGAAATATGCCAAAGTTAACTATTGCGTAAGTTCGGTTGAAAGCATTTTGCTATTTGACTCTGCGACCGCATTAAATTACAAAAATTGCTCGACCCGCGCAGCAGTCTCGATATTTTATTTATTGCAACGCGGCTTTCAATAGCAACTCACTATAATTTACATAACCGACCGACCACACGCAACCTTCCTCCCATTTACTGGCAAAGCACTAAAAACAAAAAAAAAGGTTAGTAAAGGCATTCGGCAATTTTTTTTGGCTTCTTCAGCTGAGCAGACAAAAAACGATTTCCACAATCGTCGCACACAATAAACCATTACAGGCGATAAATTTCATTAGCCGCGGTATCAAAATCAAAAATGCCACTCGATTTATGTGTGCAACCACAGCCTGGACTGGACTGGACTGGACTGAACAACAACAACATCTGAAACAACAGGAAGCGACTGCAATTGTCACGAATTTCATGGATTTTCATTTTTATTTTCCCATTAAGGTTATGATACGCTATGCTTGTTCTTGGGCATAAATGAAGTTATGGAAATTTTTGGTTTTAGTTTCCACATATTATTTATAAGTTAAGTCTAAGTATATTAACGTTACAAAATTATATGTGTTAGAAATGTTTGACTAAATTTTATTCATTATACATTCGACGGTGAAAGTTAACTTATCCAGGAGACTCGATTAAGGAACCCAGAGATAAATTCTCTCAGTGTTGAAAAGTGATCTTGAATGCGTACTGAATTATTTTGCCATTTCACCGGACTTAGTCAGCAGGAGTTAGAAAATAGTCTAAGGTCTTTTAAGTCAACTTTTGCGGGCAATAAGTAAATCTTATCTCCTCTTCGCTCCCTTGGATTTGATAGATGTCATATAAGTATTTCACTAAAACCGCAGCTAACATTCTTATCCTAAATTATGAACCATCTTCCCCTAGTTGAAATGTTATAATATGTTATCTAGTATATAATTATCAATATAATTATGTCTGACATTAGTTTTCTCGATATGCGTGGAGGAGAAGAGTGATTGGAATTTTAAAGTTTTCTCTATTGAAATTACAACCTAATTTCAAGTGTTGTTATTGTTAGCTGAGATTCTATCATAGACGTCTCGAATATAAAAAAAATCTCAGTCAATTTCATAACAAATAATGTAACTAATATAAAAAGAATTAGACAATATGCATAATGCAACTAACTATATATAGAATAAAAACCACATTCAAAATTTATCTTAGTTTTCTTTTAAACAGTCTAAATTTTAGAACGTATACAAATTTTCTATTCTTTAATATTTAAAACCATGAATTTCAAGATTGGGCAATTTAAATTTTTAATCTTGATTTAGAAATAAACCTTGTTAGTTTAATTTTGTCATCATATACTCTTGATTCAAGATTTTATTCTTGGCCAAGAATTCAAGAATTTTTTGATCTGGAATTCTTGTTTCTTAAATTATTTTGTAAGATAGAAAAATTCTCAAACTTAAGTTTGGATTCTTGTTTCTAAATCGACACTTTTGCAGTATGTGTTGGAATTGATTTCAAATTGTTTAAATTTTGGATTGTATCGTTGTTAATTTCAATATTTATGAAGACTTGTTTTTAGTTTGTAATCTATAAATTGGTTCAGTATGAGTAAAAACTATTGTATGGTACTAAAGACATATCACCAATAGTTGGAATACTTTGAGAACGATGTAAACAGTATTAAAAAACTTACAATGATTGGTCAATGCATTCCCCACTTCTGTTCTTTTATGTGTATAGTATGTGTATTTCCCTTATTTCTATTTGTTTTGCCACGGTTTTATTTTCATGGTCCATGAGGCCAGGTCGTTGTAACCATCAGAAGGGCAATAGTACATAGTAAGGGAAGATCCAGAGTCATGGGTTAGGAATGGAAGCATCCGATGGATGGGCACTGAGTTGAGTTGAGTTGAGTTGTGCTGCGTGCATTGCTCGAGGTCATGTTTGGCTTTTTTACCCCTTTCAATTTCTCGGTCTAACAGCCGACCCTTGAGGGTATCCTCACCAAAGGAGCTTAATATTTGTGGTGCGGTTGTTGTTGCTGCTGCTGCTGTAGTTGTTTGTTTGTGTCTCATTGAGCGAACGAGAGTCGTTTGATATGGCGCTTAAGCATTTTGAACGGATTTATTTGCCAACTTGATGCTGAGGCGAAGCAGTAAAAAGTTCTTTGCCGCCGCCGCCGCCGCCGCCGCCGCACGCGGTAACTGTAATTGTCATTATGCTTGGGGCAATGCTGCCACGCCCACGCCCACACGCCCATGCTCAAACATGCTACTGAATCGGCCCTTGGTGGCCCCTTGTGGCCCATCTGAATGTTTGTCTTTGGCATAACCCAAGAGTGCGAGGCAAAGTATACGACTTCAATTCGTCCTTTTCATGTTCCACTGCAAACTCTGCATGATATTTCTCATCGTCGTTGTGCTTTCGCCCTCATTCATGTAATCACATTCTTCATTATCATTATGCGTTTTGTAATCATCATCATCATAGTCTAGAAACAGCATTAGCTTGCCTGATGCCTTGGCACGCTCAAAGTATCTATCAATATTTGCATTTATAAGTTATTTGCCTTCCAGCGTATTTGTTGAGTTATTAACTGAAATTAAGAAAATTGAAATACGTTCGTTTCGCTCGCATTTGTGACAGAGCGTGAAATTGCTTCGACTTTTACAACAGATCTCCTTCCAATCTCCTCCCTCGTCTTTCTCCTTACAACACCCAGGCGCCGGATGCCAGACGCCGGACATCAGACGCCGGACACTGGGACAAAGTGACCAACGGGAGCAGCCTCGGTTCAGTCGTTTTAACTTTTGTAATTATGCGACAAGATAATTAACTCCATTTTTGTGTACCCCCCCAAATAATCAGTGGCAGCAACAACAGCAGCAACAGCAGCATGGGCTGCAATAAAAGCAAGAGACACACAAAATATTTTTGCCCGCATGCATTGGCCACGGTCATGGGGCCAAAACATTTTCGTAAGCCTTTTGTTACCAAACAGCCATAATGTGAATGGGGACAAGCAATTGGAACAAAACGGTGGCGCCCATTTGTGTAGCACAACAACAACAACAAACAGCAAACGGACAACAACTTTCTGGCAGACCAGACATCGCATTATGACCAATACCAAGAATGAATGTGGAAGAAGCTTCCCAAGCCATCCCAATGGACAAATTCCTTTGTTTTATTTTATTAGCTCAAATGTAATCTTATACAATTTCATGTAATTGCATCACACTAAAGAAATTCGACAACTTTTAAAGTCGCCCTCAAATTTTTTATTTTGTTGGTTTTGTTTTCGATATTGTTGACTTTTGGGGAGCTTTTCAGTAGTTCGGGTTTCTTTCTGGACTACGCATATTTTTAAGAAAATATCGATTTGCGATGACTTCCGAAGTGAGTCAAATACAACAAGAGATGTACTTCACTGTTTGTAAGGGGATGAAAGTACTTCTTGATATTCAAGATTCAAGGCACAAAGTCGATTTATCTATGGAATCCTTGAATTTTTTAACCATTTGTGTGTCATATTGAATTCTTCAGTATTTGGCTCAATTGTGTTTTTAATTATAGTTATTATTATTCCTATTAAGGATTAAGGAACAGTCTTGATATTCAAGATTTTTTTGGATTGATCATAACAGGCACAATGTTCATTTATCTAAGGAATCTTTGAATTTTTTAACCATTTGTGTTTCATATTAAATTCTTCAGTATTTGGTCCTTTAAGGAGTTAAGGAACATTCTTGATATTCAAGATATTTTGGATTAATCATAACAGGCACAATGTTCATTTATCTTGGGAATCTTTGAATTTTTTAACCATTTGTGTTTCATATTAAATTCTTCAGTACTTATTCTGTTTTTAATTATAGTTATTGTGCGACATATTTGTAAAAGTGTATGTTCTATAGATGCCTGATAATATGTCCGTATTAAGGATTAAGGACGGTCTGCTTTCCCCTTTGTACTTCTGACTTTCCCTTGAGCTGAAGTGATATGCGGCACTTGAGCGGTGGTTGAACTCATGACTTGCGCTTCTATTGTTCTCTTCGAGAGTGTCGGAGGAAATTTGCATTGCTGTAGTCAATGGGGGTTAGCAAATATGTACGTATACATATAAATATATATATAATATATATATATTCTGTATTGTAGATATATCATAATAAATAGGTCCATCGCTTATTTAAATGTAAACACATGTTAGTCATTTACCCATATTTCAATAAGTAAAATCTGGAGAAAAACAATATAACAAAGCTATAGTGAAGTGTGGCATCTTTATATGATTAACAGTTCACAACTTTATTGTGGTGTTAATTTTATGACCAGCGATAACGACTATTTCTATTTCTTCTCTAAAAGTCTTTTAAGCTTTGGTTGTTGTATCCGTAACAAATGCCAGTTTTGTAATCGTTGTTCGCAATCATTTTACTTTAATAAAAATTATTATCTTCTTATCTTTGAGTGCTTTTTTTACTATCTGTTAAACAAAGAGTTACTCATAAATGAATAAACAAGAGTGATTTGTTCACTGAGCTGGCCAAGTGAACACGGATCTTTCCTGGTTGATCTTCTGTGTTGACTTGAGCAGTGAGTAGCGATAAAGTGAACGCGCTGAGCGTGTTGCAATCAATTTACTTAAATAAAAATATTATTTTTTTTAAATCCAATCTATTATATTATGTAAAGTACAAGTGAACAGGTCCACCAAAGTGAGCAACGTAAGTGACGGACACCCTTTAAAAAGACATCCTGTTGACGGAGACCCTATAAACGGTCACCCTGTTGACTGACACCCTTGTAACAGACACCCTGTTGGCAAACACCCTGTTAATAGAGATTCTTTTCATCGGACACATTTTTAACGGTCTCCTTGTTGACTTACATATTTTTTATAGACACCCTGTTGGCAACCACCCTTTTAGCGTACACCCTGTTTATGGACACCCTTTTATTCGGACACCCTGTTTTAATGGTTACCCTGTTGAATGAAGCCCTGTTAACGGACACCCTGTTAGCGGACACCCTTTTTGACGGACACCATTTTAATGGTCACCCTGTTAACGGAAACCCTTTTGACGGACACCCTTTTTAATCAGACACCCTGTTTATGAACACCCTTTTAATGGTCAACCTGCGGAATTAACGGATTTCTGTTCATGTACACCCTATTAACGGACACCCTGTTGACGGACACCCTTTTTAATCAGACACCCTGTTCAAGGACCTCCTGTCGAGGATGTGTGAATACCAGTGTTGCCAGGTATTGAGCTCGCCAATAGGCTAGATTTTGGGTAAAAATAGGCTAGAATAGGCTAAAATTCAGAAAAATATGCTGAAAAATAAGCTATATATTAAAATCTAATAATATCTACCAAATTAAAGTAATTTTCATGTTTTTATTATATTAAACACGTTAACAATCTTTCAATATCGTTGTTCTCCCCGTCATTCAAATATTTGTCTTTTTTATACCCGCTACCCATAGGGTAGAAGGGTATTATAACTTTGTGCCGGCAGGAAATGTATGTAACAGGTAGAAGGAGGCATCTCCGACCCTATAAAGTATATATATTCTTGATCAGCATCAACAGCCGAGACGATCTAGCCATGTCCGTCTGTCTGTCTGTCCGTCTGTCTGTATGAAACACTGGATCTCAGAGACTATAAGAGATAGAGTTATAATTTTTTTTCGAAAGCATTTGTTATGTTTGCACGCAGATCAAGTTTGTTTCAAATTTTTGCCACGCCCACTTCCGCCCCCGCAAATTACAAGTGTAATTTTAAAGATAGAGCTGCAAGTTTTTGAACATATAGTACAGTAGTAGTAGTATTTATGTTTCCTGAAAATTTGGTTGCGATCAGATAAAAATTGTGGAAGTTATTAAAGAAATAGTTTTGTATGGGCTAAAACGCCTACTTACTAAGGGTCTCAGTTGCTTTGGCCGACAATCTGGTATATTGTGCCGTCTATGGTATATTTTGAATGTGGTACTATATCGAAATACCAAATATACCACTTGGTATATTTTGCAGTATTTTTAGTATTTTCGGTATATTTTGAAAATAATACCGCAGTATTTTGCTTTTATTAAAAATGGGTAGCGGGTATCTCACAGTCGAGCACACTCGACTGTAGCTTTCTTACTTGTTTTAATTTGGGCAAGATACTTTAGTGGCAACGAATAGGTATGACAGCATTCATTGCGTCTTCGTAACCCATATCTGTAACATTGAAATATATTATTATAAAATATAAATAAGTTTGACACAATTTAAAAACAAACCTTATGCTCAACATTGCATTCAAGCTTTTTAATACCATATTATTGCGCAATTTTGACTTCACTATGTTCATTTGGCTGAACACTCGTTCCACCTCTGCATTGGACCATGGCAGGGAAAACAACTGGATGGCAAACTTAGTTTTTGTGTTTGACCAATTGCGCCCATTGTCGAAATATGTTTTTTGGGCACCGGATGTTGCCGTATGTCGTATACCTTAGCTGCTACTGTGCATTTACAATAGCAACTAAATGCCTTGGCTGGATCAGCTGGCATTTTCAGGAGCCAGTCCTTAAACTCACTCCAACCAAGCATCGCGAAATAATTGTTTGTAAATGGCTTGCGGCATTTTGGCACGTACGCTTCGATTCACTTTTATTTCACAATTAATTATTAGAGATCACATAGCATAATGCGATAACATATCGCACCATCCAAAAAATCTATCGATCAGAAAGCATATGAATAAAGTTAACGTAACAATCGGCAAAAAAGAACCAGCAAAACATTGAACACCAAAAATAAAATTTTTCGTTGGTCACAAATACATTAAAAAAATATGCTAAATTATTTTTAAAAATAGGCTAGATTTATGGCTATAGGCTATTTACAAATTTTATAGGCTATATCATTTAAAAATAGGCTAGATCTAGCCTGAAATAGGCTAAACTGGCAACACTGGTGAATACATTCAATTGCGCTTCAATGCTCTAGCTCTTACTCGTTTTGCACTTTCACCAGCTACACAGATATTGATTTTGTTGCTTTATGCAAATGCTGATGAACTCTCAAAGATCAATGTCGACAATTAGTATGCGCATTTTTTGTGCTTTCATTTTAATGTGGTCATTGTTTTCTTATTGATGACTGTAAATGCAAATGATTTGGCGAGCTGCATAATAACGTGCACATGCTAATGAAAGCACAATGTCAATTGATATACTTGTTTATATATGACTTTTTGTTCTTATTGGTTATTGATTATTGCACTTAAATGCAGTGCGAGAGTGCAATTTTCACACAACAATGAAGTAATAATCATTAACTTGCAACTCCATGAAAATATCTACATTGTGCTGGGCAACAAACTCATAAAATACAATTTATTTATATAGTTTTTTAAAATGCAGAGCGGAAGTAGTAGATCTTTATACATATTTACTATTTTCAATCCACATCCTAGCTTTTTTTTCAGTGAATATCTTCGATACAAAAGGCATGTTAACTTTGGTTTGAAGAAACTTAATTCATATAATATTTGATAGTTTAGCAATTTGTTGATATTCTATTTAATTTCTTCTTCACTCTGCAGATCGATTGCATATTTGATGTTGAATACCAAAGTAAATTTGTATACCTATGATGTAAATTCTGTTTAATTTCTTCTTCTGCATGCTAGGTGTATAAGTATATTATGATTACAAACAAATGGGTTCAGGGTATCTCGCAGTCAAGCACACTCTCCTCTAGAGTGCTTTTACTTGTTTTCATTTTAAATTTCTCACTTGACTTGAACTGTGATCAGCTTAAAGAACCTTTCGAAAATATGTGATATAAAAAAGATGGCGAAAAAATTAACGCAACACAATACCACGCCCACACACACACACACACACACACAATCCCTACAGAAACCCTCGCTCAAGCACAAGCACGAACACCGACACCAATACCAACACCAACACCAACACCAACACCAACACCGATAGCAACACCGACAACGACAACGACAATGACACCCTATAGCTGCCAACGCCGCGGCGTCTGCAAAGAAGCTGTCAAGCGTTGAATGTAAATGCCAGGCAGCCAAAAGATAAGCCGCTGAGAAGCCAGGCGAACAGCAGACAAGCCGGCACAGTGTCATTTCGTTTCCTCTCCTCCTCCGTCCGTTAACCCACCAAGCAACCCACCCGAAAGAAGAAGAGAAGATGACTAAAATTAAAAAGGAAAATAATAAGAAATCGGTGATGCCAACTTGACACAATGAACTTAATATTACGTAGTAAATAAAAGCAGCTCACCAAGTGCTGAAGTGGAGTGAACTCAGCTCAAGTGGAGTCCATTATGCGATTCTCTACTTCTCCGTGTGCGTGTGTGTGTGTGTGTGGTGTTGAAAAGATTTATGGCACAAAAATGTAACGAAACTTTAAGAAAAGCCCCATAAATTAGCCACATCAGAACTTCCGAACTCCAGACTGCAACCCCGATATTGAATTTGTAACTGGTTTTTCTTTTTTTTGAAGAGAACCTTCAGCTGCTTCCTGTGCGCTACCCTATGTCTTAACCGCTTGTGTTTTTAGCGCAAAAAGGATAAAAGGGTATTTCTGATTTTGTCAACAAATGATATTTCAGTATTTTATTCTTAAAGTCTTCTCTACTCTTACTATCATATATTAGGTACCCTTAAAAAAGTGTTTTAAAACAAAGAAACTTTTCGTGCTGAAAAGAAAGTTTTCATCTTAATTCATGATATTCAATCTTCAAATGTTTTTGTAAAAGGTAAATATAGGTTGGTCATACACCAAAGTGAAATCAAATAATTATTATATCAACTTATAGCGGAGTATCAAAACATATTATATATCTTAACCGTTTGTGTATTTAGCGAAAAAAGGATGAAAGGGTATTTCTGATTATATCAACCAATGGTATTTCAGTATTTTACTCTCAAAGTCTTCTCTACTCTTACAATAATATATTAGGTACCCTTAAAAAAGTGTTTTAAAACAAAGAATTCCTTTCTTGCTGAAAAGCAAGTTTTAATCTTAATTCATGATATTCAATCTTCAAATGTTTTTGTAAAAAGTAAATATAGGTGAAATCAACTAATTATTATATTAACTTATAGCGGAGTTTTAAAACATATTTGAGGTACTATATGCTCACCAATAATCCGTCAGCAATGTTTACAAAACGAAATAAAATTATTTTTCCAATTTAAACTTTATTTTTAGACTTGGTACCCAGAGGGTTTGAAAAAGAAGTACCTCTTATTCAATAAATTATACTCGTATATACTTTTGATCAGCATCAACAACTGAGATGATTTATAAATTTATAATGATTTATAAAGTTTCAGATGCTTCATGGCTTTGATAGACATTTTTGTTGGTCTTTGAATATTTTGCATGCTATGGTTGAAAATTATACCAAGTATATATTTCAATACTTTGAAGGTAGTATATTATAAAAGCTAAGAAGTGAAAGCGTTGGTATATTTTAGTGTAATGGTATATCGAAATAATCCTTTTTTATTGTTTAGTATTTATGTATATTAGTTTGGTATAATTTAACCATAATAATACTTTCGCGCATATTTGGCAGCTATATCGCATTCAAATTGGAAATCTACTGTCAAAATTGTGCCCGTGGCGTTGTCAGCATTGAATTTCGATATAAACACAGTAAGCAGATATTTTGCAGATAGTTTATTTGTTCTGCATATAATATACAACCCACAAACGCTGCGCCTTGTTATGAAGCTTATTAGCAATAAAATTTGTGTAATACTAATCTGATAAATTTCGATTGAAATTTCTATTTATAAATAAAAATTTGATTGCTGCGCAATTACAGCATCTACTATCAAATGCTATGGCAAAATAAATATAGACAATGCCATTTGTGTGTTAATAAAGTATTAAAAAACTTATCAAACACATGACACGATGTAGCTTTAGTTATTTTAATAATTCTGTTTTTTTTTTTAATGTTAGTATATGTATATATAAGAGTTTGTTTTTGTATAAATACTAGTTTTTTTGATGAGAGAATGTAGTACAACAATAATTTAAACAATGTTCAAAGCTGGCGAAGAGTATCATCAAGGATTTTTTGTTTTTTTTTTACACAAAAAATTAAACAAATGGTGATTATTTTGACAGCTGCATTACGTTTTATATAATACTCAAACAGAAAAAAAAAATTGTATTTAAATCAAAAGCATAGTAACAATTTACTAAAGATAAAAAATAAAAGTGTTTCTCGCATTTCTTCGCGAAGTTAATATATATGAAAAGTTACTTAGAAATTTTGTATTACTATTTAATTTCATATAAACAATTTTCTTTCGATTTTCTGAGAAAAGCTCAAACGTTCCACATGAGTAGGTGTAATGAAAATACTTTAAAACTGATTCGGTTTTTTTTCACCACACTATTAAACGACAAAAACATCGTTTTCGTATCGTAAATGCACTTGATTAAAATTATTTTCATATTTTGCTTCACGAATTTAACATTTGAAAATGTCAATATATTGCTTTATACAAGAGAGAAATCTAGAGTATAGTTTATTCCAACTAAAGGTTACATAAGAAACCAACTCACTGAATTTCCAAAAGCAGTATCTGATTTTAATCCTATCGTATTGTTTGTGGAATGAGTGTCATAGAAACTGTTTTGAATTCTTTTAAGGCCCGTGATGGGCACCAAGCACAATACTTGATTAAAATTTCAATAACAATCATAGAATTACGATAACAAACGCAATACAACTGAGAAGCCTTTTCAGACAGTAAGTCATTAAGATAAATTGCCTGTTGACAAAATGTTACCTCAAAAAAATTCATAAAGAACTGATGGCAGATATAACAATGTATGTTGTTTAAAGTGTCTTACGATCAGTTGTATATGCGGTTGAAAATTTCAACCAAATGTTCAACCCCTTAAATAATACAATTAATTGCCCCCATGGAATTTGCTGGAGTGGTGTTGTCTTTGGGGTAGATGACCATTATTACTTTAGACTATAGCTATTTAGTGTATACTCTAGCTTTCAAATTTAGCTCATTATGTATTCCGATTTAAGGGATTGGAATAAAGCAAAGACAAGTTGAAGAATTTATATGAGTGGAGTAATTCAATGAATTAAATTTGTATAGCTCAGCTGTTGATATTGATCAAGAATATATATAGGAGTATATATTTTGGCAGGGAAAAAGAGTATTTCTTAAAAAGTAAAGGTACTAAAATGGTTTCAAGAAGAATTTATATGAGTGGGGAATGCCAATAAATTAAATTAATTGATATTGATCAAGAATATATATAGGAGTAAATATATTTAGCAGAGTAAGAGTGTATTTCCTAAAAAGCAAAGGTATTAAAATGAGTTTCAAGTGTAATACTTCTAATAAACCGTTTTAATTATTATTAACGCAGGGTAGTTATCATTCTAGCATATCCGATCAACAAATCCCTGTTAGTGCTGCAGCCTTTGTTGTTGTTGTACATATTTTTTGATAAGTCCTTTATGATTTTGTGAATAACTCGCCACGCTCTCTTCAGTGGCCTCACCTTTCAGACAGTTAGTCACATAACGTAGAGTGGCTTTTGGGCCCCTCTGGTTTCCGTTTATTGTTATTGATGTTGTTATCAGTTGCAATTATTTTTTTGATTTACTTATTCCTCTGAACCCTCCCTCCTGCTTCCTTCTGCTCCCTTCTGCTCCCTCCTGCTGTCGCATCACTTTTTATTGTTCTTTTGGTAACAATTTTCTCGCGTCCTCGAGTTTTGCGGTTTAATGCGACTCGGGGTGTGCAAGAAGGACAATTTTTCGAGGACGAAACTCGACTGTGGATTGGCTAGCTGATAGGCAGATACTACATGCTACATAGGTTGGTTGAGGCAACGCAGTCAGGCGCAAGCCACGCTCATTTAATGGGGGCGGGCTTAGCTTGTCGGATGGATTTTTCGTTGTGTGTGTGTGTGGGGTAAGCATTTTACATTATTGACAGTTGTTGTGGAATAATCTGATTTAAAATGTTAACTGTCGTCGAGGTTGCGTTAGTTTTTTGTCTCTCGTTTCGTGGAGGCTGTCGCTCGATACGTTGTCAGCCATATTTTTGTCTGCCTTTGTCAATGGCAATAGCAATGGCAATGGCTGGTGTTCATGACTTTTATCTTGTTGCCACATTTTTGCCAAGATTGCCACAAAATGGCTGTGAATTTCAGTTGCAATTTCAGTTCATGTGGATGTGGATGAGGTGGCGGCTATTCCATTGTTTTGTGTTCGAAGCCACTTGAGTGTGTACTGAAAGTTAAACATTCGATTTAGTGGTCAAAATGAGCGAAAGCTTAAGCATGCTCTAAGAGTCTAATTGTCATACTTACTTTTGAATTCAGATCAAAAAGTCATTGCTTTTTGTTATGAATAAGCCAAATTTTCCAATTTAAATGAGTAGAATCAGAAATTGTTAAAAATATAATGTTACCATATATGATAATACTTTATACTATTTAATACTATGATATAATAACTATAGTATTTCTGATTCCTGAGGATGTGATTGTAATCGTATAAAAATTGTAATAAGGTATTTAAGAAATAGTTCTGTATAGCAAATTACACTTAACTTCGATCGGGTTTTTATCTACTTTGTTTTACAATCTGGTATATTTTGACCTTTAAAATATACTTGGAATGTGGTACTTCATCGATATACCAAATATGGTTTTCGGTATACTTTAGTATTTGCGGTACATTATTATATGATATATTTTAAGAATATTAACGCTCTGTTGTATTGACTATAGCTATCTTACTATCGTAATTTTTAGAAAACCGATTGCCTGGCTCGTCTCAATTTTGATTTCTTTCTTTCTCTTTTAGACAAATGGTAGCTAAAGTTTTAGGGCAGGCAACAACAATATATTTCATTTGTAGATTTTGTCAAAAGTCAGAGCTTATTTAATTGTATTCCTTTTAATGGATGATGTTTGAATTTGGGGTTTTATTCAGATGTTACCCGTCTTTACTCTTAGTGCTTTTATCTTTTTGGTGCAACCTTAAAAGAGTGATTAAAGTTGGTTAGATTAGGAACCCAATCACAATCAAATGTTGTGAACTATCTTTCACTTACTTTCCCTTATTCTACCTTAATCCTTACCCTTCGGGTTATGCGTTCATTGTTCAGTGAGACAGGACAAACAACTTTCTATATAATTGTAAGTTATATTACCATTTCCTCTCAACTCTATCCTTGAAATGGATCATTAAAAACTATTGCAAACTGTGGGTTATTTAGAAAGCCGCCGTCTCCATTACAAGTGTTTACGTTCATGTTGCGTAAAAAGTTAACAAGCAACGGTTGCTGGCTACGCAATGAGTTTGACAGTTTTCAAACGTAATCATGGAGCAAGTTAATCTCACATGAGGTGTTGTCTAATGTCACGTAAGCTCATTTATCACATTTAGCTCAGTGTCATCAGTCGGGTCCGCCTCCTCCAGCATACCGTATTATCTTTAGTTTCCCATTGCTCCGTTGCGTCGCTTGGCAAGTGCATTTGCCCTACACACATTCCAGCATTGTAGCTAGCGACGTCCCAAGCACACACCCACACACACACTTACACTAACACACCAACACACACACACCCATGCAAATACACTCGTGTATAATCAAATTCAATTGCTCATTCAAAACATTAAACTGTTTATTTTTGAATGGTCGTAAGACAGTGGAAGGTGGCAAGGGCGAGAGAGAGGTGAAGGAGCAGCAGGAGTCGATGGCAGCTGGCGGGGTCCTGGACGGATTGGCGTTGACGTCGGCTCGAGTGGCAAAGGCACTTCATCATGCCGCCTAATCATTTGACCCACTTGAGAGTTGTGCAAATACTTTTTACGTTGTCACCACCCACTCACCCACCACTCATCACACACAACGTCACCCCTCCTTGCATATAGTATTCGCTGGCCTCCCTTCTGTCTCCTGTTCTGCTGTCTTGTTTTTCGCAAGCAATCAGTTCGCTCCTTCTCATCCATCCAGCCAGACAGACAGATATATAGAGAGTCGGAGAGGGAGAGAGGGATAGAGAGAGGCACACATGAGCCGTTCTAATCCTTTCAACAGTCGACTTGAAGCAGTTTTGCATGCATGCAATGATAGAGTTAAACAGGAGCGGGAGAAAAGAGTGAGAGAAGGCGAATCCTAGATGCCAGTAGCAGTGAAGACAAGGAATTTGGAAAATCTCAGCTCAGTGCCAGGTTGCACGTTGAAAATTTGTCGTCATCGTGTCTCGTACACAAAAACGGCGTTAAGCATAGAACTTTACCGAGAGCAGCTAAAGCAAAGAAAACGAAAGGAAAGGAAAGGAAAAGAAAGGAACGGAAAGGAAATGAAAGGACAGGACAGGACAGGGCAGGATAGGACAGGCAGAAGACGGAACAAAAAGAGACAGGCAGCACATGAGAGAGAGGCGCTTAGATAGGAGGGGGATGCTGCTAGATGGCTGGGCGGAAGCTGAAGCAGAAGCAGAGACAAACACATCAAGACGCGCCTTGGCTGCGGCTCAAGGATAAGGCGCAAAATAATAAATTATATTTGCGTGATTTGTGTTTAGATGTGGTTGTTGTTCATCTTAACGTTGTAGTTGCTGTTGTTGTTGTTGTTGTTGCTGCTGCTTGCATACATATTTTGTAATGCCTCAAATGTTAAACATAAATTTCAAATTTAACTTGTGGCTGCCTTGCTGGCTGCTGCCTGGCTGTACTGTCTTTCTATTATGTTTTGTTTTATGTTTTCCCTGTTATTGTTAACGCTGCCGTTGTGTTCAACATTTCATTTGCAAAGAGCTCGTCACTCTCTCACTCTCTGTCGTTCTCGCTCTCGCTTTCGCTCTCTCTATCTGTCTCTCTCTTTCGCTCTCTTTTCAAGACGCGTCGTTTCTGGAATGCTGCGCAGAGAGCAGCAGCCAGCGACTGGGCGTGCAGTTAAGAGGCCTGGAGCTGGATGGATCTCTCTTCGCTGTCACAGGGTTGCCGACATTGGCCAAATGTGCATTAAAGTTCGATAGAAACTTCCCCAAAGAAGGAAAATATAATACAATGCTGACTCGCAAATATTTTCTTATTCTGCACAGCTCGCTTTGCCCTTTCTGTCTTGCTTGCAACGCTTGTAATTTTACTCACACACTTAACACTTGAATGAACCCAAAATCCAACACACGCACACACACACGCACACACATGTAGTAGAGTAAATCAAAACAGCATTAGTTGCGCTTTTGCTTCTTGAAGGGGGAACAGTTTAACGCTTATATGGAATGCATGTAGTACCTGAGTATGATGACCCTGCAGCAACAGCAGAGTTGACAGTTTGTAGTTTAGCATTGAACCCATTCAACAAAAAAAAATCTGCAAGCTCCCTTTTCATGCGTGTGTACTTTTGTCCACGTGTCCAAGATACTCAAAGATATCCGAATTCAATCCAATCTACAAACGGTCGTCAACCCTCCACAGCAACTTAATTCAAATATTTGCTTTGGTTCATCGAGATCTAACACTTTGTTAATATCCAATTCAAAGAATAACTATTATAAGTGAGAATATTAGTTTTTATTATTACATTTTCTTAGCGTGACATAGAAAAAGAGAAGTGAATTGAAGAACGATCATGTCGATAACAAAACGCTATTCAAACTTCCTTTAATCAGTGTATTGAAAACTGAAACCCATAAAGCAATTTGTTATAAGCTCACAACAAAGATTCGCACAAAAATATAACACCCATTTTGTGCATTTTCAATGGCCACTCTATATATAAAAAATTGGCTCGAGATTTCAAGCAGATGCAGCAACAGCAACCCCTGAGTACTGAGTTTGCAATACGAGACCGAAAAACGAATTCGAAGTCTCGAGCCCCGCGCACAATGCAACCGCAACACTAACAACTCTACAATTATGACGATGCGTGTGTGTGTGTGTTGTGTGAGTGCCTGCTTGTGTTTGTGTGTTTATGTGTGCAATGCCAATGACATTTCCTCTCATCCCTCATGCATTGATTTCATTTTATCTATTCTCATACTTTTGCCAAAACTGAAACTATATTGGAAGCTACCTTGACAGCCCTAGAGTGCAGGCAGTGCTATTGTTTTTGTTATTGTTATTGTCTGTTGTTGTCTTCTACCCGCACTCAATCCCGTTAATTAGATGTGGATATTTTTCTAATGATATTTAGACTCCAAGCTAAGTATTTAATATATTGCTCTGACAGAGCATCTAAAATGTTGATGACAATAAGATTTCGTTTATATTTATCTCTGGTCCCATCTAAAGTGAAGTAAAGTATACTTAAACAGCACAAGATTTGGCGTCAAAAGTCCTTTGTGTTAAACGGAGATCAAATTTGATTTAGATTTTGGTCACGTTTTCCTCTCGCCAATTTAAAATATGAAAACTGGAGATGGGAACTTTGGTACACATCAGAGAGTAACCACACTCTGGATGATTGTTAAGCTTTATGAACGGATTATGAGCTTGTGTATGATGAGAACAACATAATGCAAAATACTGCTAAGCACCTGCGACCCGGAACAACAGGTGTGCCCCCGTCATAGGGTCGTCAAGGTCCGCTGCGTCAGTAATATTTTCAGTGTAGTAGCTGCGGGATTGTGGGGAAGTGATTCAATAATTGACGCATTCATTGTTAGAAATATGAGGTGCATGGAAGGATTCACGCAATGTAATTGTATGCGATTTTATTTATTAGGAGCAGTGGAAAAAATGGTGAAATGTTGTGCGTGAAAGCAGACAGTGAGAGCAAGGGCAACGACAACGAGAACGGCAAAGGGTGTTGTTGTGCCTTTGGAAATGCCGACAAAGGCGTGCACACGACAAACTCAAAAACAAAAACAAAAATAAAGCCGGTAAAGCAGTAAAATGTGAAGCAGACGAAGAGCAAACAGCAAAGAGCGCGCATATCCTTCCAGTTCAGAGAGAGGGAGAGCGATGAGTCGAGCGCAGCGAAGGGATGGACGATGACGATGCTGAGAGCGAATGCGCTCACTGGAAGCAGTTTACAATTGATATTATTTCACTGCTTGGCGTGCTTCCATTATTGTATAGTTAGTTTGCGAGCATTTATCGTTGTCATCGGACGTGCGTCGTGGAAAGCGCTAACAATTTGCCATTTGCTGAATCGCCACGAATGAAGTGCTGCAAGAAAATCTCAAGCGGGATAGTGAAATTTTTGTGAAAATTGTTTTCATTCGCAAGTCAATTGTGTTTTCCATTGGGGGCCAGTAAGCAAAAGAAAGAAAATAATATCGGTTGACATTTCCGGAGCGGCGTTCGGGGTCACTAAAAAGTTCGATGTCCGCGTGTTTAATAAGAGGCAATAAGAGCACAACAAGGCAAACATAATTAATTGCTGTTCCGACTGTCTGCTGTGTGTGTGTGTGTGTGTGTGTTGCTGTCTTTGTGTGTTAAATGAAAATCAAAATTAATTGCATTTGAAGCATATTTAAATACGCATTAAGCTCCACATAAACGTGGAAAACTCAACGAGCTTGTGGTTTCAATTGTGAGTAAACAGCATCAACTGTTCCCAACAACAACAACAACAACAACCGACAACAACAACCAACAACAACAAAGGCAACAATAACGTGTTGGAGTAGCGTTGTGTTGCGTCGCGTCGAGATTCTCGTTGCCGCCGTTGCCGTCGCTGTCGTCGTCGCTGTCGCCGTTGCGGTCGCAGTCGCTGTCGTCGTCGCCATCGACGTTGGTGCTGCTTGTTGTGCGCGCAATTTCCGGTTTCCGTTTCCGCCGTGGGGTATTTGAGTCTGCACCCGAAAAGTTCTAGCTATATAGGCACTGCCCACAAAATTTGCCAACGTGAAAAATACTTGAAGCCAACGAAATGAAAAAGTGTTAATCTACGAAAAGCAAAGCTTTTCCCCCTTCCACCCCAAAAAAAAAACAAAGTGCAAAGTTGTTGAAACTGTCGTGTTTTCCAGTTTGACCTCTTAAATTAGTTTTAATCATTGCACTTGTTAAACAAAACTCAAGAGTCTTTCTTGTTCACCTGGCGGCCGCTTCAAAGCTTTGCACAGTGGAGTCTAAAACAGATCAGTTGTACGGCAAGAAACCTAGAAAAGTGAGTGACAAGCAATACATGAAATTATACGATTGGATATTATACATATTAACATTAAGGAGTATTAAAAGGCTACACATTATAGTGTTCCTCGAACTTTAATTAAATCGTCCCACAAAGTCATATCCACTCCTCCTACTGACCTAACGGGGTATCGCACAGCAAAACAACAACTGAAATAACATTTGTACAGACAAGTAATAAAATGCCAGGTACTAGCGGTACTTTTTCGCGCGCCAAAAAGCAGGCAACAAAAAGCAAAGAGTGAGCAAAGGTAGAGTAAGAGCAAGCGAAAGGGGGCGACGGGCATAGAGAAGGGGTGTGAAATGTTTATGTGGCACATAAAACTAGCACGACCGTGTCGCATTGTTGGCACAACCATTTGCCCCAACGGGGAGCGAAGCGAGGCAGTCTTTTTTATTTTATGAACTTTTATTATGATATTTGCCTTTGCTTTGCTTTTGCTGCTTTTTGTTGTGTCTCACCTTACCAGTCAGGCAGTCAGCCCCCCACTTCCTTGCCCTGCTTGTAGTAAACAATAATCATAATAATCGTAATCACACTCTCACTCGAATTCGCACTAATACTCGCAGTCAACGTAGTAAAAAAATGGAAAATGTAAAGAGATAAGAGAGCGGTGGAAACTGGATCCCATTTGCTCATTTCATGTCTTTCTTTTGTCTGCTGTTCTGTTCTCTGTTGTCTACACTCTGCTGTCTGCTGCTTGCTGTCTGCTGTCCGTTTTTAGGCGCTTTCGCACGCTTGTTCACACCAAGTCAACCGATGCCAGGTGGCAGTCTCTCTCTCTGCATTCACAGTCACAGTCACAGAGTCACATTCACACCCATTACCCTCCATTCACGGCGTGTACTACATTGTGCACAAATGAATGCATACTTTCATGCATTCGAGCATTTACCGTACATTTCTTGGACACACACAGAAAGAGGGGAAGAGAGACAGAGAGAGAGAGAGAGCGCGCTTACAGAATCCATATGCACACACACTCGCGCTCTTTTTGTTTTCATCACTGCGCTATTTATTTATCGCACTTTTTGGCCTCTTCGCTGAGTTCACCTGAAACCGTATTTTTAGAGCGGGGGCCGAGTTACATTTGATTTGTGTTTGTCTGCCCTTTTTTGCCTTTACCTTGTGCTGAATCAAAAGCAGATATGATTCATTTTTATTCTTATTAAACACGACAATCCTCTGCGCATTTCGGACGAACACAAGAAAAATAAAATAAAAAGTCAACTTTATCTCACACATTTTTGTTAAGCATAACATTTAAGGTGATTTAAAGCGACGAATAAATATACATTTCTGAGAGATTTCGATAAAAATCCCTTAATGAATTATTGACTTTATGATATCAAAGGTGCTTAGAACATTTTTGTATACCTGCTGTTGCTTATTATTTCTATAATGGATGTAATAAATTAAGAAGTAGCAAGAAACACAATTTTATGGTGTAAATATTAAGTACAACTATACAGGATTATATCCTGTTTAGATTGACTGAATAATTGAAAATTTATTAAGAGTTCAACCTTCTGTCGAGACTTATAAATTTCAACACTTTTTGCTCTAAAGAAGTAAATAATAATCGAAAAACAGATATAAAGAAAATTGACAAAGATACAAGAAAATATTTGAATGTAATACCTTGCATTATAAAATATAATATTTTAAGCAGATGCTGTTTATGTAATCAGAGATTAATTTGTTTGGTTCAGTAGTAATAAATATTTTGTATATTTTTGGTATATCTGTTTGAATCATTAAGTGTTTCCACTTTATTCAAAATAGCTTCTTGTGTAATCGAATAAGCTCGAATGTTGTTTCCTTAATTGCTTTATTTCTAATTATTGGCATTTCACCTTTTTGCCAGATAAGTTTCAAGCGTGTGGGGAAATTGAGTCAATATCTTACTAATTCTGCTTTTAAATTTTGCCTTTTGATTTGAATATCGAATGCTCTCAGCAACTAATTGACCTTAATTCCTTTAATCAATATTATTTTTGCTGGTGATGGAGAATCCGGATAATAAATACCCAACACCTAATCCTGCACACGAATTTTGTGTGAATGAGTTTGGGTTCGTGCCATAATTTGATTGTATCGACCTCGACTAAAATGGGCTACTCTTATTCGATTAAGTGTAGACAAAACAAATTTATGAGACAGCGCTTGAAGCAGTTTATATGGTAAAATTTACAAATACACTCAAGCTCAATATTTAATGAGGGAATTTCTATTATCTGTCGATTCTTCAGTTAGTTATTGAAAAGATGAAATAAACTCGCATTGAATCGAACATTTGGTATGATATGTAAAAATCGTGAATTTTATAATATTTAAATTGTTCTGTTATACGTTTTACCCAGATGATAGAAAATAATTATAATTTCGGGAAACAGGAATTATCTATAAAATATGTATATATCATGAGCAGTGTTCTTAGAAGTTGTTCAATAAAAATAACTTTATATGGAAAAAAATATTTGCTGTTGGGTGTTAATCTGGTATATTTTGTACACTATGGTATATTTTTATTGTAGTCGTAAATCGATATACTAAATATAACTTTCTGTGTATATTAGTATTTTTGGTATATTTTTATGATACTATGTCAGTGTCTTGCTAAGTCGTTATCCAAAATTAAAGTTGTTGGTATATTTTAGTAATTTTTGGTATATTTTAAAGATATTATCGCAGTGATTTGATTAATCAGTATCTAATATAGAGGTTTTAGTATATTTTAGCGTTTTCGGTATATTTTTGTTATATTTCTCACCCGGTTTTGCTTAGAAATTTTATAGACCTTTTTCATCTTTTTCAAAAGTGTACAGGTCTAAATATCTTTGGGTTGCCTTTGTTAAATTTGGCCAATATATCAGCATTAATAAATCACAAAATTTCACAAAAAGTTACCTTCAAAATCTCAAAGGCAGTTGGGGTTCACACATGCACATTCTCACTCACACAAGCACACACATTGTGTGTATTACACACACACATGGAGACAGCTTTTGACAGTGACTTATTGTAGCTGCCATTGTGTGTTTTTAGAGTTGGAGTGTGATGTGGGGGCTACGCATAAATTAAATAAAACAAAAACTTAATTTTAGCTATAATATTAACCAATTAATATGTGTGCCAAGATGAAATGTGTATGTTGCTCCAACATCAAATATTATTATATATTAACAAATACCAATAAATCAACATTTTTTCTGAGGTTAAAATTTTTTGCTGTAAAATTTGATAGGTTTGAAATGGAGTCAATAAAGTAATAGACAAGCTATTAACATCGTGTGAGATATTTGTTGTACAGTTTGAAGAAAGAATATGTAAAGTGCATTTTCCAGTCAAATATACTAAATAAATAAACAAAATATACCATAGAGGTGAAAATATACCATATTATCTATAAAGTCAGTTAAGTTTCATTACTAATTACTTCAGCGTGAGATTAATTAGTAAAGTTGAATGAAACGCCTTAAAACTGTGGAATATATTGCATAATAAATTAAAAGAATAGGTTAAAAACTGTAAACAATATTGCATAATAACTTAACAGTATAGGTGGAAGCCTATGAAATGAAAAATATGAATTTCATTGTTGGTTAGCAAAATCAAGAAATATTTTCAATGTAATGTAAGACAGATTTGAATGGAAGTAAAGTGATTGATCAACTTATAAACTGGGTAGAATCCAATACGGAAATTACTTCCTCCGGAGGTATTTTACCAGAAGTACTTTTCCATCCACTTCTTTAATCTCCAATAACCCATGGATGACTTAAAGTAAGTGTCACAAAGACCCCTGATAAATTTCATTACATCAGCAGTGAAGTTTTAAGTTTGCTTCATTTCAATGGCTCTTCTGCTTAAAGATCTTAAAATTTCAGTATAAGGAATAGTACATGCTTAAAATTCTGTGGATCCCATATCAGATGTACAATTTAATTCCGGAGTCCAAGCAAAAAGCCTCTCAATGAATTTTGCATATTCGTAAAAGTTAAAAATCTCCAGCTTCTCCGGTTTAAAGGCAAAGAAATCAAGTGAAGTTGTGGAGAGTAAAATCCCTCTTTGGAATCTATAAAGAGAAGTAAAAGAAGTAAAGTTGGGGAAAGTAAAATCCCTGTTCGGAAATCTGTAAAAAGAAGTTAAAAAAGGGAACAAATCTTTAGTGGGCACATATGCAATGAAAGTGTCTAGCGAAATAAAGGAAAAGAGTTGACGATTCATGACTCATATGTTAAAATGTTTTTCAGTTTGCGGAATCTCTTAAGGAAAGAAAACAACTTTTGAAAGATGACTAATAAAATGACAACAATTGCAAAGTTTGTCGATAGAAGAGCAAACAAATTTGTTTTCAATATTTTGTAAGCGATAATTAGCAAAGCATGGGAGTATGGGGAAATATTCCAAATGTATATACGTATGTCATTAGCGATTGCCTCTATTCTTATAAGTAGTTACAACCAAAAACGCATTTACAATGCAGAATCGTATCGCTCTTGGCTAAGAGCTTGTGCAACACACAACATGTTGGAGCCAAAAAATGCAAATTTAAAATGCGTTGGCATGTCAAAAATTCACAAGCACGCACACACACTTACACACACATACACTCGTATAGATGCACACATACACAAACGAACGCACACAGAGTCAGGGTGCTATTGCAGACAGGCGCATGGGATTTGAGTGCGATGAAAATCGATAAATGAGATACACGCACATGTACGACAATGCGTCTATGTATGTATTTGTGCATGTATGTATGTGTGTATGGGTATGTGAGTGTGGGTGTGCTTATCGAGGGTTAAACTTTTACTCTAGCTGTATACTTTGCTATGCAACTACTATAGACGAATTTGGCAAGACGACAACAGAGCAGAAAAGAGAATGAATTAGCAGATAGAGAGACAGAGAGAGAGAGAAGTAAGAGAGAACCGGCGAAAAAATAGCTTAATAGGAAATAGCGCAAAAACGTCACTCCACCCCATATAGAGGAAGGAAGAGTGAAAGGGACGCTTGGCAGATTGCAAACGGGGGGAAGCGAGAACAAAATGTGGGGATGGGCTGAGACACCATATAACGATGCTAGCAAAAAAATCCTTGCACGTATCGCGCTGAAGAAATCGCCGAGCACATTGTTAAGTCCTTCAGACCCTATCCTGTATCTGTAAAGGGTTCAGACATGCACCTCCATAGAATAGTAGGGTCGGGTCCTTCGCATGTTGGGGATGTTTCTTATCGTGCATGTCTCGGTCGCTTATGGTATACTACTATCTTAGTATGGTAGTGTGGTGTGTGGCATTAGACAAATGCAAATTTTTATAGCAGCCCCCACTTTGTAAGCGCACTTAATTCGCCAATGTGACCACGCTTCTCATAAGATTACGTACACAGAAAGAAAAAAATGCTAAAAAAGAAATAATCATATATATTAAATCATATAAATTAAGATCAAATGTTAGAGAAGTAAGAAAGTTAATGTAAAGTATGATCGACAGTGAAATACCCGCTACTCAGTGAAATAACCGTACGATATTATTACTAAAAAATACCAAAATTAGGCTATATTTTAGTATATTCATAGTATATAGCAAAATATACCAAATTCTCAGCCAAAGCGATAATAAGTGTTTGCTTTTTCCCTATACAAAAGTGTTTCTTAAATAACTTATAAGTCCATGATTATTATATTATATTAATATAGTATCATTCAAAATGTACCATAGATTGCAAAATATACCAGATTCTTAGACAAAGCGATCAAGACTTGGAGTAAGTAGGTGTTTTTCTCTTATACAAAATCGTTTTTTAAATAACTTACATATAAGTGAATGATGATTTATGGAATCTTTACTTACTGAGCTTACTAGCAGGTATACCAAGAACTTTGTTTTAATTTTAGAGAAAGAGATTTACAATATTGGTTCCTATAAAACTTTAAATTCTTGTTTGAAGAAATAAAAAGGAAATTCCTTAATGTGAGAGCTTTTTGATTTAATGAAATAAATGATTCTAATGTCAAAACGATAATTGAAAAGATAATTGATAACAAAGATTTCAAGATTTGGTTCTAAAAATCGAAAAGTTCTCACTCTACTTTTCGAATCTCGACTTCTTTCTCTCTGTGTAGTGATTGAATGCCAGTTTTCTGTGCCATTCCACATCAAAGTATTTCAAGGAGTGTTGATAAAACTAATTGCAGAATTCTCTCAAGTAGCGACGAAGAAAATAATTCTCTTAGATCTCATTTCAGAATATGAGCAAAATGTAAAAATATAAAAACAAATAAAACTATTTTTGCTACTTTAATATTGAAGCTGAATTTAATGATGCTAAAGTTTGGCAGATTCTGATCAGCAACGAGGCGTTATACGGAAACCGCCATAAATGAACAACATCTCCACGCCTCCTTCACCACATCGCGCCACAGCACTATGGGGCATTTTCCATTTTAGCTGGCATTTAATATTACGAGTAAACCATAAGAGATTTTTTACTGCAGTTTTCGGTATTATGTTACTATATTACCAAGGAATGTATCATAAAAAAGTAGGCGTGGCAACACCTCTACCGCCCACAAAAATCGGAAAAAATTGAATATTACGGACACCTGTAGAGTTAGTATTATGAAATTTGTACACCTATATGTACTTACCTTTCAGAATTTGACACGCCCCTTAAAATTTTTCTCCGCCCCTTCCGCCCACAAAATTTTGAAAAAATTGAATATTTTGAGCAATTTTAGAGCAAACTATCCCATTTTTGGTAGACATAATATAAATCCTAGCCCGGATGTGCACTGCAAATTTTGTGCCGATCGGATCAAAAACATGGAAGTTATTCACAAAACATTGCCTAGACGGCCCTTCTCTCCATCTCCCACAGAGCACAAATCAGTGTTGGATAACGTGAGGTTCTCTAAGAAAAATACAAATTGTGCCAATAATGCGGAATAATGCGCAATAAGACAACTATTGATGGATTAAGAATTGTCAACACTACAACACACACCTAAAGGTTTTGCTAACCTTTGCTAACTTCATTTTCAAAATCCTTTCCAAAGTTGAAAATTGTTCTTCAAAATCTAGCTTAAAAAGCTTTTAAAAAATTACAAAATTTTAATATAAACACACACAATTTGATTAATTATTTACATTTAACATATAGTACATACATGCGAAATTATTATCCATGACTTCTTTTTTTTATTAATAGCTTTCAACATAAATAAATGAATAACAAAGTTCACAGAAAAAAAAAATACAAACTTTACGGACGTGCTCTCGAAATCAAAATCTGACTTTACAGCTGTTATGCTTAACAGAACTGTTAAGTTTTAAAATTTTGAGTATGAGCCATTAAAGTTTGATGTTTTGGTGATGTATTGACCATAAAATTTTTCTATTTGGGAGACTTTTAAAAAACCCCTAAATGCCAGCTAAAATGGAAAATGCCCCATAGTGCACAGCAATCGGGCATCCTGCCTTTTCTCTGTATGTGTGTGTGTGTGTGTGTGTGTGTGCTTCTTTTCACCGTCTGCATCACGCGCAGAGAAGTAGGCAATAAGCATCGTGTTTGTGTATATGGCACAAACATTTTAACGTATTTTTATTACGTATGCAACGTGGTGTGCGGGTGTATGTGTGTGTGTGTGTGTGTGTTTGGGGCATGTCGACAGGCTCATTGCTGAATTTATGAAAATTTCTGCCCTCTGATGTGGGAAGCTGCTTCTGGGTTTGGGGGGGTTGGGCCAAAAAAACATTAGCACCCAATAGAGTTTAATGCGTGCGTGTTAGTCGACAATGCTGTGCCAATGTGTGTGTGTGTGTGTGCCAGTGTGTGTGTGTGGGAGGTTGTGGATGAGATGCCACGACTGCGTCTGACTCGATGTGTGTGTGTTGTGTGTGTAACCCTCAGTCGATGTATATCCTGTCAGCGAGGGGTCCCAGCTGTTGGAATGTTGATACTGACGGCAACTTCTGCCTAATATTAACGTTCCCAATGCCAACGCCAAAATCGACGCCAACGCCAACGTCAACGTCAACGCCAACGTCAACGTCAACGCCAACGGCAATGCCATCGCCAATTTGCGGCTTAACATCTTTGAATTATTGAGGCGCGTTTTGGGGTCGCAGGCACTCCGAGACCATTGGAGGCTCCCAGGTCCTGGAGGTTCCACACTCCGCATTTCCCTCCTCTTGCCGTTGACCAATCGCTATTGATTGCGAGCTCTTGGCGATATTCAACTTTTATCAAAATGAATTTAGCGGTTTTTGTGCGCTTGGTTTTACAATTTTTGGCAGAGATTAATCCGATACTTTTTGATGTTGTTGTTGTTGTTTTTGCTGTGACTGCTGATCTTTGAGGGGTTTCCTCAGCTAAACGGAATTCCTTTATTTAAAGTAGCTTCAAATTACAATTTTGAGTTGCTGAGCTTGAAAATAATTTATACAGATTCTTCTTCATATGTTTCTCTTTGCCTTTCAATGATTGAAGTGGTAAAAACGGAATCCCTCAAATTGGAATTTGAAACAAATATATACAGCTGTGATCTATGAAATAGTAGTGAGATAGAAGAAAAACTAAATATACGAATCTTTGGCATATTTCATTTTGGAAGTTGAGTCTTGGAACATATAGATAGGAATGAAGCAAACACCCCGATAGATTTGTTATTTTAACATTTCTGTTATTTTAACATTTTTACACAACGCGTAAATCGTAAGCACTGCTATTTCAAAGTTCACAACTGTAGCTTAAACAGTATTTTATATCAGATTAGTCAAATATGTTACATATCTTAGAAGTGGTCAGATTCTGTTGACTGTTAAGCATACATTACCACATAATTTGACACAATTTTTTCTTGCTTTTCGACCTACGATTGTATTGCAACTTAACAGTCTAAATTAATACAATTAACTTTACTTTTATGGGCCTCAATCTCTATGTGAAAATACCTACATACAATTGTTTATATTGTGTGCTGCTTTGTTATTCTGTTTTTTTTTTTAATGCGCTATACTCATCGTATCCTCCCATCAGCCGAGTGAAGACAGTAATAGAAAAGTGGCAGGCGGCGTTGCAAATCTTTCTTGCGATGCCGCGGCAAATACTTTAATTTATGCAATAATCCTATTACAGAAACAGCAACAACATAAACAAAGAAGAGGGAACAGAAGCGACAATAAGACGAACAAATGGTAAACACAAAATAAAACAAAACAACAAACAATCAAGTACAAGACAAAGTGGGAGTCATTAATAGACTAGCAGATACTCTGTTTAATGGAGAAGGCAGACACATAAAGAAATACGCTACATATTCCCGGCTTTAGAGTGCGTAATTTGACAAAAGTTATTCCCGTAAAATTATTGCTAAACAATGAAATAAAATGGTTAAATAAAATAGTTAGTTTTTGTTACTTTTGTGAAGCCAAAGAAGAGATTCCATTTCGAGAATTCAAGCTCAAATATAGCCTTGGGTATATTTTAGGAATTTTGGTATATAAATTTACTATATTTTAAGAATAGAGCCACATCATTTTGTGCTTATTCAAACTGCATTGCATATATCTTAAAATCGAGCACATTAACTATATTTAAGATAGAACAATAAATGACAAAAGCTTTAACATTTTCTATTTTCTCAGTTTCAAGTCAAGCTAAAACTATAAAAATGTTATATGTTTATGAATATAAAACTTTGAATAATCTTAGTTCAGGCTTAAGGCATAAATGATTAAAGTGATATGCTAAAATTTCATATTAATTGGATAGCTTTTGGGTAACTATATACGCCAGTTAAAACCAACAAGATGAAATTTTAAAAATTGAAGTTTGAAGTCGCTCAACCCTTCGATTCTTTTTATCTTTGAAACTTGTTAAAATTTCCATATGAAATATAAATATTCCTTAATAGGAGTTGATTCAAATAAAGTTAACAAAATGTTCTAGTTTTTAGAACTTTTAATTGAGAGTCGAGTTTAACGCTTTAATTGAAATCATTCAACAATCTGATATAATTAAGAAATACTCGTATTGAATTTTTTTGTAATTATGAGCTTCAACACTTTCGATTGAAGATGCCAAAAGACTTGAGGAGCATAGGGCGAAGAATGCAATTGTGCTTGGAGAAGATTTTCCCTTCACTTTGTCCAGCTCGTTAAGCATTGTATTTTATTTTGCTTTAATTTTCTTGGTTCGTTGGTACGTCGAAGAAAATGCCATCCCATAGAAACCTGCCCCAATTCCTTTCGCTCATTCCCGATGCGACTCATTTGCATTTTCTCTGCGTTTTGCCTGTGGGTTCTGTTCTCCTTCTTCTCCTTCTTCTTCTTCTTCTTCTCCTTCTTCTTCGTTTCTGTTGGTTTTTTTTTTGTTCCTTGAATTGTCATTTTGTATGCCTTGACTTTGCCATTTGCCGCATCTTTGCGTCTTAGCAGCAATTCCATTTATTTTACTTTCTGCTTTTAACACAAAAAATTACCAATTCAATTTTACGACTTTATTCTACGCCCTTGCCACGTGGCGCAATTCGCAAAGCTGCTGATGGAGATCTGCTCTCGCTTGATACACATCACATTTAAATGGGTGGAAACACAAAAAAAAAAAAAAATGGTGTGCCCTGTTGTGAAATGTATAACTAGAGTGTTAGTTGTATTCGAAAGTCGATTAGCGTTTAGATTACACAAAATAGTGTTGATTAAATGCATAGCACAAAAAAACGCAGTTCTCATCTTGTAAATTGCACAAAAATAAGAGTTAACTTTATAAAACTTTATTCTAAACTACCTCAACTTTGCAATCATTCATTAATTTCAATAAAGCCTTAACTTTAAATTGAAATCATTCACTAATTTCTATAATATTCTGCAGATTTATCCGAAAGTTATCTTCCAGTGCAGCATTCTTACTTTATTTTATATAATACACACAATATATTACACAAAATAATATTAATTAAATGCATTTCACAAAAGAACGCAGTTCTCACCTTATAAATTATATATAAAGAAGAGTTAATCTAATAAAAATTTATTTAAAACTACCTCAACTTTAAATTGAATTCATTTATTATTAGTTTTAATTCTATAATAAGTTATAGATATATCCGAAAGTTATCTTTCATTAAAACATACTTACTTCATTTTATGTAATACACACAAAATATTACACAAAATAGTGTTGATTTAAATCAGTTTACAGACAAACGTAGTTTTGACCTTATAAATTATATAAAAAGAAGAGTTAATCTAATAAAACTTTATTTAAAACTACCTCAACTTTCAATTGAAATCATCTGTTATCCCATTTACTTGTATAATATATACTTCCATATATTATTAATTCTATATATATACTGATATATCCGAAACTTATCTTCCAGTGCAGCATTCTTACTTCATTTTCTATAATACACCTCCTACTCGGAATTTACTCTCTTTGGAGAGGATAAGTGCATGCCTCTCATATCGCACTATGCAAATCCCTTTATAAATAAATTTGCCATGCTGTTGGGCGAACTTTGACGGGCTGGAGGATTAGCAACTCGGCTGCTTGTCTCTTGACTCACATTGGAAATCAACTTAATTCGATGCGATGGTGTTAATGGAATGGTAATGGTGGAATATCTGCCACCGGCCAGTTAATCGGATAATGTATCTTGGGGTTTGCCCATTGAGTGCGATAAATTATTATGCAAATCTCAAGCAATTTGAATTGCCAGTGTAGAATATCCTCATCCGAGACACAAAAAATTTGTCTATAAACAACGGCTGAAGTTCGTATTCGAGCTTTTACCGTGAAACATAACAAAGCATTCTTGATTATGTCATACTCGTAGAAGTTTGAGTGTTCCTCAAAATCGAATCCTAAAGCGAATTGTTTTATTAACATGTTTGTGAATAATTATTTCAGCTAACTATCTTTAAAAAGTTGTTTGTTCCGACTAGTTGACGAATCTATGAAATCACCCGAAAGGAAAAGGAATTTTTCCTGAATTTGATCTAAAAATGACGCTTTTAATGTTGTTTGAAGGAGCTATAGTCATAGTCTCAAAAAGTGAACCCTGGGTAATGAAACAACGCACTTGGTGCTTGAAAAATAATATTTTAAGGAGTCAACTTAGCACAACGCATTTAGTATTACTAATGAGGAGCTTTGGCATCTAAAAGATATTGACAGATCGAAATAAAAACTTTTTCCCAATAATATACTTTTTAATGGAATAAACATTGTTCAATTTATTACTAGATCGTTCTTCTTTGTACCCTTTTTGATAATTTTAAACTTGCTCCGTTTTAATTATAGCAAATATTGTTGTATTCAGATTCATAAATGTATTTGTATTTGAAATGATTTGTATTCTGTGTTATTTTAAATAGCTGCAAGATGATTCATTTTAATTTACTGATTAGAAATTTTTGCTCCTACTTAAAGTTCATACCTAAAGTTCATTCCAAGATGCAGTTGAATAACAACTTATCAAAATTCTCAAAAACTGTTACGCGAGTGAAGTTGTGGTCTTTTAATGAAAAAGAAAAAGAGAGCGATCAATTTTGTATAAATATATTGTTTATAGAGTCAATTGCGTTGTGACTCGTCTTGATTTATCGTTGAAACAACTTTTCAGTTTATGCTGATACAATGCAAACTCATATATACGATTCAATATACGATAGTCTTCTCCTTAAATGTTATACAAAACAGTATTTCACTCTTTGTCCATTTGTAATGGCTGCAGTGTGTATAGGGAATTTAAAAGGATAAGGAGTCCAATATAGGCGATGCTTTTGTACAGTCAATCAATAAACAGACTCTTAGCTTGTGGCTCATAGTTGATGGCTTGCCAACCGGGAGCTAAGCGTCGGAGGCGGAAATGCTCATAAAAAGAAAATACTACCAGCGAACGGAGCTATAAACATTTCATGAAGACGCATCAAAAAAAAAAAAAATGTGTATCGAGGCATAAAAACTTAAGTAACAAGAAAGTTCTGCCTGTATCAACGATGAACTGAACATAAAACTGAAGCTGGGTAATAAAACCTGAAAGGAGGAGAGACTTCTAACCTACACAAAGAAGTTTAGAGTGCGCTCGAATAGAAGATATTATACGGTATTCTAAAAATCACACAGGAATCTAGAGCACAATACACTATTTTATTTGTATTTAATTCAATTTGACAATTTTAGCTTTCTAGTAATATTGTTTAAGCAAAGAAGCCGCAAATTGTGTTTGTTCTTTCGCTGAGTCAAAACTCTTTAAGTAATATCTCTTGGATACTGTACTTTTTATAGCGCATAGCGAACTCTTGTTTACTGCACATATTGTCATTTTAAAAGCAGTCCTATTTTATATAGCAATATTGCAAATTTTGTCAGACTTGCAAATTTTCGAAAATAATGCTTAATCAAAAATGAAATAAGTATAGCTTAAGACTTTAAACCTCAAAGAAAAATCTTAAAGCGAGCTAAAAATACCATTTTTATAAATTGAAAGATAATTGGAGCTCTTTTTTTGCTCTGGCTTAGACGATTACCACAAACTTTTGCATTTTATAGAGGTAAACTGGCATCTGTTGCATCTTTACGGTGCTTGTGCAACAATTGCATTTGCATTTGAAGAAAAACATTGATTTTACATTTTTATTGTCATTTATTTATTCTTAATTAAGTTCGAGTTTTCTAGAGCGTTAAAACTGCAGCAAAACCAAAGCCAAAATGAAATTTGGTGCTTTGCCAGGGTGGTCAAAAGATAAAGAGCGAGAGAGAGAGATAGAGAGAGAGAGAGAGAGAGAGGGAGAGAGAGATCCAAAATAAACTGGCAGTCGCAAGCTGGTAAAAACCACTTAATCCAATTTAAGATTCGAACCACTTGAGTTCAACTCTAGGCGTTTTAGTTAAGTTTCTTATTTGGAAGTATTTTTTTATTTTGTTTGTTTCATCTGTTGAAGTTTCACAGAACTATGCTTTGCCATGAAATTGCATTTATTCTCTCATTAGCTAGTATTATTTTTTTATATATTCTTTACGTTTACCGGCACCTTATTTCTTGTTTTGCGCAAACAGGAATGCGTTTGTGAAACTCTTCATTATTTGTGTATTATTTTATGTTACTTCCTGTAAGTTTGATATTTATACTTACTAATCATAAGGTAGAAGGATATTATAAATTTGTACCCGCAGCAGATGTAGTGTATATATTCTTGATCAGCGTCTGTCTGTTCATCTCTCCGTTTGAATAATTCGATTTTAGAAACTAAAAGATGTAGAGTTATGTACATATATTTACAGAATTTGTAAGTTTAATATGCCAGATAAAATGCGATATAAAATTATATTTATTTACGGGATTTTTAGATATGCCAGATAAACACTTCGGTATATTTCAGTATTTTTTGGTATACATGTGGTATATTCAAATGCTACGACTACTACTTTTTATATCAATATGTCAGATGAACATTTCAATATATTTAAGTATTTATTCGGTATATATGTATATTTGGTATATTTAAAAGATAATACAGTATTAATTTACTTTTACTCATACTTTTACTTATTCGGTATATATATTTGGTATATTTAAAAGATAATACCGTATTAATTTACTGATAACTGTTAGCGGTTATCTAACCCTCAATCTCAGTTGACTGAAGCTATATTACATACTATCTCAGATTCTGCATTGACTCTCATTTGCACTAAAACTCATATTCCTATGTGAACGTTTTGTTAGTTACCTTTTACAAATGTAAAGTATAGTGCTTTTAAATGTGCTTAAACTTTTCCTTGCATAGTATTTTAAGCAATAGCATTTTAAAAAGCAAGTCAGACTACAACCCGTTGTGAAATTCACTTCATTTAACTTTTTTCAAACCCCTTATTTTGGAACTTCACATTGGAATCTCCAATGACAAAGATTCAATTTCTTTTGGCAATTGCGAAATGAGACTATGAATGGCGATTTCGCTTTTAATTGACATTCTAATGATGCGAAAGAGGAAATCCAATGGAGCGCAAAACTATTTTTCAGTAAAGCTCCAATGATACAATATTAATGTTCGTGTACATTTTTATCGGTGGCTTCAGCACTATTTTTTCCCTTGGACAGAATTGTCTCCGCTTCTAGCTTATACAAAGAACAAACTGAGTTTGGTTTCGTTCTCTTCGCTTTTCGTAGCTCTCTGTGTAGCATGTGGCTTTTTGCTATTTATGTTCGCATGTCCATGAGCACATGACCCCCATATAAAATAAATTACTTTAGTTATCTAAATGGTATACCCACCTACAATCGTACATACTGCTCGTACATATGAACAACTTTGTATACAAATCCACACACACACACACACACATACACACATTCGTAAATGTGGTGTCTGTTTTCTTTCCCTTCTCGCTTTGTTCGCTGTCTTCGATACTCTGTCGCAATTCAACACCCTTAACTACCATAGAAGAGAAGGAAACTTTTAATTTGTGAAGAAGAAATCACGTTATAAAAGATTCATATAGGAAATATTCAATAAAAACTACGAATTTTATCTGATTTAAAATGTTTATTGAAGTTTTCGAAATTGTGGTTATAATAAAAATAATTGAGTAGAGTATGAGAGCTTCGTTATCAGTTGATTCACGGTTTTTTGGTTCGAGTCTCGTGGTAGGTTTCATTTTCGCCATCCTTTTGAAGCCCGCCTTTTTGCTTTTAGCCAAACAAATGATAACAATAAATTACACTCTCGAGATTTGGTCGAGCTTAAGTATGAAGTGCAGTCAGTCGACGTCGATGCGTCCTGCCAAAATAATACTGGCGATGGCAATGGCGATGGTGAGAAGGGGGGAGTGAAGGGGGAGAGGGATGGCGAAGTGGACGCCACATCAAGTGGAAAAAGCACTTGGGGTTGCTCTTCTTTTATTTTCGCTCCTCTTTATTTTATTTAATTTTTTTGAGAGCACAAAAAATGAATGGAAAGAGAATAAAAGAAGCGAAAGAAAGAAAAGGAAAACAAGCATTTGGTATACTGAGGCAAGGCAAGAAAATAGAACGTCGGATGGCAAAAATAAATGTTATAATTTAGCGACTCAATTTGTGTAGTAAATTTATCAAAAGGTTGCCAGAGAGAGAGAGCGGCTCAACTTTGTATGCCACGCCCACACACACACACACACACATGCACACCAACACACAAAAGTAGTCTGATAGTAGATGGATTTTCTGATGGTACATTTTAGTTGCCATTTATAAGTTCTCACCTCCCTTGATTTTCTACTCCAACTCCTGATACTGCTGCTGCTGCTGCTGTTGTTGTTGATGTTTTTCTCATATTAATTTCGGGTACTTTGCGGTCAGCAGGTAATAAATCTATTCAGGTGATAATAAGTGCCATTGCACTATGGGGCATTTTCCATTTTAGCTGGCATTTAGGGGTTTTTTAAAAGTCTCCCAAATAGAAAAATTTTATGGTCAATACATCACCAAAACATCAAACTTTAATGGCTCATACTCAAAATTTTAAAACTTAACAGTTCTGTTAAGCATAACAGCTGTAAAGTCAGATTTTGATTTCGAGAGCACGTCCGTAAAGTTTGTATTTTTTTTTTCTGTGAACTTTGTTATTCATTTATTTATGTTGAAAGCTATTAATAAAAAAAAGAAGTCATGGATAATAATTTCGCATGTATGTACTATATGTTAAATGTAAATAATTAATCAAATTGTGTGTGTTTATATTAAAATTTTGTAATTTTTTAAAAGCTTTTTAAGCTAGATTTTGAAGAACAATTTTCAACTTTGGAAAGGATTTTGAAAATGAAGTTAGCAAAGGTTAGCAAAACCTTTAGGTGTGTGTTGTAGTGTTGACAATTCTTAATCCATCAATAGTTGTCTTATTGCGCATTATTCCGCATTATTGGCACAATTTGTATTTTTCTTAGAGAACCTCACGTTATCCAACACTGATTTGTGCTCTGTGGGAGATGGAGAGAAGGGCCGTCTAGGCAATGTTTTGTGAATAACTTCCATGTTTTTGATCCGATCGGCACAAAATTTGCAGTGCACATCCGGGCTAGGATTTATATTATGTCTACCAAAAATGGGATAGTTTGCTCTAAAATTGCTCAAAATATTCAATTTTTTCAAAATTTTGTGGGCGGAAGGGGCGGAGAAAAATTTTAAGGGGCGTGTCAAATTCTGAAAGGTAAGTACATATAGGTGTACAAATTTCATAATACTAACTCTACAGGTGTCCGTAATATTCAATTTTTTCCGATTTTTGTGGGCGGTAGAGGTGTTGCCACGCCTACTTTTTTATGATACATTCCTTGGTAATATAGTAACATAATACCGAAAACTGCAGTAAAAAATCTCTTATGGTTTACTCGTAATATTAAATGCCAGCTAAAATGGAAAATGCCCCATAGTGCATTGGCAGCGATTTGTTTAGTTTTTATTGCATACATTTAGGCTTTCTTTATAGACATTACATCTTCTGAAATGCCATTTGCTGCCATATACATACTTACTTATTACGGGGTGTTGCTATAAATGTCCTTATAAAACTGACAAAAAAAAACGAATACATTCACCTAATTTATTGCTGATATTATTAATAACTACTTATGGCAGTTACTTAATGTTCCTAGGGAATAAGTTTTCTTTGTTGCAAACGTGTTTTTTATATCAGAGTTTCTTTTAATCTTTCTCTAACTTATGTACATATAAAGTTATTTGCCTTGACATTTGACTGGCAATCAAACAATGTATTAAATGCATTTACTTAGCATTTAGAAAGTTTATTTCTTTATAATCAGTACAAAATAAAAAAAAGAGAAAGTCAATGCCAGGAATTAAAAAATGCGTGTTTCGATTTGCTTTAAGAATTTTGTTTTTGGCAGTGTTTTTTTATTTTAAACAATAACTATACCTATCTAATTTGTATACCGCATTTCTTATAGAATCGAATGATGCTCCTAATAATGTATGTAATATATGGACTGTAATTGTTACACTAAAATAAAAGCTTATTGAATACAAAAAAATGTGATCATATCATATAGCAATTATAAAAATGCTAACAACAATTTGGTATAATTTGACATTCATGGTATATTTCGAATGTTTTAGCTAACAATTTGGTATATTTTAACATCTATAGTATATTTCTTATATATAACTTTATCGATATACAAAATATTGCCTTCGGTATATTTTGGTATTTTCGTGGTATATTTTCAGAAAAATACTAAGAGTCGAGCACACTCGGGTGTAGCCTTTTCACTTATTTTAATGATTGTGTATTATAGAAGCTAGTTGCAAGTGTAATACAATCATACAACTATTAAATTTATTTAAATACATCTATCCAAAGCTGGCTACAAATATTTAAACTGTGAAATTATAGTCATATACTTTTAGTTGCACGCAAATAAAATTTATTTATAGTAACGTGTACGACGATTATAGTGTTTTTACTTATTTACTTAATGTAGCTTGAAGCCTTGGAGGAAATAAATGTAAACGATTGGAGTGAAAGCACTGGGGACGTCTCTGGTAATCTCGCAATGCCGGAAAACATTTTCAACTAGACCACTTGGCTGTTGGTTAGAGCCTGTTCGATGTTTCAAAACAATTTTTATGCCACAAACTGAATGCACAACCAAAACAAAACAAAATAACAGCAGAGCTGACCTCAATAAATGTTTGTTTGGAAAGTGTGTAAATATTGCAGGCTCACTTTGGAGCCTGACTTAAATTGTGTTACGCTATGATTACAGTCCTGTTAATGCGAACTGAATGTTTTAAATGACTTTTAAATGCATTTACTTGCAATAATACTAGATTATTGCAATACACACTCTTGAATTCAATATAAAATCCAACGTACTTGCCCAGGTGTGTATTGCAGCACATATTATGAACTAATCCCAAATGTGCCATTATTTTTTGCCACTGATTTCATACCATATAAATCGAAATCAGGCCGTAAATTTAATGTGGAGGGGGTATATCTCTTGTGGGTCATCAGCTGGTTGCATTCAGTTAGCTGCTTTACCGCTGTGGTCGTAGTCGTTGGCTTATTGTTCGCATATCAATGAGCTAGCCATTGAGTCTGTAGAACGCATTGTTTTGCTGGCCTTGCAAACGGCAACGCTGATAATATATTATACTTTTGCTTCACTGCACACATTTCTACAGCACAGTGAAGACTTCCAGAACGGACATTAGCCGGATATAAGTCTAAGCTTTACACACTTTCGTTTAGTTTGCACAGCAATTTTGGCTCATTTTGCTTAGCCTTCACTGTATGTTATATCAATAGAATTTGCTGACTTCACCTTGACAAATCCACATGCACAAGGAATCTTCGTCTTCATGGCAATTTTCACATACGCAAAACGCAGACCATGCATTTCTTTTCGTTTCTTCCACACGTATATTTTAGTTTGTCAGTTTTTTTTTTTGACAACGTTGGCTTAAAATGCTCTCCCAGCCTCTCCCAAGCGGCCCTGAAATCAATATGGTTTCGACGCCATTCAGCTCTTCGCAACTTGGCAAACTGCATCCGTCGTCCTTGCAATGCATTCTGGCAACAGTTTCTTTCACTGGGAGCTGGGTTCTGGGTCTTGGTCTGTCCCCGACCTAGTTGTATCTGCTGAGCAAACTGAATTTTCTTGTCATATTTTCAATTTGTGTCGCCTTGCTTTCGAAACTTGTAGGTGTCAGATTCTGCGCTGCTTTATGGACCAAGTTGACAATTGCAATAAAAATGTTGGCAGGGATTATAACAAGCATGTAATGCTCCATTTTTCCACCTTCTGCCTACTCTGTCACCTTTACCTTCTATCTATCTATTTTCCTTTGTTCGTTGCCATTTCATGTGCAAAATGTCAATTGAGCTTAAGAGCAAATGTATTTGATTTCAGCTATCTATCTATCTTTCTATTCTGGATATGACATACAGGTGAATAGCTTGTTGAAATGTTCCATTTGTATTCTCGAATAAAGCAAAGACCATAATAGAAATTAATGCACTCATTGTTCAACACTTTCGCAAATGGGTAGAAAATAACAAATAGGCAGCAATTAATTTAAACACATTTTTTTGCAAAGTATTTCATTTTTGGCTGGATTTGTAGACGTTTGTTTTAACATCCCAAAAGCAATATAGGATCTGTTAATGCGAATGCGGTATTGCGGTTGCCAGCAGTATGTTGGGGCCTGCTAAAGCATTTCAAATCACCCTTTCACCACAAGCCCATAAGCCGGTGTTAGATAATAAACAGCTCACAACTAAATGAACTTTTGGTTGAATACAACTCGCTCGACAAATATTTCAATACTCGCTGGGTGTAACCGAAGGTAAGCTGATTAGGTTGCCAGCATTGAAAACAAAAATATATTGGATAAACCACGTCACATAAAATTGCTGGTACATGTACACCACAGTACAGAGCTAGACTGATTGCCAAAGAATTTTGTTAAACTGAGCCAAGTCGTTTCAATTGAGTATGGATTTTGTTTTTTTTTGTTAAAAGATATATATATAGAATTGTTTTAGTGCCTTGAAAGAGTTAAGTGTGCGATTTAATTTCATAAAAATTACATTTCTCAAAATAATTGTTCATTAATTGTTTTATGTTCATTAAAAATCAAAGGTACTCATAAATTCCGCAGATAATGTTGTTTTTAGAAAAAGTCGACAAATTCATATATACGATACTTGATGGGTCTTATTTTATTTTAGAATAGCTAATAATCATGCATAACTTAGTAGGTTTCGAATTGCAACTTGAGGTTTTTCTACAATTTCCTTTAGCTCTTTTCTTTAAGTCATCGATAAATTCTTAAATTCTCGATGACTTGTCATCTAAGAAAAATACTAATATATACCAAAGACTATATTTGGTATATTGATATATCGATGATTATTTCCAAATATACCTTATCAAAGAAAAAGAAAATTATTTGCTAAATAACTTTTACAATTTATATATTCGGTAGGACGTTATGTAGATCCGTTAGTAGATCATTTTCAAGTAGCACCTTCATGCTGAGATTGGCCTTTCCATTTTCTTATTGAAATGCTATATTTGGTATATTGATATATTGATAAACTATTTAAAAACGTTTGATAAATAACTTCTTCAATTTATATATTCTGTAGTACTTTATGTAGATCCTGTTGATTGGACGGATAGACGGACAGACGGACAAGCATATATATACATTATAGAGCTTTAAGTAGCACTTGAAAGCTGAGATTGGGCATTCCAATTTCATATTAATTTGCTAACAATCAAGACGAAGGGTAATAAGTGCCACTTATCTCTATGTCTCTATCGATATTTATAGAAAATGACCAAGGTCTAAAAGGCTTCATAGAAGATATACCTATTAGAGGTTTGCCCAGAATTGAATCAGATCTTTGACACAAAAGTTTAATATTCTTGGGATAGTATTGAGCAAAGACTATAATTTTATATTGATAGGTAACGTGCACTGCAAAATTTAGTGGAAAAACTTCATTCCGTTATCTAAATAATATTCTATAAAGTATGCCACACACAAATTGTAATTATACGCGCCACAATAACAAAAGACCGTCGGTCTCTGACCAATTTATGGGTATTTTACTTTTTGGAAGCTTTCTGCTTTCAGAATTTGTTGGTTGCCCTGGAGCATGGTCGACAGTCGCAATCAAAGCCAAATTATATGCATCTATAACAGTGAACATTGTTGCTGTGGTTGAGGGATTGTTTCAATGGGGAAACCAAAGCGAAACAAACAAAATCGAGGAAAAAGAGAATCGAATGCAATTTAAATAGGAAACCAATTAAATTTAAACACACAAAACCCAACAAAAGATCTATGCCCCGAGGCCGAATACGCCAGAGAATGGAAGTGTGATCAGGGGCAGAATGGAAATGGAAATCGAAATGGAAATGGATGAGGTATAAGTGCTTATACACATCGAGCAGCCATAGAAATTGATTTGGTCAATTAATGAGTCTCTTTTATTGTTTGATTGCCGATACATTCACGCCGTGTTGGATTAAATTCTGTAACTTGCGCCGAAGGCCTTAACACTAATGAACAATGTATATTAATTGCATATATTATATTACAGTTAATCTTTAACAAAAACTAGTAAGAAAGTTAGAGTCAAGTGGGCTCGACTGTGATATACACGATAAAAAAATATATATGTAAATAAGTCGAAAAAATACTGAAAAAGGTATTACTGGTATATTGACATAAATACTGTGGCATTCTACCATAGAAGAGAAAATATACCAGATTGTCAACCAAAACAAGTAAGGAAGAAACACTGAGATACCCGTTTCAATAGAAGCAGCACAGTGCGTAATTATTTATAAAAAAAAACTATTTAAGAATGAAAAATACTGACATATGACAAGGGCCTAATTTGGTATATTGACATACATATATACTATGATAATATACTAAAGAAGCTAAAAAAGACTAAATTTTCTACCGATGCCCGGTATCCATTTTAAACAAAAACAAAAACAGTTGCTCATTCATAAAATATATCATTATAATATATTGAAAAAAATATACCAAAATATACCAATGGCAATATTTGATATATCGATATGTTACTAGTGTACAAATATACAATACAAGATTGCCAAAATATACCAGATTGTCCAAAGACAAAGAAAGCTGTTTTACAAATAACTTCTACAATTTTCAACTGACAGTAACCAAATTTTCGGGAATCATAAATACTGAAGTTATGATTGCAAATCATGGCTAAATTGAAAACGCTTCTCAAGCCAAGCTAAGTCTAAGTGTGAGCAGCTCAAGCTTTGTTGATGATGCGCAAGCCTTTCTCTTGGCAGCTGGCAATAATGTGTCCCCAAAAATCATGCAACATAAATTAATGTCTAAAAAGCCGAGCGGGCAGTCAACTCGACATGCAAGCGCACTAGACTATAATTTCCATTTAGGAAAGTATGTCAACAAAGCACATGCGAAAGCAAAACATGAACACTTGCCAAACCCCGAAATGAACCAACGCAGTCAAAATACATACATTCATACATACATATATGCATTATGTAGTACTCGTATATTATAGAAAATGAGTGTTAGAGAGAGGGAAGGAAAAGCAGAGGGAAAAGTCGAGCTGAAATGCCAAAGCTAATGGAACATATTTGCGTTGAAAAGGGCTTGAGTCTGGTACTGAGCTTGTACCCAGGGCGGAACAATAACAAACAAAGCCGAAAGGGCAAAAAACTATGCGTCGCATTCCGCATGAATAAACCAGACCCGGGATGGCCAAAATGGGAAAAGAAAGGAAATGCGAGCAAATATTTGAAGCATTCATAAAAATGTCACCAACGCAAAACCTAAAAACAAACAGCTCACAACTCAGCACAACAAATAAAAATAAAAAGGAGCACAAACCAAAAACAAGAAAAAAAAATAAAATAGAGGAGAGAACCAAACCAACTCTGTATGTCATTCATTTAAAACCATGTGAAAGCATCACCAACACGGCCCCAAAGTAGCCGCCTGTCAGCGACAGAGTCCGTTGATCCTATATACGTATAGTATAGTGTATGTATATGCTTTGGAATGCTTCAGAGGTAGGGATGTCACATGGGCTGAAGCACCAGCTGAAGCTAAAAAAGTTCAATGAAATGCGACAAAATTGGGTGAATTCAGAGTGTTGTGCATAAAGTAGACGAGATTCTCGCATTTTCAAAGTGTGAAAACATATGCATAAATGTGGCTGGCTGCCTGGTTTTGCATAGTTACGAGTATGTGCGAAAGCGAGGGTGGCAACTCTGGCCAATCTGCGACACATGCTCTTTATGCGTATATAGCTTTTTGTCTTTCGTTTTTTTTTCCCCCGTTTGTTGTTTGGTGATTATTTTTCTTCGGCGCACACAATAGAATACGAGTATTTTCATAAATTACAAGTGCAGTTTGTTTCGCAACAGAAGAGCAATATTTTCATTTTTCTATTCGCAAAAATGTACAATAATAAATTTGATATTTTTATATTTAAACTTTTTGTTGACATTTTTTCGCAGAATTTTTAGCATTTCAAAAGAGCATAGAGAGAGAAACAAGTAAAACAAAAAATACACAAAAAATAAAATGATTTTTAGCAAATATCGCGACTAGTCGGACGTGCTTGTTATTGTGTGATTAATTTGAGTGTCAATTGAAAAAATTATTTGTAATTTATTAGATTAATTAATTCAATTTGATTAACTTTAATTACTTTGTTGACTTTATATTTTATTCAAATATGTAAATATATGTTTATATAATTAAATTTTGCTGTTATGGAAAAAAAAATAAACCAGAGTCGAGTGGTCGACTGTAAGATACCCACTAAGACATCAAAATACCAAAATCTTTATTTGGTACATTTCGTTTATTCATTAAATATAGCAAATTAATATAAAAATAAAAAAAAGCCAAAAAATTTCATTTGGTATATTAATATATTATTACAAAATATACCATAGAATATACCAGATTGTTAACTAACGTAAGATCTGACCTTTATGCTTATATCGTACATACAAATATACTAGACAACTTTCCCGCACCATCGTTCGTATTATACTGTACACAATTGCTGCTAAGGTCGACATTTAAAGCCAATTAAGAGAAATAAAATATAATTAACAATTCAATCAAATGTTGCAAAAAAGCTTGTGTACTTATACAAGCATTTCGCAGACACAAAGTCAAAATGGAACAACGTGGCGTATGCGCAATCAACAGCAGTATTCATTTAAATATGAAAATCAACGCCAAATTCCCAAAACCAATGACATCAAAATATGCAAGCTTCACGTGTTTACCAATGTGTGTGCGTGTGTTCAGGTGAGTGTGAGTGTGAGTGGGGTGTTCGTCTACTGGAATTGTGTTACCTTTGCACTAGCCATGCCAATGCTTTTGTCATGGAAGAGAGTAGGAGAGAGAAGGAAGGGGAAAGCACATTCATTCATGCGATGATTTAACGCCATTTCCAACACGTGATTTTCACACCACATAAAGAGCATGCAGAGAACAAAAATAGCAGCAGTAACAACAACGTTACAAGCAGGGCAAATGTTTGTGCATATATTCAAAGGCTTAATTAATCATATAAGCACCAAAAAAACAAATAAACAGAAGATGGAAACGAACACCACTGACACATGTAGGATATTGTTATTTCTTGGGTCGCAATTAAAGTTCACTTTACTTTTTTTTGTCAATTTAAAGTTGGCAGTATTTTTCATCATTTCAGTTTGTTAATTAACAAAGTGAATTTTTGACGGTTATAATTATTCAACCGATTCTGTACACATTTTAGTTTTTATAGCGTTACGAATTTTAACTCTTCTAGAACAAAACAAACGGTCTGTCGTGTGATACTTGACTCTAACAATATCAAAGGCAAAGCAAGTTGTGGCTATAACGATTCTTCCCGCCAGCGAGACGTTCAATATTTCTGTTTTTGTTAAAATATATTATAATATTTGTGTCTGCAAGGCAAAAATCAATAATAGTCAGCCATAAAATTAGGAAATGACCGGCAATAATTTAAATTCTTCAAATTGGGAATTTCACTTAAGAATGCTGGAAACAACATTTTTACTCTTAACAAAATTTTCGTTCTTAAAATGTTTGTTTTCTTGAAGTAAAATTTCAATTTGATGGAATATAATATACATAATATAAATGTTGTTAATAAATATGCGAAGAGCAATTAAATTATTGTTTGACTTGTTTCTAACTACCATTCATAGACAACCCAATTAATAAATAAGCTGATACCTTGATAATTATTTGGTTTGCTTTATGTGTGTGGCAATGCTTTGAAGTCTCGTACGTCAAACGTTGCAAGTAACTTAAGCTGGTTCAGCAATCTTCGGTTTTCAACATATTTGCTGCCTTTTCCCTTTGTGGCTTGAATTGCACTTGAATCCTTTTGAATTCAACACTTCTTGTTCTAGAATTGTTGTAAAGACATTGGAATTATGTAGAAATCAAAATTAGCATAAGTGAATCTTATTCTGCGCAGGCCGTTTCATTTGATAACTAATCTAATCAGCATATAAAAAATTGTTTGTCAAGTGTGCAAAATAAGTTGTATTCTGAAGACCTTGACATTATGTGAGTGCATCACACACAACACACAATCTATCCTATTTAATTGGTTAATTGCTATGAGCTAATAGTTATAGAATTTCATGTGTATTTGCAATGCGTGTGGTCAGAGCTCAGTTCTTAGTAATTATTGCGTAATGCGTGTCCGCATGATGTTTAACCTGAGTTTCGATTTATTGCATAGGAAAATCTAAACACGAATTAAAAAAAATTATCAAAACATTTTCGTGTGTACACAATATTAATTGTATACAATAATATGAAAGCATATACAACTGCAGTCAGTTATTATTTGAGACTATGTAAACTTTAACTTTTGCTTGGATGACTTCTTTTGCCTTTTATCCTGTTCAAAGGGGGTGTAAAAATATTTACGGTGCTATTTTAATATATAGATATATTTACAATTAAATGTTCAAATGCAATACGCTTACATAGATATATTAATACCTGAGAAAGCTTCAATAGTTATTCTGTAGTGAGATTCCTAGCTTCCACGCTATTATCCCTTAAGTATATTAAATTAAAACACTGACAGTGTATAAAATATATTAATAAGAAATACCTAAGTACCCAATAGATATACGAGATTCCACCACAGGAATTAGAAAGATTTGCTACTTTTATACTTACTCTTTATACTCTTGCTTGTTTTTAATTTTTTTTTATCATCTATCTGTCTATCTATAACTTATAGTTTTCTAAACTGAGATTTTTATTTCAACAATGGAATAGAACATAATAAACTAGAATAGAATGGAATAGAGATGCAATCACAGAGACGGACATAAGTATATCATCACGGTTTCTGATGCTGCTGAAGAATACAGTTATTTTTTAGTATTTGGTGATGCATCCTTCTAACTTTTGTAAGCCTGTTATAGTAACTTCCTTCCCTATTGGTAGCGGGTATAATTGCTTACAATCGAATAAAAAATGTGAAAGTTATTAAAACACGATTTGGTAAAACGCAAATCAGTTGCTGTCGAACCGCAGTCATAACATCTGATATGACCCTTCAATTGCTACTCCTACTAAGGCAATTTCAAAACAGTGATTAGCGACATGTTGCACTTTGTAATGGCTGAAACCCCATGTCCCATGCATTTTGCACATTGCCATTGTCTTTGGGGCTTGTTTCGTTTTGTTTTACACATTTTAGCCATGCCGCCGTGCATATGAACATGTCGTTGATGATTTACTACTGACCCGATTTTCGGCCTGTTAGCTTGAACGATGGCCCCAGCCTTGTTTTTGGCTGGGCGCAATAACACCATGCCACATAGCTCGACCAAGAATTTGTCGCCATGCCAGACAATGTGCAACTAATAGTTCCATTTTTCGCCCTCTTTTTATTTTTGCCGTGAAGGAAAAAGTACGTCGAGGCATTGCATAACTGTAGGCGCTATATATGCAAGCCATTGTTTCGGCTGTAAGCGGGCACAAAACCGGGACCAACAGCAGAGCAGCTGAGAACAGAGAACAGAGAGCAGAGAGCAGAGAGCACAAACTGTGGACAAACTGTGGAATCAACTGGGCAGCGTAGAGCTCAGTTGAAGTTGTTGGCATGCCAGTCATGAACAGGGCCATAACTTTGCCTGCCTGCCATCCTGCCATGCTGCCAGCCTGCTCTTAGTTATGGTACCTTTGTGTTCGCATTGGCCGCATACTTGTCTGAAATTTTGCAGATGCACGCTTTACGCTTTGATTTTATACCCTGTGAATAAATGAGAGGAGTATATAGTACTTGAAAACTATATTTTATTGTGGCACAACATAAAGGTCATCCATTAATTTTAATTTGAATTTTGTTGAAACTGTTTACAATAACAGTGTAATAAATAAGCAAGTAAAAAAGCTACAGTCGAGTGAATTCGACTATGAGATACTCGCTACACATTTACAATAAAAGCAAAACAGTGCAGTATTATTCTTAAAATATACCTATTTAATGTACAGAAAATACTAAAATATATCAAATGTTAAAATTGTTGTATCGATATGCCATCACTTTCAAAATATACCAAAAAATACAAAATATACCAGATAGCAAATAAGACCCAAAAGCAGTTGCCATTTTTTCTTTGCTTGTATTAAATGAAATTAGATAAGAACTATGGTATAAGAACTTTTTGAATATGTTCACTGAAAAAAATACAACTTCTGGATTTTTAGAATTTTGATCACGTCTTTAAATTGTAAAAAATTGTTAGTTTAGTTATTACCAAAAGCTTGAATTGATTTGGCCAACAGCTAAAATGTTTCATTTTCTTTTGTCCATAATTTTGATAACATTCGAAAAATCAATATATAGAAGATATAAGGAATCGAGGGCAACGCATAAACATTTGTCACTGAGTTGCCAACGAAAAGTTCTTGAGTATGGTTATTTCAATAAAGTGAAGCTTTTGCATATATAGTTCAATATACAGAAACTTGCAAAAATTGCACATACATATGTTATGCACAAAATTTTGTGTGAGCTGGCATTAAAATCTAATAGTCTGAAGAAATTTATGGAAAGTTGTATAACTGAAATCAAAAACGAACTCCAGTAGCGAATATTTTTAGAAGCATGAAAGAAAATGAAGAAACTAATATTTTTTACTCGAGTTTTTGATGATACCCATAAAAATGTGTTATTTACAGTAGCTTTACCTTATGAGCTACTTCATCAACCTTTTTTTATTATTTGGTTACATACGTATCTGTACTAAGTAACTTGCAAAATGCCAGAAGTAACAATCGCATCGTAACTGATACGCACACTTTACAGTTATTTGTCAGTTGAAATTGCTGTGCGGCAACTCCACGCCGATGTCATTATTGGAACTCAATTCTAACCATTTAACAAGTTTGACATATTGTCTAACTTGTGTGCATCCTCAGGTTTACTTTCCTATATGTAGTATGTAGTATATTCAACAACTGGCTGCAGCCTTTAGAAAAGTGGGATGAAGGTATGGAAAATATTGCATGGCATGCTATTTAGAAGTAGCCTTGACTTTCCATTCGAATGCATTCGAAAAATGGACTCAGCATATAACGACGAAATGCCGAAATTGTGCAATTTATATGATATATGCCAGTAGTATTGGCAACCGACAGAGATAAAAAATTGTAGGGAATATTTGAGTGTACACGACTGCATTATATTCCGAAATGGTTTCTGTAAGAAAAACAAATATAAAAAAACCAATCAAACGCATATTTTAAATGAAGCTGACGAATGGTTTATTAATGAATCATTTTTCATATATTTTTTTAGTTGTATTTGAAATTTATATGTATTTTGCTCTTTTAAGGAGAGATTTTAAAGAGAAATACATTCCTATTTTTATATAGCAATAAGTATTTACCACTACTAAATTCTAATACCAATTTGTACTACTCAACATATTTCTCTTTCCATGGAAAGCAAGTGTATGAAATATGTAAAACTTTCAACCTAAAAAAACAATTAGATATATATTTTTGTTAGCCATGAATTTTTTCGGTGCATTGGTCAGTATACAGTATATGTGTATACCAAAACAAACGGATGTGCTCTAAATCCTTCACTTTTTTCGATGTGCACGAATGCACTCAATAACAATTTTATAACATATTCATCTGGCGACGCATTCCCGTGAAATGCTCTTTTAATATCCGGCAACATAGTATTTATGGTTATAATGATTGACAGAAAAAAAAACGAAAAATAATACTGAGCTGAACTTAAAAGTGGTCTTTGGAGTATAAATAAAGCTGACCTCTTCTGATTATCTCTCTACCTGTGTGAGCTAATATTAAAAACGTTATAAATTTGTCAAATTTCTTTTAAATACGTCTTTTAAGTATTGGGAAACGATAATTGTCAAAAAAAGAAAATTTGGATAAATAATAAGTAACTGGGAACTTGGGAATTTCCGAATTTCCGATAAGAATAGAATATTAAATGCAAAGTAATCCGCTTAATATTGTTTATCAAATGGATTTAATTTTTTTGAGTGTTAGAACAATTCATTATGAAACCGACTTTTCTTTTTTGTCGCAGGTGGATGTCAATATGTGTTTTTACCAATTTGTATTTTCTTTGCATAAATAATAGTGTTCATTGAAAACCAAATGCAAAAAATGAAATCATATTTTGTACATATCAAATGCGTACGAATATCGCTTTAAGTATTGGAGACATTCCCTTATGTGAATCAGTAATTTTTCTATGCTATATCTTATAGATTTTCATTCTTAAGTGATTATTTGTTTGAGACGTATTGGCCTAGCTGTTTGAGTACGTTAGCTTAAGCGTTTCGTTGGCTTCCTTTTGGGCACAGCTCGGTACATTATGTGGCTTCCTGTTAACCCAAATGGCAACTTGCCAGTTCCGACCACTTGACATTGTATCTACATTTCTTTAGTTTTATTCGACTTGCAGAAATGCGGGTCAAGCAAGTACTTTTGCGAAAGCCTTGTCTTCGTTATTGATTTAAGTACATTAGGAAAAATTCAATGTGTTGTTTTCAATTTGCCATAGATTACCCAAAAATCAAATCCAATTAATCACAAATTCCATTTCAGAAAAAAGATACTCGTTGGAATATCAATCAATTGCAAAGAAAGTGTGTATTCTTGTTCAACAAAGGCGCTCAAAGTCTAACGTTTGAGTTGGTTAATGCATTCACTTAGAGGATTTTTGGGTTATTGATTGTTCATCTAATATCTGAGTGAAATGCGAAACTTTTCCATTGAAATTTCATTCGCTAATCGTAAATCATCTCTATTACATTTCTGGTTCTTATAGGTAGACTCAGGAACTAAAACGGAAACTTCATAAGTTATGCTGCAATTTTATTCATTTTTACAACGGTTTGCTAATAGAAAGTACTGAAAAGTGAAAACTAAAATGTAAAATAGACTCTGAAGTAGCTATCATCCTATTGGCTTTGAGAGTATCTTCTCACAATTTGCTCATTTGGAGTAAATCAATCACTTAATTATCTTCTATAAATATATATATAAGATAGAAACTTAAATCTCATGAAAATCACAAGGAACATGATTTTTGATTGCGTGTCCTTGTTGTTAATGTGTGCGAAAGTCTTTCGCCACCAAATCATTATTCAATATATTGACTTTTGCGATTTCCCATTTATTTTGCGCCATGCCACATAAAGTAGAAATGTTATGGGCGTTAAATCATTTCAATCTTAAATCAGATCGAAATTCTATTGCTGTGTCTGGCAGCTTGTGCAAAAGTTAAAAAGGAATTCTGTTTGTGGCGTCGAAAGCGTTGATGTGGAAAATATGATAGTGTTTTAGGTTGAAGTGATGATTGTTACATTAGTCATAACCCAATGCATTAGGTTTCGCGTGATTTAAATCCCTTTGATTAAGTTCACCTGATAAGTATTGGCATAGACTGGGAAATATTGCGTATACGTATAAAAAAAAAAATTTAAGATTCTCGCAATTTATTTAGTATATTTTTTATTTTAAAGTTGATTCAAGAAACTTTAATTTGCAATTATATTTTTATACCCAAAGTATTGAGTTTTGCGTGATTTAAATCAGGTTGATTAAGTTAACCTAATAAATATTTGCATAAACTCTAAAATATTGCGTATACGTATAATAAAACAAAAAGCTGTTTAGTATATTTTTCATTGCCGAGAAAATTTAAGAAACTTTAATTTGAAATTATGTTTTTATACCCAAAACATCAGGTTTTGATTTCTTGATTTAAGTCCTGTTGATTAAGTTCACCTGATAAGTATTAGCACAAACTTCGAAATATTGCGTATACGTATCAGCAAAAAATAGCTGAAGATTCTCGAAATATGTTTAGTATATTTTTTATTGCTAAACAAAATTTGAGAAACTCTAATTTGCAATTATAATTTTAATCTTTGCCTAAGTGCTCATGTTTTATTGACCAAAGTTTTTATGCACTTTGTTTCACATTTAACGAGCAGCGAAGTACATGCAAAGATATTTGGCCAATTAAGCAAAACTACAGAGAATTTATATTTTTATTGCATAAATATTTTCTATGAGCAATCTCTAAAGAAAAGAATGTGTAATTGTCATGCATGTTTTGAAATATTTAAAACTGAGCCGAGAGTTATTAGTAAGTGTAATTGGTCTGACATTGTTAGCAAGGCACAAAACCCCTTTAACTGTTTTGCGGTTAACCCAAAAACATGCATATGCAGCAAACACAGTTGCAACGTTCCACAACTATGCACCAGAACAATGCAAATGATGTCAATGTCTCTTCCTTCTGTTCGTCTGTTTGTCCAGCCTAGTTGACTGGCTCAGATAGTTTTGGCATTGTTGCGGTAATTAATATGTATTGTTTATGCATTGGTTGCATTGCCACATTATCATCATTGCCATCATCATCACCATCATCGTCATCATCATCATCATCTTCAAATGACTATAACTGGCATTTCTGCTGCCAAGGACTCGCAAATTATGGGAATTATATTTCACAATTTTCAGCATTTTATGGGCATGGGTGGCACCCGATCAATAACGTCTCCTCTTTATTATGACAACAAATCGATACCATAACTGTGCTATATAGTGGTAAAATATCACAATAAAAACTCAAAATTTAACATCTGAAAACCAGAAGAACCAAAAGCTGTCAATGGTCTAAATGAAAACCATAATTTGACTTGCTATATGCAATTTTATGGGTTCTAATTCAAATGGGGAAAGCAGACTATTTTGCCTCTGAGTATGCAACGACTTCGTCAGGGATTTCATAATCGATTTACAAATAGTTAAAGTCTCCATGTATTTGTACGCATAAATACTGCTTTGAGTAATGATTAGTTTATTGTGAATCTAAGAAATTTACATCAGTAAGTCTCTTTTTCGTTTGGTGGAAATATTTGCTGAGTTAATATTTGCAGTTTTTTTGATAGATTCTGCTGTATTTTATGCCTCAAATAAGTGTAAAAGTTGTTCAAATTGTTTGAAATGGTTAAATACATAAGGATATTGCCAACCATTTAATTAAATCATAATCAATTTCTATAAAACACATTATTAAAAATATCTTTGTTTTCTCTCTAATTAGAAATTTGCCCAAATGCAAGACAACGAACACTTACTGCAATCAGCCTCTTACTAACATCTTGTATTATGGCCAAAGTGCAACATTTTCTTGGCTGAAGCAAATTAATTAATTTCTCTCAAGTTCTGTGGTCAAATTCTCCAGATTCTTGGTGCAGTCTCGATAAATGTGTAAATTAAGCACTACCAAAATATACTAATATAATAACTACAAAACTTTATCTTCATTTGTGGCTTTATTTTCACCGTTTATAATGAAAGAGACCACAACTATAACCTAGAAGTGCATACATATGTATGTTCATGTGTACTTGTTTACCAACACACGCATATGGACAATCGCATATATATTGACGATGTGTGTCACATCTTGTCGCTACTTCTGTCAATTTCAAAGCTGACACTTGGACATCTGTCGCTTGAACAGATGTTCCATGCAACATCAACAATGCAATGGAAGATAAACTTAAATTTTGTCAGTTCCCTTAAATATTTGAATACAGAAAAGTGAACTAAAATCAAACGTCTTTGTTACTAATAAAAGTTATTTATGAAAATAGTTTATCTTGCTTAAAATTATATATTGCAACTTCATAAATAGAGTTTTGTACATTTGTAAATAAAGATTCATTAAATATATATGACCGTTTATTTATAAAATACAAGAAACTCACGAATTTCATATTGCATTTAGAAATCATTTACATTCTAAAATATTTCACTATTATCTTGTTGTGATAAAATTTTCACAATCTTTAATGAATTGCGGAAAATCGTAATTATTTGTACAGCCTCTCTATAACTAGTGAAATTAACCCAAAAATATTGCTGTCTTTTCAGATTTGTACACATGAACCATTGAGTGATTTTGGGGTTATTAACGAGCAAAATACACACAAACTCATTGGAAGAAGTGATGAAGTCATGAGACCAACATTCGATCGACGCCTCTGGATATTATTGTTCATTATTTTAGTACAATGTGAGTGAAAATCTGTTGCTGCTAATAATAAATCACATATTTAACGCGTTGTCATTTTGAATTTGGGTGAGAAAAATAGTTTTTAGATAATCGCAGTCAAGCTTGTCACACTTAAATAGCTTGACTATAAGTTTTGTGAGTCTGTACAAAGTATATTCAATGCTATTAGCAACAAACTCAGACTTGATATATTTGCAGTACGTGATTGTAAAAGTTCATTTAGTTCACAGACCTAAGACTTATAGTTTTCTAAAGGTTTTCTTAAGTCTTTACCAAAACAGTATACAATACATATCGTTTTGTTGACAATAATTATCAAGGAAAACTAATTTGAATGAAACAATCCGGGCTATGCTTATGTCAGTGCTAGAGCTGAATGATAAGATTTGAAAGATCTCTTTAGAATAAAATTGATTGGGGTAGATATTTTAAGAAATAGTTGAACGATGGAATTTACAAAACAATAAATATATTTATTTTGACAAAAAATTGAATCGATTGAGCGCATTTCGTGTTTCATAAAAGTTTTTCTTCTTTGCAAAAATATGTACTGAAAGTGTGTGGTTTTTGGATCTCCGCAAGAATTATGGCATGGTAGCAACTGCATTTGTGTTCATCTTTAGCCCTTTCATCATTTGACAATACATTTTATGGTTTATTCATGTGTAATAATACTCTTTCATAACTTTTGTAAATTATATGATAACGGAAATACATAGGACAAACAAAGTTTAGAGTTAAATTAGTAATATTTCATTATTTTGTGAGATTATATGATAACGATAATGCGTAGGAAAACATAGTATAAAGCTCTATTCAATAAAATTTCATTATTTATTTTGTACTCTTTCATTATTTTTCAAACTTCCATGACAACGATAATGCATAGGACACACATAGAAAATAGTTAATTCAGTGAAATTTGAATAGCGTGTAACTAGCGACAAAGATCCGCGGCGAGGATATATATCCGACTACTAGCACACATAAAGCGGAAGGGGAAATACGTGTTCAAGAATTTTAATCTGAATGCGCAATTTGGCGTGTGTGCTGTACGCCTAACTGGCGTGGCACATGTCTCCCGAATGGTGACATCCCAGCCAGATCCCATATCGACCGGGTACCATCTATGTATCGTATATATGTATGTATGTATGTATGTATGTATGCATGTATGTATGTACATTCCACGACTCTTTCGCATCCGTTGCTACGCGGCATGTTCCACTGTGGTGTGCCTTGGAATTTCACGCGTTTATTTGCAAAGATTACGAAATGCGATGCGCCTCCTCCACTCGTCCGCTTTGACCGTTTATCCGCTTACGTTTTATATGCGCTTCCCGCTTCCCGTATGCTGATGGCGTTGCCGTTATTTTCATATTCCACTATTGGACACTGTCCTATCGTTTCAGTTGTCTGAAAGTATTTTGTATTTTTTTTTTGCGTATTCTGTCGGTCTACTCACGCTGACTTGTTATACCTAGAAAAGTTGGTTGGGAGTATTGCATGGCTTCGTTTCCTTTCGTTAGTGATATTCAAAATATTTTGCATAAAAATGTTTGGCCAATGCCACAAGTCAAGCGAGTCGCTTGAAGTGACTGTAGCTACAGCAAACACCCATTGAAAGGTTTCCAACTTTAAAGTATAAAACATTTCCATATCGCTTTGTGATACTCTTCACTCTTGAAAAAATTGAGAACCAGAAAACTCTTTGCCAAAAGCCAAATTATATAGTGTATACAGTTTTGTAGTGTATGCTAATTTTTAGCTTCATCATCTACAGAACGTGAAACCGAATATTTCATTCCGATTAGTACAAAAAATTCTCATAAAAGCAAAACATTGTGAAGGTTGTTTATTTAACAATTAAAAATACCATGAGAAATTTATGGTACAACGTTATACTCCTGCCTTAAAAATAACGCGATTCAACTGCATTCAAAATATACCATAGAAAACAAAAAATACCATTTCGATTAGTAAAATATATACTCATATAAGCAAAACATTGTAAATGTCATATTATTGGTAAATTATTTTATTTGTAATATACAAAGTAAAATATACAAAGATATATATGCATAACGATATACTCCAGCATTCAAAATATACCACACAGCACAAAATATACCATGGCTGCAAAGTACGGCCTGGTGGTCCTCACTTACATTCTTATTCATATTCTTTATTTGTCAACAGCTGCCTGTTGTCTCTGTTTCTTTAAATGTCAACTAAATTTAGACCAATAGTTAAGAAGAAAAAACTAATATTCTTTTATCTGTATCCTAACTTCGAAAATGTAGCTTTAAATAAAATAAATTTTTTGTTGTACACAATCGTCTCTAAGATGTGAAATTTGATATGTTTTCGTTTTTTTGGGCTATACCAAGAGTTCACTCTTTAAAACATACAGTGTACACTCCCTTGAGCTTAATGACCAGCATTTTACCTACGTGCTCGCAGTGCCAAATGTCCTCAATGGTATCTTGAAGCCAGGCTCCTCGACACGCATTGAATACTGAATTGTGGCAGCAACCACAAAAATAAAAACATTCTTTTATTTCGGTTTTAATAAAGTATCGCATTGGGTACGCTTAGAGATATCATAATGCGCTTTCCATGAGTGTCCGTGTTGATAGGAATTATTATTGGTAAATGTGTTTTATTTATCCGAATACCAAAAGTCTTTAATTCCAATGTCGTTGCTTTACTTGACCTCAACAATCTTTAGGGTTGTACAAAAGTTCTATTTATTTTTAACTCTAAGAATATCCGGAACATTAATTTCCAGTACGGATGAAATATCTCTTGAATGTATAGATATTGTTACTCTCGTATTTTCACATTTCAGAAATGGTATATTATTTAGTGTATCTGTGTTGATATTCAAATTCAAATGATTATTTTTCATTTAAAATTATTCTATTAGTACAAATTTTGGATGTTCTTAACTCACTAATTCACTTAATTTCTCATGCTAAAAGATATCGACAAATATGTATACCTATTATTTTTAACTCCCACATTTGTTTTTATACTGATACATGAACCAAGTGATCGGAGTTGAAAGTTCAAGTGCTACGCGACTCAGATATATGCACAACTGTAACTATTTGGCAGCAGAGACATTTCTTGTCATTTCGTGTGCCGAATTGAGTTCAAATTTTGACATTCAAGTAAACCCTTCTACGTAATTTGCAGTCACTTGGCTCTTTCCATTGTGATGGGAGAAAATACAATCACAGCACGCGTTGGCCGTGGGAAGAGACAATTGGAACAGCTCATGAACGACTCTTGAGGCAGCTGAGAGTTCATCGAGCAGAACAGAACAGAACAGAGACCAGAGAGCAGAATGTTGAGAGTCGAGAAGCTGCATTTCGACGACGTCGTCGAAGACTTAGTTAGCCACTTTTTGTTGTCATAAAGCAATGGCCTTTGTGTTTCAACTACTCCAGTGTCCCGCTCCGCTCCATGTTCTCTCTCTCTCTCTCTCCCTCTGCAGTCTATTCGCTTCTCACTTGGTTAAGAAAACACAGTTTGCAGCAAGTTTATTTTTAAACTCAACTTTTGTGTGCTCAAGTTTACTTTTGTGGCGAATTACTTTTCGGTTATTTTATGTGGCCCACGGACGTCGTCGTTGATTGTCTTGTTGTCTGGTGATGATGCAACTCCACAGACATACAGTATATATACTTTAGACTAGGGATTTCTTTAAATGTACTGCTACTATATATAATTCCTACTAGCGTCCGCTTCGTCGGGAAGTTTATTATAATTTCATACAGTTTTTTATCCAGCATATCGTATAACGAATTTATAGTTCTGTTCTTGATGCCACTCATTAATTTTGCTGTTCTTTATGTGCGAGCTGAATTCAGTCTATATACAGAATAGAGAATGGTTTTAAAGATGAAAATAGACGCATATTTCATGACACTTAAAGACTTATAAACCAACTCGTGCCGGAAATAGAAAACCCGGCAACGGATCTCCAGCAATAAAAGCTTAAACAGGTATAAAACGTGCATTTCCGCATAAAATTCTCAAACGTTTCATTTTCTCTGTTACTCGAATGCATCGCAGTACAAACATGAAAGCTCACATTTTGTGGTCAACACGAAGCTGACGCTGAACTAAGCTGATGGCTTTCAGAGAAGGTGTTTTCGACTTTCGATTGGTTGCATTCCACATGGCGCGATTGATAAAAATTTGTCATGGTACAATATATATGAAAGCAATTTCAGCTTGCATGACATGAAAGTATTAGCATTTCCATTTGAATCCATGCCATGGCAGTTAAAGCCTTCCTGACTGACTGAACTATCAACGCATAGTCGCAACGATAAGAGCTGGGATTTTTGCACTTTATTCGAGAAATCTCGAGATTAATAGCTTGGTTTTTCAAGAGTACATTTCCAGTCTTCTAAATCTTCTAAGTCGTTCACTTGACGGAGAAATGAGAGGAGATATAGGAAACAGTGTTTAACAATTTTGATCAATCCATTTTATGTTTCTCAAAATTGCCAATCCAAATCACATTAAACCGCTTCATGACGTATAAAATCGATTTCTTTTTGATATCAATTATAATGTGAAAAAAATCTCATTTAAAAACTCATATCATAATTGATATAAAGCAATATTTAAGCTCTAACGATAACCTTAATAGTCGCTTCATAGATAGTTAAACTCATTGTAACTTTCGGGATATTAGCAACCAAATATAAAATATCAAGTATCCAGGAGCTATTACCTCCGCTTCCTCAAAGAAGCAGAATTTATCTCTGTTCAAAAAACATTAATCAAAAGATTTCGGTATTGGGACTTATGCTGAAGAAGTTTAAAACTCATTTTAGAAAATATCTTTCCAACAACAGTGAAATAACAACTTATTTCAACAAAGATAAAGCAAAGCAAGTGAAATTCCTAGTCTATACATAGCATTGCTTCTCTAGACTGATTCGGAACCCAAAAGGAAACTAAATGTGCGCCATATATCCTATAATTTGGGTTTAATTATTACTAGTCGTATAAGATTACGTGGGCAGCAAGGCAAAAAGGTAAAGAAGAGAAGCAAAAAATCAGCGTGGGGGTAAAGACAAAGGCGTCAACACATTTTGTCTCTTAACTAGGCTAAATAACTTAATATAAAGTGAATGGCGTTGTAATAGAGATACAGTGAGTATTCGTAGCCTCGCTGCTTAATGCTATTTAACAAAAGACAACGATATCATTTTATCACAGAGCGCAATGGTGTCATCATGGCACTTTCCTCTTTTCGGAAAAGGTAGAGAAATTTTAAGATAAGGGCTTTGCTTCTAACCAGTTATAAAATTTCGCTTTCAATGGGCTGCTATGGCCGCAACAACAACACCAGCAACAACAAGAAGAGAACTTGCTTTAACATCTGTTACCTGCCGCCCGCAACTTGCAACTTGCCACTTGCCACACAGCAACCTGCCAATGACCCAGTACTCCCCGCACACTCAAGCCATTAACGTGTTTCGTTTCATTTAACTTTTACGCTCGGCGTTGTCCCCAGCCTCCCCAAAGGAGCAGCAGCGGCAGCAGCTCAATGTTGCTATTTAACACAAGTCGATAGTAGCATTTTCCTCACCCAACAAGCCCGCATCCCACACCCCACACCCCACACTCAACCCTGTGCCATTTTTGTATTTTTGTTGCACGTTGGCTCCATCAAATGAAACTTTTGCCTGGGGAAGATTCCAGTCATCCAACAAAGGACAAAAAACCCCAATAAGGGCAGTGTTTGTCGGGGAATAAAATACCGAATGTTAGGCCGGAGTGGTTTCGGTGGAGTGGGAGAGCGAGAGAGAGTTGTTGAGGGGTTGACCTTCGCTCCTGACAGCAGCCATCATTAACCTTTCATGATGTAACAACGTATCGGGCACAATCAAGCGGAACAGGTGTCAGCCCCTGGGTAGACTTAGAGATTCGATATTTAGTTGACAACTTCGCCTTCTTTCAGTTTCATTCGCAAACTTTAAACTTGATATCCCACTGCTTATTGAAAATTGTAGAGGAAAATTTATTTGTTGTGCAAAATTGTACACAACAAAGTAAGCAATCTATGTTAAGCTTTATAAAAATATGTATGCACATAAACAGACTAAAGTTATGGGTCTCCGATTTTCTATTCGCATACAAAGTACATTGTTCCCATAATTTTACTTATTAACAAAAATACTAACATTTATCGATATACTATTACAGTATAAAATATACCAGATTTCAATCAAAGTTATTCTAACGAAGTAGATTCCGCTGTTTTAGGCATACATAATTGTTTTTTTTTTTTAATTTATTGTATTGTCAGCTGAAATAAGTCAAAATACTAAAATTATTCGATATACTTTTACATTCTAAATATACCATAGAGTATTAAATATACCATATTATAATCAAAGCTATTACGATGAGAAAAATTCAGCTGCCTTAAACATATACACTTTTTTCAAATTTATTGTATTGTCCACCTTTTCGGTGGATAGTAAAATAATTCTTGATAAAGCTATTTAAATGCATTTGTTAATGACAATATAAAAAACCGCATTTTAGCTTGCACGAACTAATATTATGCAGAATTATTATCAACGTTGTTGATTGTTATCTGTGACAGACAGCAAGTTAAACAACAACAATATAAGGGACCTGATAAACTTTGAACTTTGAAACTGCGCTTAAACGGAACCGAACTTGAAAGTTTGGTTTTTTTTAAAGTTTGTAGGTTTTTTTTTTATGAAACTAATAATATAATAAAGTAATATAATATCATAATAAATCATTAACAGGGCAGAGAATTTAAAATTCATTTGTTCTATACAAAACTCACCAGAATCTCGAGCCGTAGCACAGCTAAATTCCGAGAGATCTCAATTAGTTAATGGTTTCTATATTTTACGGTTTAAATCTTTAAAAAGTGTCATCAAGTGACACCAGGAGATTCCTCGTAGGAACCACAACCACAACATGAGTAGCAACTACCATCGTCAGGAATTAAGACAGAGACTTTTGCATGGATACCGCATCGTTGACTCTTCAGCATATAATAGATAGCAGTAGAAGTAAGTGAATGCGGCAGACAAACAATTTTGTCGAACATAAAATGGAGCACAACTTAATTAAATGCTGGAAGCGCGACAACATCAGCTGTGGAACCTTTTAAGTGGGCGGAGTACTTTGCGGTGGGTAGGTGGGATGAGTAGTTCTCAGTGCTCAGTTCTCATTTCTCAGTGGAGACAGTGGAGACATGTAGCGTTGACAGCTTTAGACAGATCCCCATCTTAATTTTCGGTGGGTGGTTGCTGAAATTAGCAGAGCTGTCGACTGTCAGCAAATTGAGTACAACAGAGTTGAGTTTTTACGTATGTGTGTGTGTGTGTGTGTGTGTGTGTGCGTGAATAAATATGTCTACAACTTCATGGCTGGCAGGCAAAAGGAAGACAATGTATCTCACCTGCGCTTTAACACCTTGACTCCTCTTTGGAACTTGGCCAACGAATATCTCTCTACCGCGCATGAATGCGCCAAGTATGTATCTGTGTAGGTGTATATGTGTGTGTGGGTTTGGATGTTTGTGTGTGTGTGAGGATAAATTATGGCATGTCTTGTTCCGCATTCTACTCCTACTGGCTGCATTCTGCCACCTACCATCAACCATCAACCGCCTACCGTCTAACGTCTGCCATCTAGCATCTGCTGCCTGCCCTGTTGCTCTTCGCCCCGTTGAGTTGTTTGTAATTTGTTAATTTCCCGCATTTAGAAATTAATTTTCACTTCATGCGTCGTCAAGCAGACAAAAGCAGACATCGCCGAGCCAAGTAGACTTCACCCCCCGGTTGGCGGCAGTTGACAGCATTCTGCCACGCACTCAAGACACGTGCAAACTCACACACACACACACACACACACACACAGATGAAACTTTCACCGCAATTAGGTTTCAACAACACGTGATACTTTTCATTTTTCGATGTTCTCCACAACTGATGGCTTGCTTCCTGCACATTATGCAATTTTAATACTCAAGCACTCTTTATTAAAACTAATTTTGGTGGCAATATGTCAGTTGTGTGTGTTGGCATCCAAACTAAAAAAAAAAAGACGCTAAAATAATGCATCCAAATATTTTTGTTAGGTTATGGTCTAATAAATAACTTAAATCAATATTGAACTGCGAAAACCACTTTATTCTATTTTTATCTTTAATTTATAGCGCCGCTCTAATGGCTCGCTCTTATTTTATCTTTTTGAAGCATCCTGTGCGATTTTGAAATGGTCCTTAAGCAACAAATTCAAGATTTAGGGCAGAACAAAAACAAAACACGGTAAACTATTGTTTATAAATTTTCTTTAAAATAATAGAAAGTAAAATTTTTTTCTGTGTTAGAGAAAACCTGTTAAAATTATACACAATTACTTACACTTTATTGTAATGTGCTGAATAACATTGCAACGCTTAACTTGTGTAATGTAATTCGTGAAGCGATACTTAAAAGAAATCTTTTTTCATGACTCATGCTGATCCGTTGGTTTGTTAATCTCAAATTACGATATTTCAACTATTTAGTGCTTGAAATTACCATTTAAAATAATTTAAACTGATTTTAAGAAATTTGTAATTAATGGCAAATCAAATACTTTTAAAATGTCTAAATAAAAATGTGTTTGGCCATATATTGAATTTGGTGTTGGATAAAAACTGTTCAACAAAAGTATATTAAAATTATTGAGAATAGAATATTTTTCTATTGATGTCTTAAAGTGGAAATAATATTGATCTGTGCAGTGAATGCAGCAAGATGAATGAAAACATCAAAATCGAGGAGACAACTTTACCCAGTTACATTCATTTGCAAAAAATCATTATGCACTGATTACTCTCTTTCAATTTATTAAAAATTTAACCTTGTAAATTACATATGTTCAGAAAAAGCAACTTGGGTCTAGGATATATTACTTGCTCTCACTTCCATTACATTTCGGATTTTTATTCTTCTTTTGTTTTGAATTCTTGTTATGCTTCTTGTTTAATCCTTTCTTATTGACTGTTGAAAGGATTTCTTCACACATTTTCGCAAGGGCCTCATCCTCAGCGATCTCATTTTTTGAAACTTTTTTATGGCTCGCATTCTTTTTCATTGGAGTCTCTTTTTTAGATTTCTTTTTTGCAAATTTCGCTTTTTGACATTTCTTTTTCTGAGTCTCTTCTCGCACTTTCTTTTTCAGCGATTTTTCACTCCTCTTTGTTCTTTGCTTCTTCTTTTTAAGAGAATCTTTAGCACAAGTTTTATTTTCTTTTTCTTTTTCCTGCCGCTCTTTACATTTTTTCTTCAGCTCTTGCTCTTTACATTTTTTCTTCAGCTCTTGCTCTTTACATTTTTTCTTCAGCTCTTGCTCTTTACATTTTTTCTTCAGCGCTTGCTCTTTACATTTCTTCTTCAGCTCTTGCTCTTTACATTTTTTCTTCAGCGCTTGCTCTTTACATTTTTTCTTCAGCGCTTGCTCCTTGCACTTTTTTTTCAGCGCTTGATCTTTGCATTTTTTCTTCAAAGCAGCCTCCAATTTACGCTTTTTTTTTAGAGCATCTAGTTTTTTTTGTGCTTCGCACTTTTTTCTGAGGGCTTCCTCTTTGCACAATTTTGTAAAACATTTAATTTCCTGATCCTCAATTTCTTTTTTAATGTATGCTTCTTCTTCTTCTTTAATTTTCCCATATTCCTTCGCTAGTTTTTCTTCTATAAGCTCCATTTCACCATTCTATTTTCGGTCTTGTTTTTCTTTGACTTTTTTGTCTTGCCTTTCTTTTCTGTTTTACTCGACTTCTTAGCCGCCTTTCCGTCTATCCTCTTATATCTCTTGTTTATCTTAGCTTGCCCTGATTCCTCACACATTTCTTTTAAGACTTGCTTTTTACAAATTGTTTTGATCTGATCAGTAAGACACTCATGAGCACGAGCAAGTCTTTCTTGCTCTTTTTTTGAAAATAGTTCACGAATTCTACAAATATCGGCCCACTGACTGTTGATACACGTTTCCAATTTTGACAAATATCGACTTTTGCTCTTATCGGAAGGCTTATTTTTTTCATTTTCCAACTTCTCGCATATTTCATCAATAGGATTTGATTTCTTACCTTTCTTAAAGGCCTTGTCTGTGTCCTTGGCTTTTCTTTCTTTACAGTCTTTTGAAATATGTGTTTTTTTCTTTAAGTCTTTGCTCTTCTGAATTTGATCTTTTAGCTTGCTTTTAATTGGTTTTGTACTTTTCTTCGATTTCTTTTTATCTTTCAGACCTTTGCCCTGCTCTCTTTTCTTATGCTTCTTTTTATGAGAAGTTTTACTACCAGAGTTTACTTTTCCTAACTTTTTCTTCTTCTGCATCTTTGTACTTCCAGAGCAAGCTTTGTTAGGTTTTTGATCAGCACCTTTGTTTTTATGAAATTGCTCTTTTTCTTTCCTTTTAATGGATGTCGAACCTTTCTTTTCCATTTTTTGATCATCCGCACACTCTTCTTTCTTATATTTCTTTTTCATTACATTTTCATCGCCCTCACACTTCGTTTTCTTTCCCTTTCTTTCCTTTTTCTCACCGTTTTTACTCGACTTCTTTTTGACATTCTTCTGTTCTTTCCTTTCATCTTTACAAACTTTTTTATCTTTTTTTTTATTGCTCTTATCGGAAGGTTTATTTTTTTTATTTTGCAACTTCTCGCATATTTCATCAATAGGATTTGGTTTCTTACCTTTCTTAAAGGCCTTGTCTGTGTCCTTGGCTTTTCTTTCCTTACAGTCTTTTGAAATATGTGTTTTTTTCTTTAAGTCTTTGCTCTTCTGAATTTGATCTTTTAGCTTGCTTTTAATTGGTTTTGTACTTTTCTTCGATTTCTTTTTATCTTTCAGACCTTTGCCCTGCTCTCTTTTCTTATGCTTCTTTTTATGAGAAGTTTTACTACCAGAGTTTACTTTTCCTAACTTTTTCTTCTTCTGCATCTTTGTAGTACCAGAGCAAGCTTTGTTAAGTTTTTGATCAGCACCTTTGTTTTTATGAAATTGCTCTTTTTCTTTCCTTTTAATGGATGTCGAACCTTTCTTTTCCATTTTTTGATCATCCTCACACTCTTCTTTCTTATATTTCTTTTTCATTACCTTTTCATCGCCCTCACACTTCGTTTTCTTTCCCTTTCTTTCTTTTTTCTCACCCTTACTCGACTCCTTTTTGACATTCTTCTGTACTTTCTTATCATCTTTACAAACATTTTTATCTTTTTTTTGATTGGATTTACTTTTTTCCTTTTTTGGTTTCTCTTCTTTCTCTGAATTTTTCACTTTTGATTTAAAATCTTGTTTTTTTCGACTGTTTTGTTTTGTATCTTTCTTGCTACTTTTATTTTCCTTCTCAGATTTCTTCTTGTCGCACTGATTCAACATATTAATGATCCTCGCACCTTTAGCCAAATCCTTGCACTTAATTTCAAGTTTTTTCTGATTACTTAACTTTTTCTCAGCAATTTTTTTGCATACGATTCTTAACCCTTTTGATAAACACTCCGTCATACTTTCCATTAACTTCTTATCATTTTTATTCAAGCTTTCCATTTCTTTTGCCCAAGCTTTTTTGTGTTGCTCCATTAATTTCAACTCATGGGCCTTAAGCTCTTTTGCATCAGATTTCTTTTTTAGTTGAATGGCTTCATTTTTCTTCGCTTCACTGCGCTTCTCAAGAATTTTCTCTATACTCTTCACAAGGATTGTCTTTCTTTTCGGAAGATTTGGAATCAGATTTTTTGCTGTAGCAAAGTCTTTGAACATTGTTTATTGATGTAGATACATGAAAGTCGGAAAAAATAGAAATACTTCTTTTTATTGGGCTACGATCAAATATCTGAATGATCCTGCCCAGCGACATGATGAAGGACTTTATTGAAATTTAGGAACAAAAAAATTTTAATCTACTGTTAATTTTTTATTTATAAACCGAATATATTACTAAAATTTTGACATTTTTATCGAATAATGCTTAGTACATGCTGTGTCTGAAATTGTTCTGAATGAAGTCGGATCGAAAAATAGATCGTTATTGTTTTAAATTTACCTATGGGAACTAGATGAAACTAAAATGTATCCTTAAGACTTTTTTCCTTCTGGAAATCTTTTCATCCCGTTTAATACAATATTATTTTGCATATTTTATCATTCTGTACATTGAAAACAAAATTATGTGCATTTTCGGAAAATTACCAAATTGCGTGAAAAAAATAATATCAACTTAAAAATAGTAAAAATAAAAGTTTAAAAACCATAGTAGTCACATATATTATTTTCGGACTTCAAACATTCAAAATTTATATATTTTTAATCAATAAATTTCCTTATAAAATTAAGTTATTAACCATGTCTATAAGTCAAATCACGGAAATATTTTTTCGTAAGCCCTTCCTTAAAGGCTTTTCTCGTCTAGCCAACTCTATAAACCGACTATATTTATCGAATACAATGTTAAGAAGCATACATCGTACTTCACTAAGACATAAATATAATAATGCTTCTTCAGATAAAAAGAAAAGAAACACTTGTGATGAGTATAAAACAATATTGGAAAAACGAAATGCGAACAAAAATCACCGAGAAGATATTATTCGAAGAAGAAAAGAAAGGATGCTACTGAAAAGATACGAGAAAACATGCATTAACGATGAGCTGCAAACGTGGATGAAAGAATTTAAGCAGTTAACTAAAAATGAGGATAGCGTTATGAAAGACCTGATGATTTGTGTGAAAAAGGGTATTAAACTTGCCTGCAGAAAATTAGCTAAGAGAAAACTGAGCACAGAGAAATATAATGAAATGCATTGCAAAATGCTGACCAATGCTGCAATTATCAAACAACTATTACGACATTGCGAAACTATAAAACAATTTCATAAGATTCATAAAAACACATCAAGTATGTCCAAACACTCTGGCCAAAATATGCAATTAAAAACACCACTTAAGTCGCAGACGAAAAAACGTACTTATAAAAGATCTAAGGGTCTAAAAGAAAAACCTAAATCAAGCGGCGCATCCTCTAATAAAGCAAAACAGTCCAATAACAAAAATCTCTATATGTTGAACTTGGAAAAGTGCATTGAAAACGAATGGAAGAATGTCTGTAAAGTTAAGAATACATTGTCCGCTACTGAACAGGCAAAGCTGGTAATCGCATACGATTGTCTTGCAGAGAAATTTAGAAAAATTTGCAAAAGAAAAGTGTTGGCGCAAATGTGTAAGGAATCCAGTGCTACACCAAAGACCAAACAAAAAGACAAAAAAGAAGAAGACAGCACTTTAGAGCATCTGATTAATAAACAACGAAAGATATTAAAAGAAGCGGTTGAGGAGGCACGCTTAGAAGAGAAGGCTTTTGTAAAGCAAGAGATGGACAAGATCAAAATGCAATGTCTGAAAAAAGTTTATGAAGAGCAAACACCTAAGCAAAAAGAAAAAAATCTTGAGCTATTGTGTAAAGGGAAACAGAGAGAGGAGGAAAAACTTAATCCTATGAAGACCGTACATAGGAAAAAACAGCATAATGTTATTAAAGATCTTCAACAAAATACGATAACAGATCGAACATCTCAAAACTCGACAGGACGACACTTTTAAAGATAGGTAAAGAAAAGGTCTCGAAGGAAAATTCGCAAAAAACTCTGAATGTCATGAAAAATAACGAAAATAATAATCAGGACAAATGCTACGAGAAAGAGAATAAAAAAAAGAAGAAGCTCTACAAAAGAAATGCGAAGCCTTAAACAAGAAATTTGCTGAAGAAGCTCTACGAAAGAGAAGCGCAGAAAAGGCTTTAAAGAAGAAATGCGATGAAGAAGCTCTAAGAAAGAAATGCGAAGAGGAAGCCTTAAAGAAGGAATGTGCTGAAGAAGCTCTACAAAAGAAACGGGAAGAAACGGCATTAAAGAAGAAATATGCTGAAAAAGCTCTACGAAAAAGCGCAGAAATAGCCTTAAAGAAGAAATGCAATGAAGAAGCTCTACGAAAGAAATGCGAAGAAGAAGCCTTAAAAAAGAAATGTGCTGCAGAAGCACTACAAAAGAAACGGAAAGAAACGGCATTAAAGAAGAAATGTGCTGAAAAAGCTTTACGAAAGAAAAGCGCAGAAATGGCCTTAAAGAAGAAATGCGATGAAGAAGCTCTACGAAAGAAATGCGAAGAGGAAGCCTTAAAAAAGAAATGTGCTGAAGAAGCTCTACAAAAGAAACGAGAAGAAACGGCATTAAAGAAGAAATATGCTGAAAAAGCTCTACGAAAAAGCGCAGAAATAGCCTTAAAGAAGAAATGCGATGAAGAAGCTCTACGAAAGAAATGCGAAGAGGAAGCCTTAAAGAAGAAATGTGCTGAAGAAGCTCTACAAAAGAAACGGGAAGAAACGGCATTAAAGAAGAAATGTGCTGAAAAAGCTTTACGAAAGAAAAGCGCAGAAATGGCCTTAAAGAAGAAATGCGATGAAGAAGCTCTACGAAAGAAATGCGAAGAGGAAGCCTTAAAAAAGAAATGTGCTGCAGAAGCACTACAAAAGAAAAGCTTAGAAAAGGCCATAATAAAGAAATGCGATGAAGAAGCTAAACGAAAGAAAGCCTTAAAAAAGAAATGTGCTGCAGAAGCACTACAAAAGAAAAGCTTAGAAAAGGACTTAAAGACGAAATGGGATGAAGAAGCTATACGAAAGAAACGTAAAGAGGATGCATTAAAGAATGAAGCTATGAAACGTGATGCCCATAATAAATGTAAAATCCAAATTGAAAAACGTAAAGAAGACGTCATTAAAAAAAGAATTCAACAAGAAAAGATGCTTCAGAAAAAAGCTTTCCAAAATATGAACGAAAGAAATAATCGAATACAAAAATGGGAAAATCTTAAAAGGAAGAAAGAAAGTGATAAGAATCAGAAGTGTGAGAAAAGGAGGCAGTCTGAAGCTTTGAAGAAAGAAGCTAAACAACGCGCTGTTCAAAGAAAATGTGAGGCTCTAAGTAAAAAGCGCAAAGAAGATACTATTAAAAAAAGATTGCAACAAGAAAAGATGCGCAGGGAAAAAGCTTTGAAAAATGCGTGCGAAAGAAAAGATCGTATAAATAAATGGGAAGAACAAGTCAAAAATAAAAAGGTGGAGGAGAAGAAACTAAGAAAAATTTGCTATGAGCAAGAGCGTAAAAAAGAATGTGAAAACCTCCGAAAAAAAGAAGAGAAAAAACGTAATCGCATACAATTAGAAAAGGCTCTGCAGAAAAAAACAAAAAAGTTCTGTACTTGTCTTTACAAAACACTTAAAACCCAAGAATTTCAACAAGGCTCTAAGGTATCCATCATCGGTTCTGGAGCTGTAGGTATGAGCAGCGCCGTCACATTACTTTTGAAAGGTGTGACAAACAACATTCTACTTTACGATACCAAAAAAGATCTTTGCGATGCGGAACGTTTGGACTTATTGCATGGCTCCTCATTTCTGAACAATTTACGCATTGAAAAAGCCAATTGTATTGAATGTACTAAAAACTCGAGAGTGGTTGTTGTCACGGCTGGACCACGACAGAAACCGAATGAGCCGCGTGTAGAAATAATGAACAAGGCGACTCACATAATAAAGCAAGTTATGCCTGAACTAGTGAAACACAGTCCTCGAGCTGTGTTCATCATTGTAGCGGATCCTGCAGATGCGATGACTTGGCTTGCCCGAAAAGTAACCGATCTACCATGTGAACGTTGTTTTAGTCCTGGTTGTTATTTGGATTCCGCACGGTTTCGTATGTTTATTGCACACATTCTGAGAGTATCAACCAATTCGGTGCAAGGTTATATTATCGGGGAGCATGGCGATAGTTGTGTACCACTTTGGTCAACAGTCACAGTAGGCGGCACACGTTTAGTGTCTATACTACCGGATATGGGCACTGACACGGATCCTATGCGTTGGTCAAAGGTACACAAAGATGTTATAGACTCCTCTAAAACGGTGATAAGAGGTAAAGGTTACACTAACTGGGCCATAGGCCTCGCTGTCGCGGATATTATATCGGCAATCTTTAAGGACTCCAATCGCATTATACCATTATCAACTAATGCGAAGGATATGTGCGACATTCAGGATGAAGTATTTCTTTCGTTGCCTTGTATAGTCAATAAATGGGGTTTGAGTGGTGTCATATATCCTCAGCTTTCGCAATGGGAGCACGATATGTTAAAGAAATCTGTTGAAAAATTACTCAAGATTCAGAGAGAAGTTAAACTGTAATGCAAATGGTTATTGTTGACACTATTCAAAACACAGATTCACATAAACATGTTTTCAATCTAAATTTTCTTGGATCATACAGTATGTAAAATATAAGACTTTATAATCAAATTTTATTATGTTACTTACCGTCTCAGAGCTTAGAAATACGTAAATTAGAGTTCAAATATAAATGTTGTTTTATTTCCTCATTAAAAATTAACAGAAAATGCAAATCGAAATATTCGATTTTATATCATGCGATTTTATAACATTGGGATCGCATGTTATAAAATCGCATGATATAAAATAGAATATTTCGATTTGCATTTTCTGTTAATTTTTAATTAAGAACGTACGATTTTAATGATAATGGAAGTTGCCAGCTTAAAGCCTATAGACTTCTGCCTTTACTTCTGCAGACAACACAAGAGATTGAAAGACTGACAAATAAAGAGTGCAATGTTTATTTTGTTTATTTCGCATTGATTAGACTTGGCTTGGGGAAAAATTTATTTACACCTTAATACGACTCGCTCCGAGTGGCCGTCATCAACAGCCGTCGGCTTAAATTATTAACGTTTGAGTAATTTGTATGGCATATAAACAAAAGTCCTTGTTAGTTGCACAGTTCACTGGTTGTGGTTATTACTACATAGACCTATTCCCATCTACACTTCCAATCCCAGATCCCATCTACTCTACCCCAAACTGTTTTGCAGTCATATCTCTGCAACGTTGGCTGTCTCGTTTTTAGGTTTTCCTTTTTCTGTCGAGATTGTTGTCATGCTGAGTTCTCATGTGTCGACTACGATGCTATGTCAAGAGCTGGTTGGTTTTTGTATGTGACAACAAAATTTCATATGAGTAATTTCTTCATTTGCAGAAAGATGTCGAGAGATTTTAATTTGCAGAGTTAATTATCATACACATGAAAGTTAATTATCATTTCGTATGAGTTTATGCTTAGCATTGCATTATTGCAATAATTCGCAGATTCGTGTTCAATGACTATCAAAAAAATATAACACGCAACTTTTTATTTTCGATATTGCTTCGGAAAGTCTAAGGATTATAAAAACTAATACTCAAAAGGAAAATGCATCCCTTTTGTTATACCTAAAAGTAGCTTCTAACTCAAATCAAAATGAATATTATATCCCTTAAAGAAATGAAAATACCTCTATTTAACTCCTTATATAAACATACATATAGAACAAATACCTATGATAAAAAATTGCCCAACTAATACGCATATTTTTGTTTGTTTCTTTTTATTTTAGGTAAGTGCCATGTTACGTATGCGTGAGTAATCATATGTACATACATACATACATGTGCATATGTACATACCGTACATATGTATATATATATGTATATCGTCTACGCGGTTGTGTGCGTGCATTCGCAAAATCAAAGCATATTTCGCAGCATGTTCTACGTAACCACTAATCTGGTCAGTCAGTATCCCAACAGCATCCGCTTCTCGACCCATTCAACTTCACAGTTTCGTAGATGGATAGAAAGTATATAACTCAATAAAAAATAAGGGACGAATACGAGTAGAAAGACGGTTCAACCCGGCCGCATAGTTTAGGCAAACTTTTTGTTTCAAAGCAGACCATGAGTGGCGAGGGGAAAAACTGAAAACGCCACTATTATATTTAAACAGAAAAATAATTGCAAATATTTCTGAAAACTTTTTCAACTTTCTCTTGGGGTTTTTAAATTTTTGCGTTTCTCTTTTTTATGGTTGCATTTTTTTCGTTTTTATTCCCTTTTCAAACGAATCCGTCCTTAAATAACTGGTAAGAATTTTAAATTTAAAGCGAATTTCAGTTAATATATTGCTATTATTGCTTTACTTTGCACCGCCTTGGGTCACAATCATTATCGCATAGTACAAATTGAAATACTTTACAAAACTAATTAAAATTATGTTGCATACTTTTTGGGGGTGGAGAATCGAATGAAATATTTGCGTGAAACATGTCTGTTTTAACTTCCCTTCATAACGTTATAGATTATAGTTAAAGATTACCATCTATTCCTTTCTTCATGTACTACAATGTATATCACTGAAAAACATTCTGAAAATAGAATCTTTCTCCTGGCCACAAACTTATATTGCTTAATGACAACCTTATGGTACGATTCATAGTTTTACTTACTCTTTACACTCGCTGCTTTACTTTTACTGCTTTATTTCGTCATAAAATTTAATATCGAAAACACTAATGCAAGCAACTAAAATGAGACGGTGGTGCCCCGTGGCTGGAAACATCAAACGTGCTAAACAAATCCAAAGCTCATCCAAGTGCAAACGATGCTTGAACGTCATTCAACACACACCACGGCTTTTGCAGGCGAAGCAAATCAAAAGGAAATAATGGCACAGGGACATGAAACGCAATGCACGATAACAAAGCGAGACGGCGTCATCGTTTAGCGAAACCCTGGCTAAATGGCACGCATGAGGTGCTCACGTTCACATTCACCTGTCAAGCAGGCAGTCAGGCAAACTGGCTGCCGCAGTCTCACAAAAGAAGTGGTGACGACTCCTTTGCCAGAGTTCGCATTACAGCGCATGCATGTTGTTGCTGCTCACAGCAGAGACCAGCAATTAATTAGGATTATGCGTATCGTCTGGCTAGAGCGCCTAAGAGTATGCAAAGCATTCGCTGCTGGAACCTGTCAAGTTTTTTTAGCAGCTCAGCCATCGCAACGTAAAGAGTTTCTTTAAGAAAATGTCAGACACAGTTAATTGGAGTCACAGCACTTGGTTTGATGCTTATCAAATGCAATACGCAAACTCCAAGTGAACTCAGTCAATCATCAATCTTGATGCTGGCATATTTTTATGACTTCTGAAGGTGGCCTCCCATTCTTCGAATCCTTCTTTGCATCTTTTGAGTTCATTTCTATATCTGTGTTCTATATCTAGCAAACACTAACGACTTTTTAAGTATTTACACACAATTCGCCATTTGCTTTGGTAAACTTTTATCGCAAGACCGCCGCAAGATTTGTAGCGTTGATGATTTCATTTTTTCTTTTTTAGCAGATGGCGTTTTTAGTGACATAATTTTACATAGGAATGCAGGTCGCATAATTATCTTATTTACTTTACCTATCTTATGAAATTGCAGACACCATTCTTAGCACATAAAATTGCAGTCACCATCGCTAAGCTTTTCAGCTTTCTCACTAAAAACTTGTAAAGTAAGTAAGTAGCTTGAGGCATTGTCAGTCGCTTCAGAGACAGTGCAACTCTGACACTTGCAGATACCCCAACCACTTTTCATGCAGTTTGCTCTTACAGAATCTGGCAGCCCATCTTATAAGACAACTTTAATAGTAAAGGTGTAAATTCGCTAACAGTTTTAGAAGTTATAGTGAAATGAATATACCCATTTTGAAAGTTATAATACTTAAATCTTTTAAATGTTGTATATTGTATAATGGTTATTTATCGCAATACACTATCTAAAACAAATTATAGTTTTTTTTTTTAAGTTTGTATTCTTAATAATCGCTCACAGTCAAGTACTTTCAGCGTATTTCTTACTTACTTTGAACAAAATACCCTTAGTTGGAATATCTCAGAAACTATGCAGGCTAAGAAACTCCAAACTTTTTGCATATGTTTATGTTTGTCGCTATACCGTTTAAGATTTTGGTCACTAAATTTGAAGTTATTCAAAAGTTTCATGGCATTAACAAATAATCTAGTATATTGGGAAAATTGTTTGATTCTAATGAAAATTCATTGTGTGTGTGTATATAGAATAAAATGAAGAAAATAAAAAGTATTTTGTTGCTTGTTATTGGAATAACCCCTTTTCTATAGCCATCGTTCATATGATTATTTGTTTTGGATGGAAATTGATGAATAGCTTATTAAGGTGTTGGTAATTTGAAAATGCTAATCGATGAGTTCTTGCTCTGCATCCCTGCAGATTCTCATGGCTATCGAAAATAATTCAAATATTAAAAACAAAAAAAAAATACACGCAATTGTTATATTCATTATAAAAAATGTGAAACTAAATCTCGATTCCCTTGAATTTTTTGTAAAGATTGATATTAAACAATTGCCTTTCTCGTTTTTTATAGTATATCTGGATTGTCAGTTGTCGCTGGCAATTATTGTTGATAACAACCAGTACTTAAATAAATTGAGATATAAACGAATTGAATATTAAATGTGAAATTGTTGAAATGTTGAAATGTTTCCACCTACCTAACTTTGTTGATACATGTAAGCTATTTGAAATTTTCAACACTGGCCGAAGGATGCCATTTATGTTATATTGATAGTTAGTATTTTTCTCAATTCCGGTTTGGGGCAAATAGTAAAAGCGAGCAGATGCTTGCAAGTATCCGTGGTTCGCAAAAACACACTTGATCGCAAGTCAGGACACGACGAATCAGGCTATAGAACACAGCAGAGGAGCAGAGCCTTCTTGTCGTGCCGACATACTTCTAGTCGTTGCTGTTTGTTTATTTACGCACATGCGAGGCAAAAACTTATTTCATATTCATAGAAAAGTCGCATACACATGTGCTGTAAAGGTTCTTGCCAGCTGTTACTCTCGTACTTTATCCACACACACTCACACACTCGCACACTCACACACACTTACACATACTGAAGTGCAAACACAACTCGTTGGGGTTGGAAGAACTAAATCAGCAGCTAAGTAAGTAAAATGCTTCATAAATTGCCTCAAGTGGCGCAGCTGGCTGATAGCAGCTTTGAAAGTATTAAACGCTGGCAAATGTTGGCCCAGAACCCCAATCCAGCCAAGTATTCCGTTTGTGTTCTGTCGTGTTTATTTTTCCAAGAACGAATATTTACAGGCTATGTTAAAGCACACTATAATTTCGAATCAATTGAAGAAATTTTAATCAAAGCACTATTTTTATCCGCTACCCGAAGTTGCATTTAAATGGTAAAATCAGTTTGAGGTATTTCAAAAAAACTTTTTTGTAACTCATGTACTTAAACTTGAACACGTTCATAACGAGATACATATGTATAGCACATATATGATATATCAAGACAATCTTCTACATTATTTGATTCTACTCTGCATTATCTGCATTATCTATTACTTTCTTGAAGTTGCGAACATGTTAGCTAAAAATTACAAATGTAACAAACATTCATAGTTTTTGACAAGTTTTAACTTCGCCTAACAAACTATTACAACAAAAATACACAAATAAAACATGCAGGAATGCTAGAATTTACAATATTACGGTATTCATTTTTAAAATATATACAAATAAATGTGCTGAAAAATATGAAAATATACCGAATGACATATTTGGTATATCGATATACTATTATGATCTAAATATACCATAGAGTAGTACTCTTAGAGTACAAAATATACTAGATACTATATTGTAAAACAAAGCAAATAGCAACTAAGACGTTTTTTGCCACACAAATCTCATTGCCTCTTTTTGATTGACTACAACTAAAATAAGGCTAAAAACAACCTTAAACTTATGGTAAGAAGCATAGTTTTAAGAAGTTGTACACATTATGGAGCTCACCTTATACATTGTATGCAATCTTACCAACTTTCTTTCTTCTTTATGTTTACCTATCTTTTTTTTTGTTTGTACCACTCACAGAAAATTTACAAGTTAATGAATTCTTTGGATGGGGTGAACAGTGGTTTCTCAGTGTTATTATTTGCGAGTAAGTCAATAGCTTTCCAGACAGACAACATCTCACTCGAGGTTCGAGCGTCGATAGGAGTAGAATAGTTGGTTCACGGCTCATAAGCCACAAAATGCATTTCTAGCAATTTCCTTTACTTGAATGTTTTGCCTTCGGCCCCGTTTTTATTCGGCGTCACATTGGGTACACAAGCACTCCATCTGCTTAGTTTTTGTAACCGCAGCCTTGATTCAAGTTTTCTTTTTTTTTTTTTTTTGAGGAAATCGTTGCACCCCAAAAGCGGATATATGAATTACTCTATCTCTCCCTCTGAAACATAGCACATAGCACACAGACAACGTTCACACATTGACTCATACTAGACTTTCTTAGTGCAACTGCTCGCTGTCTTTCAGCTGTCTTCGGTACTTCAGTTGCCGCTTAAGTTGCACAAAATGTAATACATTTGATTGCACTCATGTTCAAGTTCTACTTCTAAAGTGGCTGCCTCAACGAAAGAATAAAGTGAATTGGATGCAAGACACCCTTAATCCTCCAGCTACAACTCAAAAATATATTTTCTGACCTATTTCTTCATGAGCTGCCAAGCTTTTTTGCCCCATCGCGTAACATCTTCTCAATTTGTTTGATTTTTTTTTGTTTCTGGACTTTGGAATAAGTTTTTGTGGGTGCATGTTTCCAAATGCGAGTTCAGATGCGCTCAGTTTGAACGAAATATGCTTAATAAATGCTCTGAATTATATTAGCATAATGAATCCATTCACTGCAAGGATATCGGTAGCAATAAAGTGTTATCAAAAGTGTTAAAAATATCCCTATACTTTTTTTTTTTGATATTTAAATAATTTGTTCACGGAATACAAAAATTCCTGGGCTTAAAGACAAGATCATCAAAAGATAACATAATAAGTGAGAAAGCCGAGAGCACTCATTTGTAAAACATATAATCAAATCGGATGACATTAAAATATAAAAATTCCATAATTGTTAATCAATGAATTTTTCGTGTGTGTAGCTGCAACAAATTGTTGTTCCATAAAATAAATAACTTCTAAGGTTGTTTTCGATAAACATACTTAATTATATATTATTTTTATCAAAACTCTAGACTTTTGACTTTAAAATAACACTAGTCATTCACTTCTTGAAGAAAGCGCATTAAATAAACCTTATCCCTGTAGGAAAAATATGAGTATAGTTACCAAGTTTGGTTTCTCTATTCTCTAAGATCCTATTACTTACATTTTCTGTTGACTCAAAGCTGTAGTAGATATAAATATTTGAATCAAAATTCGAAGCTGCCATTCAAGCTTACTGGCACAATATATGTATGTATAAATTGGTTAAATCGCCTCTTGCTCTAAATTTTTCTTTGTGCATTCAACATGATACTAATGAAGTAAGCGTTACTCTCATAGAGGTATGCACTTGTCAATAACCATTAAGATGATGCTACACGTCATTCATAATTAATGCTCATTTGAAAGGGGGCCATCAGCTTCAATCAAAACTGGCATGCCGACTGTTAAATGGCCAAGAGCACGACCAAAGCGACTCGCAGCGAGGAAAAATGTGCCCATCCGAATCCGATTCCTGTAACGCTCAGCGGTAGTCGTCATTAACCCAGGGGCGAGGATTCGAGAACTTCCGTATGGCGATGGCATCCGAGAGCACTAGAGCGGGCGAAAATAAAGAGCGGGAGTAGTACGAGGAACACAGGGGACATGCTAATAGCTATGAACTTTTCGCAAATTACAGGCCAAATGGCTGCACTTCGCAGCCGTTGTACTGTTAATTACCGTTATTGAACTTGTTTGATTGGCGCAAGTCGAAAAGTTACCAGGCTGACCACACAACCGTAGCTAGCTGCCAGATGCGAAAGTTCCGAGTTCCGAGTTCGGAATTCTGAGAGCCACACAGTTTGCATGCAACGTAGCACTTGTAAAGTAAATACGAGTGGAGACCCATGTTGTATGTAGGTTAACGATTGCTCCTGCATTCGGTGCTTATTCAGGGCTATTGCTGAACTGCAATTAAGGTTTGAGTTGTTTGCACTACATTTACACAAGTTTATTCAGTTGTACATACTAGTAGTACCTACTTTTCACAGTTGCCGCTGCTCGCTGAATTTCCCACTATCATAATTGTTTTAAACTGAATGCAAGCAAAAGAAATCAATCTCAACGTATAACTGCATAAATACCAATATTCATTTTCCACTCTTGATAAAAATATGATTACTCTTTTCATTAATTCAATATGCCGGCTGGCAACAGCCACAAATGCCAAAAGTTGAATTTTGGGCATTCTGAATATTGCTGGCTACCATTTGCTGGTTCACTATCAACAGCCAAGAATAAACACAATAATAAAGTTTACTTCTTAAAAAACCTTTCTCCTTTCAATTAAAGCACCATTAAATCAAGTGACAAAGCTACAGTCGAGTGGATTGCTATTATACACTCCTGCCCAAAATTATACTATCACCTCTAAATTTTTTGTTTCAGCGCTCGTACAGAATGTGAAAACGAAAATGCGATCAAAATAAAGTAAGTTGACTATATAGCACATTAAACGTAATGCACAAAATATGTAGTATATTTATAATATAGATAAACTATATGAAGCTCTGTCACTTTATTGTACACTACAAATAGTTGGTCATTTATGTTGAGTCATTAAACTCTTGCACTCACCTGCTTTATATGCAATCGTATAGGGAGTGGGCATGATTCCTCTTGATGACATCCAGCGATGTGCCAGAATACGGAGTGTACTTTTACATTTCGATCTCAGAATGTATTTATGCATATATTAAATTCTAAATACATATATAAATATTTATCTGTTTCGTTGGTAGACAAAACTCGTATTCATCTTCTACCTTTTCGCTTAGCACAAAGTTTAATATAGTTTTCAATGGTTTTCTTTCATTGGATGCCTTTTTATTACAATTCGAATAAATGGAAAAACTTTTTCATTTCGAGATTTTGTTCTTGTTTCTATAATATACACCATTGTTAGCATAATGCAAATACAATTGCTTCTTGAGTTTTCGTTGTTTGCCTGGATGAAAATTCCAAACATTCACATTGCTGCTGATTAGTTATTCTATGTTAGCAAGTCCTGTACTGGACATTTCCTCTATGTTGTTGTTTTGCAAATCGAAAATTAAAGGTATTTCATTATCGCTCAGTAGCTGCTCCTCATCAGAAGGATGCAAGTATTCGCGCTTCATCGCATTTATAGCAATCGTATGCTTATTTTCTTTTTCTTTAGTTTTCTTCAATCCTGCTATGTACATATGTTGTATTTTGGATGGGATCTTTAATAAGATTCATAATTTTGTCACGCTTACCTCGTAAGGGATTAGAAGTATTTTTGGTGTTTTCCATTTTCACAATATTTCTTGTTTGTCAAATGGGTTTTAAAGGGTTTCTATCTGACATTTCAACAATAAGTGTGGCTTTGAGTTTCAAGTTGAAAAAATGCCCTAAAACACAAGAAATACTTTCCAATTTTTTAAAAATACCTTTAAAATACTCTTACCGTTAGTTACATTACCGTTAAAAAAAACATTTATAATAGGTATAAATAATATACGTCACCGAAGCCTTTATGTCTCATTTAGTTAAGATAATAATATATTTTTGGAAATAGTTATTTTATATATAAAGATATGTTATGCTTTACAATACAATTTAGTAAATAAAAATATCATTTATATATGAATTACAATTTTAACAATTCTTCACTTGAACACATCCGATAGATCACGAGAGATCATGTCGCTACTGATATAGCAACGGTTACATTTGGTATATTGGTTAAGTATAACAATTAAAACATAGCACAATGGGTCTAAATATCAGTATACAAAGAGATCTTCTGACTGAACGCTGTAGACTGAAATATCACCTCTACATACTAAACACACATGAGATGATGCCCTTACTTGATACAGAGCGAGAATCTTCAGCATGATCTTGTTTAAGACAAGAAGAGCCTTAGGCAAGCAAATTCAACATCGAGTTAATTACCGCGACAAGAGCAACAAATTGTCTGAGGCCTCCATACATTATGTTTATCACTAATTGGTAAACCCAACCTATGCAGACAAATTTGAAATCAAGCATAATAGGCAGGTGTGCATAAATTAGTTCACATTAGTCAACTGGCGGCAACAATTAGAAAGTTTCTTTGCTTTTCACACATTTTTCGTTGGATGGATGGAGCAAATGTGGATTCACATTGTCGCTAGCTATAGTTACTCAAATGATAGCAATTCTTCAGGCACGTGAACTAAGTGTTTTCGAAATTACCGTAATTTATTATGGGCCAAGAGCGAGAAAAGTGTTTTTTGCTGCCTGCAAGCCAAAAATTGCAGAAAATTACATTTGCAAGTGCAAGTGCAATTGCAATTGCAAAAATGTGCTACAGTGCGTATAGAGTGTAGAGTGTGTGTGTAGAGTGTGTGTGTGTTTTCTTTTGAGTTGCCATTGGTTGGGCTGAAGTTGAAGCTGAAGCACTTGAGCGTTTTGCTATGTCGAAGTTCAGCGCACCTGGCAACTGTTGGCTTTGGCTCTACTTTCGAATTCAGCTGTACTCTGCTGTGCTCTGCTCTGCGGTGCTTCGTCATCTGCTTCTCACCTGTGCCCTGTGCTCTTCTCGTCAATTTTTTGTTTTTCTTTTTGTTCGCATGTAATGTGAACAACATTTTAAACGGCAGGCAAAAGCCACACACTTACGAGCATGTGAGTAAACGTTTCTAATTGTTTTGCTGCCAACTACGTGCGCAATTACGTGTGTCGGATGGCATTGTCTAAGAGATTCAGTTGTCTACGGAGTGAAGGCAAAAAGGAAATATTTAACAAAACTCAAACTACAGTAGACCAGCTAAATGTAAATTTTATTGTACCTTAAAAAAGCATTAGTTCCACAAAGTGCCTGAGCTCTATGTGTATTGTCTTGTTGGCAATGCTGTTCAAGATCAACTTTAATTTGTGGAGACATAATATGGATCAGCATGATTTTACTTCTTTTAAAGTACAAACAAAATTATTTTCAATAAATTCTAATTTTTATTTAAAAAAAATGGAATCATTAAATTAGTTTAGTTGCTCTTAAACGAAGGAAAAGCATTTTTTTCTTTGTTTTATTATTTGTGTAAGATCAACTTTAATTTGTGAAGTCGTATATGTAATCCGCCTGATATTTACTTCTTTTAAAGTACAAACAAAATATGTTTAACAAATTATAATTTATATTTGTAAGATATTGAATAATTGAAATAAGTTTGACCACCCAATGAGTGATTTCATCTGTTGCTCTTAAACAAAGGAAAAGATTTTTTCTTTATTTTAATATTTTCGCAGGTAATTTTGAAGTTATTTAAATTTAACTGTAGTTTAATGTTACTATGATTTTAAATTTACAAACCAATTAATCTTAAGCTGTTGTTTAAGTGAAAAGGCGGACAAAGAACTTTTTGTTTTTGTATCGAAAATGAATTCAAGCGACTAAGATTTTAAGTAGATCAATAAAAGGAAACTTAACTCAAACTTTTGTACATGTTAATATTAGTGTTTAGAATTCGTCAAATTTCAATCTAATAAAGTGAAATAATACAATAATAATGAATAAATAAATCAAATCTTTCAATTTCTGCCTGCTTCTCTTGTAAATAACAGCAACAACAATTACAACCATAATTCCTCAACCCACAAGCATGTTCACATTCACATTCACGTTCGCGTTCATTGCTTACATATTTATATTCGAAGCACTCAACAAGCTAAAAGAATTGTGATGAACAGTGGAAAAGAGAACGCTTAAGGTTGGTAGGGTTGTCGAAGCGTTTAATGAATCGGAAGGTAATAAGAAAGGCCATACAGCTATTTCTTCATTTATTCCGGCGACCCTTCTTTGCTGCTTTGATTATTGATTTTAAGTGAGGCGCCTTATTGGAATTGTGTGCATTCAGTAGTGTCTAATCATGGGAAGTCAAAATTAATACGATTTTCGTGTTCGTTGTTCGTTTTGCTTTATTTTCGGTTCCGGGGCGAACCATGCGAATTAATTAAATCACATAAAAAATGGTTGGCTCGTAGGAATGCAATAAAAATGTTGAGAGGGCGTTTGGGAATAAATTGTAGTAGTTGTAGTAGTAGTAGGATGGCTATGAAAATTTATATGAGAGCTCAGGCAGTCGCACGAAAAAACTATTCTTTCTGTTCAGGAGCCAGGTTTACATTGGTGGACATTACTGGCCATGGGAGGTGAATGAACTGGACAACAGGCCATTGCAATGCATTGCAGTCCACTGACTCTGAGTACGCATCATTTAAACTTAAAATTATAGCATACTTTTATGCGCATGTTATAATTCACACTACGTGCGAAATGCCATTACAATTTGACCAACAGCAGCAGCAGCGGCTTTGTTCTCAGTACACTATTTTACAAATTTAATGGTTGCCTTTTGTTGATACTAACAAACTAGATTCGCTGTTTTTGGGGCGTGTACTTCTGATAATTTAATTAACCTTGTAATTTGGATCTTTCGGAGAGGAAAGTCCATCTTTGAATAGAGTTGGTAAAAATTATAGTTTTTGCTAAGTGTTTCATATGTTCCTATTGCTCTACAATTCCTATTTCAGAACATCCGCTTGAAATTTAATGTCTTTTTTTTATAATTCTGATTTGTGTACAATATGAAAATAGAATTTGATTAAAATAATAAAAATGTATATCAGTGCTAAACGATAAGAAATGGAAGGAAAAGATCATATGTACTCTTGCAGAAACAAGAATTAAGTTTTTCTGTATTAAGTTAAGATATATGAACAAAATTGCGATTTGATTGATATTAGTAAAAAACATAGTTAATTCCTGTAGAATAACAGCCATTAACCTTTGAATTGTATTTGGATTTATTTAATACTGGAAATAGAAATATATAAATATTATATAACCTGCGATTATTAAAATTGTGAAGTACATTTGTTTGTTCAAATTTATCAATTCTTCTTGTAAAAACGGGAGATCCAAATAGAGTTTAAAGAGTATTTCATTTTGAACATTACATAAGGCTGTGTTCTATCATTCTTCATACTTTAAACTTATGATCCTTTTTCGAAAAAAAAATTTTAAATATCTGTTACAAGACCTGCCGAAATAAAAATTTGCGTATAAATTAAATTTTAAATTTGTAAATTCCTTGATAAAAATGCAATATATTTAAAAGAAAAAGATTTTATAGATTATAACTGTATCCAAGTAGTGTGGTATTTACAAGGGTGGAAAATTGTATATCCTTTTACAATCTTCGCAAAGAAGCAATGTTATTTCGATCTATTGTTTTACTAAGCAATTAAATTATGAAAGTAAAATGATAATGTGGTTTATGCGGAAACATTACTAAAATAAATTAATATAGTAAACTGTATTATATACAATACTGTATTTATACTATTGTAATATATAATTTAATAAACTACATTATATACAACACTATACTAATATATTTTATTCTATTATTATATTATTTACATTTTAAAAATATTCTTAATACTATATTCCAATATTATTTATTCTCTTAACAGGTACAAACAAAGCGAAACCACAAACTATCAATGCCAACTATCAGACGAGTGCATTGAAAACGCCCACCGAGCAAGACGCATTAATCAAATGGAGCACCATATCACAGCATACACCGAAAGAGAGTCCATTTCTACCGAAGGCAGATGTACAAAGGATACATCGGACGCCAGTTGACGACTATCTGCAGGATGGTCCGCCAAAGTGTGCCAAAAACTGCGCAGTGACCAAATCGAAGGTCGCCAAATGGAAGGCGCAACTTAAAAAGTGGCCTGTTCACCAGGCTCACAGAGCGACGCCGCATAAGGAGGCGAAGCGGCGATTGAGACGAGAGACGGAGGAAACCGATGTGGATGTGCTGCAATTACCTACTGTTATCCCAAGCGGCACCACACTGGCCACCAATAGTGCAATAGTCACTGCTTATGCTAATAAATCACACTCAACGCTGAAGAGCTTGGTTAAGGCAAAGCGAACCCGATCCATGGTGCATTTGGCTCCCGAGGATATGCAACCGAAGCCAAAGGAGCCTGTGATTATAATCGACGACGTCGAGGAGTTTGACAGTGGCACCGCCACGCGCGATTTGTTTCCCAAGAGCGGAGATGATGGCGGGGATATTTCGGATGACGAGGAGCCAGAGGAACCACGTGCCCTGCCATTGAGGCCAGTGCCGCCCAATCCCTATGAGAACGAGGAGATGTCAGTCGTCTATGCGGAGCAACATTCGGAAATTAGACTTATGTGCGAAGTAGATCTGGACATTTCCTCTAGCATGTGGTACAAAAATGGTCAGGTAAGTGACATCAATTGGAATAGAACTAAATATATATACATATATATATATTTGTAGACTTAGCATACCTTCAGCTGCTTCAAAGGGGCCAAGCCAAGTTGTGTGCAACTTTTGACTTTAATTGCATTCTTCTGCGGCCCGTTTTGCTTCTAGTGGTTCCATTGGGTCTCTTAAGCTGTCTCGTACTTTTCCCATTTAAACATTTATACCCTATAGCGATCAAGTGCATTGAGTATGCTGTACAACCGTTCATCGTTTCCTATGCAAATAGAAGAGCATGAATGCAACATTCAAGTATAGAATTTTCAAATAGGAGTAAACTTTAATAAATGCATTTGACACTTTTCACTTTTGCATACAGGGTATCTCTGCTCGGTCACTTTGCATATCTTTTCAACTGTCGCATTCTTACATGCTTTATTTTTTTGTTGGCTGCTCTGCGATTGTCCTTTGTGCCTTCATTCCTCTTGAACGCTGTTTTCTATCTTCCTGACAGACGTCTCGAGTACCAGCCTTGTCTCCCCGGTTTTTTTTTTTATCCATTTGAAGTTCGGCTTTTGTTGCCGCTTTCCTATTTGTCACTTAAATGCCGCATTATGCAAATTGGATAATCATTATCATTTGATAGTTTGTGACGCTCAAAAGCTTTCGAGAGCTCGTCCATCTTTCACATTTTATCCTTCGCGTACTATCTTCAAATTTATAATTGAAGCTTTATGGCAAAGATGCGAGTGTGTTTTCTCTCCCACGGTTTCTCTTCTCTTACTATTATGGGTATATAATTATAATTGCTGATGTAACTGGCTTAGAGGTAAGCGAAAAGTCGAGTGTATGTTTCTTACACTTACAGAATATGTTTCTTATTCTACCTCTACCTTTACAACTACAAGTTACATAACTCATTAAATGCACACAATATGGGATAATTGTAAATGTATTCGTAGTCTACTCTGACTACTTAAATACATATATAAAAGGGAATACATGATTAGTATAAGTACCAGCAGACTTTTCAGCAAAGTAATCAAAGGAATGCTGAGCTAATATCAAGTTTTACATAATCATTTTGCAGTGTTCAGCTTCAGCTTCAGCATGCTGTACTGTTATTTCTTTGCTGTTCCTCTTTGTTTATTTAACAGTTGCTTTCATGCTGCCCATATTGAAAAAAGAGCAACAAGAGCAATGAGTGGTTTGCCAAAGTTGTTGATTGAAACTAATACAGCAAGAGCAGTAATAAAAAGAGAAAGAGAGAGAAAGAGAAAGAGTGAGGTAATCAAAGGCCTTTGTTACATCGTCTACGTTATTGTACATATTTACACTGCGTCGATTTGATGACCAAGGAATATTATACATACATATTTGGTTTTAGCTTTAAAAATGCTGTAATCAACAACTGACTTTTAAACCAAGTGGATAGCAGATAACATGCCAATTACAACTACGTTTATTTAGACAATCGACAATAAAAACATATAATTGACAACACAATACTACTTACTTCGATTCTAATTTTATATTCAATATTTGCCAGGCTGTTCATAGTTTCGGAAATAACTCCTTCGCTGTCACATTTCGACCTTTGAAATATTCCTTTTTTGGAAAACGAAATTCGCCTCTTCAAGTCCATACTGAAGCCTGTTTGGACCTACGCTATATAACTCTGGGGGTATGCCAGCAATTCAAATATTGAGATACTTTAGCTTTACTAATGAAAAACTTTGCGACAAATTGCCAATGCTTCTTTCTACGTATCTAAGGCAAATATTCACAAAGACCATTAAAGAAGAAATAAAAAAATTAAGTGAAAAAAAAAACCGATAGACTTTATAACTACGATATTATTTAGACTTAAGTCTAATAGACAAAATTTTAACAGTAAAAAAACTGAAATGATACCACATATTCGATCTCCCTGCAAGATAATTTTAAGCAACTGAAAAGATGTGACATACAATATAAGGGATCATTGGATAACTGCTATTTCTGTTAATTATACAATTTACTCATTGTTAAAATAGACAGATTGTAAATTAAAAAATAACAAATATTAATAAAATATAATAGTTGAAATGCTTAATTTAAAATTGTGTAAGCTGGAATTTGTTACACCGTAATTAAAAGTTGCTTTAATAAACTTTAAGTTTAATTTCGATTTGCATTCTCCATAATTCTGATTTTCTTTACACAGAGTTTTAATAAAGCTAATGCATAACTTATTAACTGCTTAATCCACACATCTCACACAAATTTTAATTACTTATTTATTATCGACAGAGCAGAAAAATTAATAAGCATTATTGCTCGCAAAAAAAAACTATGTAATCCATTTTATACAAAAATTGCAGCATCAACCATTTATCGATTCTGCTTTGCGTTCATATTTCAGTAATTTATGAAAATTCAAAATATTTATATTTGTTGTATGTTGTCGAGAATATCTGCTTCTTAGCTTATTAAATCCTTTTTTAATTTCTTTTTAAGTTATGAGTCTGAAAATTAAATGCTTCGACAAATATTTTTTAAAAAACCCCAAGTCCAGCAAGCTATTGAGCTAGTAACTATTAAATGTGCTGTTTTTTTTTTTGTGGTATCGAATGCATTTTGATAAGTTCAATGAGTGTTTGGTTTATTTACTTTGTGTATCTTTGTACATATATCATTAAGTCCTCATTGGCTGTCAAATGACAACTGACCTTACAGGTATCTGACTTTTTTACTTGATATTATGAAACATTTGTTTATTTTCGTTCTTATAATTCACCTAAGAATAATGAATGTGTTATTTTGTTAGTGTATTTATATTGCTGCATTATTTATTAAAGTTCTGAGTAACACATGTAAATTACTAGGCAAATGCAAATTAGCCTCGCCTCGAAGCCTTTTTGTTTATGTGCCCCACTGCAAAATTGTGAGTTTTCAAAAAGTTGTCTGTGAAAAGTCGCGACAAGTCGCTTCCATTATTCTGGTAGTCAAATAGGCGGCGCATGGCATAACTTAATAAACGACATTCGCAGAATGTGTGTGTGTGTGTGTGTCCTGTGGGACTCTCGTGGTGTCCGGGAAACGGAAAAGGGAAAAGGAGTTGCGGTTGTTGCAAGTAAATCACTTCAAGCCAAGAAATTAATCACTCAGATTAGAAGCGGGCAAATCCCTAAATGATAACCAGCAACGTTGCAGCGTTAGGTCGTCTAGAACCCAGAATCCAGAATCCCAGAGCAGAGTGGCGGCTTCTACCTTTGACAAGTTTATTAAGTTAGATGCAATGTCTACACTGCATAGCTCGGTCTCGGGCTCGGGTAGAAGTTTGCCTCAATCTCTTGGTCTACAATAGAATCAACGCTGCTGACGCTGGGAACATCGCAGCAGCAGCAGCAGCAGCATCAGCATCTTTTCCCCATGGTGCAACTGTATTAGTTGTGTTAAAACAAAAGTCAGCCATGTGAAAACGGAGGCACGAAGAGAACTTGTGGATCAGATTAAGGGCGGCCGCACCATGGCAATTACAACAATGATGCGGCAACAATGTAAGACAATGTCTAAATAAATTCCGATTCCAGTTGCAATCTTTGTAAGGAAAAAATAAAGCAGTCACCGCATTTGAAATACACTTTCTTGTGTGAAATGATTTTAGAGAGAGCTTTCTCTGAATTCCGGTATTTGTGATTGGTGATAAAGACACCAATATAAATTTTACCTCTGATAACTCAAAAGTAGTAATTTTTTGACATTGCCTTTTCATTTTCAATATTCCCCCAATTTAACCTAGTATATTATATAAATTTCATTTCTGATAACTCAACCAGCATTTCTTATTTATCTGTCTAGTCAACGTTTGACTTTGTCGTTTCCCTCACTGTAACTACAACTGTTCAATGACAAGCGACAAGTGTTCAACGACTTGTGCTGTACTTTCTAAAGTGACGTGTGTTTCAACGGATTTCAACGTAGCCATGAGGCAAGCTCCAGGTTCTATAAGTAGCTGCTGCCACACTGCGCATCTTCACTCCGCACTCGTATGTGTGCCGAACAATTTATTGTTGAAAATTATCAAGAGGCTAATATATTTGCTGAAAGCAATTTTAACTTAGTTGCCTTGGGCCATGAGTAGAGAAAGTTTCTGCTCAAGAAGAAGCCTTAAGTAATTTTTTTTGATTGAGTCGAAATTGTAATAGAGCAATGAGTAACCTTCAACTATTGCAAGTGATTTTATAATATTTTGGCATTTAACTTAGTTTTATTGTAATTTTTGAAATAATTTAAATGTTTGCAAAATGTTTTTTTTTTTTGCTGGTAATGTGAATTCATGCGAGCAACTGCAATTATCGACTAATATTATTGCAACCCAAAAATTTATATTTTATGCGCTTGAACTTAAAGTAAAATGCGTGTGCATATCTGAAAATTTGATTTTATTTTATCCATAAATATAAATCAAATGCGCATACATAATTTGCAGCACTCATTGCGGAATTATTTGTAAAAATAAAAACAATGCAATTAGAAAATGCATTTCCATAATAGCACCAAAAATGCATATATAGTATATGTATACTATATATTTGCTTATATGTTTGTTGTGGCCATGTCGCAGCATTGTGAAGCTTACACATATCCAATCCTAAATAGCAGTGCCTGATAGCAAAGCCGCAAATTATGCAAAGTTATGCGCATGTAAACTCAAATGTGCCTTCAAATATGCAACAATTTATGCGAATTGACGCAGCTGCAGGACAGGAAGGAAAAAACGTGTAGACAAAAAGGCGAAAATCATTATTACCAACAGCAGCAGGAGCAAGCAGCAGCAGTAGACAACGGACAACAGCAGATCGCAGTCTGGGTGAAGTATGCGTGAGATTTAATGCCCAGCTTAGATAACAACTGGTTCGCAGGCAACAATTTTCATTCCATGGAATGTATGAATGCAACTGGGGCTGGCTCAAAACAATAGAGCGTGTAATCTGCTGCTGCTGCTGTTGCTGCTGCTGTTGCTGGCCGCTCTCGATGCTCTCGACGTTGTAAACAAAGATTTGCTACGCTCATTTAACGCTTTTGTCTAGCAACTTTGTTGCCAAAACCGTAATATCACACACACCACACCACACACACTTACACAGTGGGCAGCAGGTGTACAACAGTCGCCAAATTCTCTGTGCCATCGTACCTCATAAATTTCCAACTGAATGCGCCGTTGCACACCCTGCAAATTCAGTCGCCGGTTGCTAGTCGCCACTCGGCCACTCGAAACTCGCCATTCGACCAGTTGCCATTCGACCAGTTGCTAGTCACCAGTTAGCAATCGTCGTAGTATTGTCGCCCCGCCGTAGGTTAATAAATTTCAGCAATGGCCGCCACATCGAATGTGGTAAATGGTCAACGGAAGTAGAGATGCTCTCGAACGCATTGAAATGGAGTACGCAAAAAATTCAAAGAGTTCGAGCATTTCCGAAATGCGGCGAATGTGCGACTCTAGAGAATTGGGATAACAAAAATATTTTGGTGTATAAACATTGTAAAAATTGATTGTTTTTATAAAGTTGCGTACAATAAATTTTTACATGTATACCAGCAGACCTTAAAGTTTTTAATAATGTTAATATTTGATTAAATATTTGGAATTCTTCAGAATAGTTTTATAACCGCTACTCATAGGGTAGAATGGTATTATAACTTTCTGCCTCCAGGAAATGTATGTAGCAGGAGGAACAAGGAGGAATCTGCGATCCTGTAAATTATATTCATTTTGATTCAGCGTCGCATCCGTCTGTCCGTCCATCTGTATGAGCACCTAGATTTCAGAGACTATACAAGATAGTTATATAATTTTCTTCTACAGCTCTTGTTATGTTTGCATGCAGATGAAGATTCCTTAAAATATGATTGCGATCAGATAAAAATTGTAGAAGTGATTAAAGACACTTTTTTTTCTCCTATGTAGTGTAGATCTTAGTTGCCTTGGCTGACATTCTAGTAACTCATTCACAATATACCAAAAGCAGAACCTTTCTTACTTGTTAACATTGTAAATGAAATAAGGATTGACGAGCTCACATTTTGCTCAGTTGTGATGGACTTTGTATTTATTAAATTTAACTGTAATAAATATTTAGCTATGATACTGGCTCATCGGAAGTAGTATCACGATTAAACTTGGCCAATTCCTCTAGTTACACATTGACCCAAAGACAGTTGAAATGGATTTTCTTTAGCGCGTGAAAAGCAATGCACTATTTTTCAGGCAACCACTTTTGTTTCCATACATTGACAAAGTTCGACATTGTAGCACTTTAATGTTCACACATTCTCATCCAATAAACATCCACTATAACATATATACCGATTGAAACCTAAACTATATCAATAAAAAGTAACAGTTTTGTTTTCTACTCGATGGTCTTAGGCAGAAGCCATAGAAGACCTATGTGTAACTTATAGCCAACAGTAAATGCATGTAACAACAGTAATAAAACTACAGACGAGTGTATTCGACTGTGAGCTACACGCTAAGCATTTAAATATACGGAACTGTATTTTTCATATAACAAGTGCTGTCACCAAAAATTTAAGCTCTATCTTTAATAGTCTCTGACACTAGGTTTTAAACGGACAGCCGTGGCAATATCCTCTTAGCTTTAGCTGTTAATCAAAAAATATACATATATACTTTAGGACTGCTTTCTTGTAGTACAAAGTTATATAAGTAATGAGCTTCTACACCATAAGTAGAGGGCTTAAAAACAGACTTATTTTCAACCAAATTTGATCGTCCTTTGAACTCCTACTATATTAAACAACAGTTTTTAATTTGTTAAATACTGTATTACTGTATCATCAATATACACAATATTGTATGTTATAACTAAAAACCCGCCATTTTATTTTATTTATTACTTATTATGTATTTTAGTTAAATTAGATATTTAACCCGAAGTCGTGCTTAACCTTATTGTATCATTGCTTATAGGTGGTCCATGCAATGGATCGTACGTCCCGAGTCACCGATTACCGTTTCATTAAGGAAGCAAATGGCGCGTTAACTATCACAAATGTAATGCTGGAAGATGATGGCAAATGGCAATGCGAGGCGGAAAATACCCGACGTTATACAGAAAATGCTCGTCCCGTTAAGTTGGTTGTGCTGGGTGAGTACCAAAGTAACAAAGGCTGAATATAAAGCTTTACACAATTCAAGCTTAAATTTGAATTTATATTGAACTGTCAATGACAAATTCAATAATGATAATTCACCTTATACAGATCGACCGAAGCCTCCTTATCTACTTATTGATTCGCGTCGCTTGGATGCTGGTAACATTTTTGTGCCTGTCAAAGAGAACTCCGAATTGAATTTGGCATGCGTAAGCGAGGGAGGCAATCCACGTCCCACTCTCACCTGGGAAGTTCTTCTCAGTCCAGGTGTGGATCGACATGCACAGAAAGTGTCCGCTGACGTGTTAGAGCTGGAGGAAATCAAATCCGAGAAGGTTAGTATGAAAACGATTCTCTGATTATATTTTTAAGCAAACTTTAATAATGTGTATGCTTCGGAATCATAAATATACTACAAATATACCAAGATTACATACCATAACATTGTCAGTCAGTGTAGCTACTCCTTACTCCCCTTGAAATTATGTAATGATATAATAATTCTTTTTCCTGAATATAGTTATTAAGGGATTGTCTCACTCGAAACCCTAACTTTAAATTACATACAATATTCTTTTTATTGCTTTTTGATTTGCCTGGACAGAGTTGGGCGTGTCGAAAAACCTAAAACAAATTTGCGTGTTGTTAAAAAGTGGTAGCTCTGATTTTTGGTGAACCTACGGACAAACAGACAAACAGTCGGGAAGTCAGATGGGCGGACATGGTTACAACGTTTCGACTGTTGATGGGGACTAAGAGGTCGGAGTTGCCTCCCTCAGCATATGTTACATACATTTCCTGTTGTCATAACGATAACATACCCTATACAAATAGTATATAGAGTCGCGTGTGAAAGATAAACTTTGCATAGCTAAGGTTTGTTCACAGAGAAAGACATGAATAATATAATATGGGGGGATTGAGAATAACCAGAAAAAGAAATGAAACAAATAGTGAGCGTATAAATATGAGAAGTTTCAACTATTCACCTAAACGTCTGGACTTCTGGCATGGGTTAAAGGTTGCGGTGGCCACAAATTTGTTTGTCTTGCACTCGAGCATAATGAAAAGCACACATTTTGGTCAAGCTTTGTATAAACCAAACAACCACCAAATCACTCGGTATGCAACCGCCTAACCACATGCAACGAACGACCTGTCAAACACATCGAAATTGATGTCTTGAGTGTTTAGTGTATACATATACATATTGTACATATATCCCTGTATTGTATGTTATACTCGTATGTCTGGGGGAGAAGTGTTCGCGTGTTGTAGACCCTAAATGCCACAAATTTGCATGTTTCCTTTGGTCTGTAGCCATCCATACAAGCTTACCAGATGATTGATTGAGAACTGTGCTAACACAAATTGCATGACAAGGTGGACAAGGGGGGACGGGTGGACGGGGTAGTGTCTACTGCTGCCATTGGCATTGACATTGAGGTTTCAGGTTTTGTTTAGTAGTGCCGCATCGCATCGCATCGCATCGCAATGTGCTTTAATTTAAATTAATGATGTCGCGCTGATAACAAGCTCGACTAATTGCCTGTCATTTCAACAAATTTACTTTGACTTAGCCGTTAAATTGAAAGAGAATTTTCCCCAAAAATGCTTGCCACCCACTTACCACACTCTTTGTTTTCTATATTTAGGATAAGAACGGCTATAAAATCAACAGCGGTGCCAAAAGCGAGTCACGTCTTCCCGCCGTCTACAGGGCTCATCACAATGCCCGAATATTGTGTGTCATGGAGCATCCCACTCTGAAGATTCGACAGAATGCCTCCTTGCTCCTGGATGTACAGTGTAAGTGTCAATTATTGATTTTGTTTATACAGATTATATTGAAGGTTGTGTAAGCAGTAAACATATTATTCACATTGTTTCAGTTACGATAATCAGTTACGAAGTCAGTTAGGTTTTTCTTAAATCGTAAACTTATTTTGACATTCCTTAAATAGAGAAACCCTTTGGAATAAATCCAAACAAACATGACAAAAATTGAAGCTCGCTGGTTTAATTAATAGACTGCACAACGTCGAGAGTCAAGCCAAGTTGGGTGTGCGGAAAAGTAAGAGTGAACTGCAAGTAAAAGTGAAAACCAAAAGGCAAATGTTGATTAAAAAGTTAAATTGCAAAAGTTAATACACGCTACGAGGAGCACAACACTCGGGGTGGCTCCAAAGAATGTTTTCAAATTGGTGGCAAAGGTAAACACTACCCAATAATTACGGCCCAGCTGTGGAGTGTTCATACTATATATACTATATATTTACGCTCTACGTGTAGTGGGATGCACAGAGAGAAAATGTACGTTGCTTAATTTCCTCAGTACTAAGTGAATATCAAATACATATTTTGCACTTTATTTGATATAAAGACTTTAAAACAGATTTAGGCTATTATCTTTTAACTTCTTACTCATTACATTATTATTCATCACATTATTAAACTTAGAAAACTAGAAAATTATAGTAGGGTTTTATATGTTGTGTAAAGTAAAAAAAGAACCAATTTTTGCTATTCAAACTTATTTTCAAATATATTTAACGTCAATTTGCCATTGGTTTACAAAGAGTGTAGTATCAATTTGTAATTGAAGCTTCCCTAAATAAGAATAATAATAAAATTAATATAATAGCCGGACACTTTTTTGTCTTTCTAAATCGAGAGAAATATTGAGAAGCTGAGCTTTTAATTACGCTCTAACTAAAATGTAGCATTCATGCTCTTAACATATGTAAAATTCTGTGCGTTAAAAGTTTAGACAGTTCATCAAATAATATAAATATTTAGATTAATTTAACATTTACGAACCATATCAATATAAAGATATCGATTACATTCTAGGGCTTATCTAGAAATCATCTTCATTCAGAAGTATTTCGTTTTACTTTCCGAAAATCTTGTAAGATTTCAAGGTTGACTATATGATCGAAGCAACCCAGATCTCTTTTTCTTGCAAATTAAGTTTACTAGCATGTTTAAGCTTGCTAAAATGGGCGGATGATGATAGCTTTATGAAGATAAATTCCTGGACGACAGTTTTGCGGTGGCGTCGAAACTTAATTTGCATTCAGTTTTATTATAAAAGTTTGCTTTATCCAGGCGTTTATTTTTGTGGGTTGTAATTTTTTAATTAATAAACTATTTTGTTGATGTTTCAACAGTCGCTAGTCCGCCTCTTCCAAGTCAAGCTGACAAAACTAGGCAAAAAAAAACAACCAACTCTTCGCCTCTGCTCTTCTCTTTGTGTGTACAATTCTATTATATTTTTCTTTCATTCTTCGCTTTTGCAGATACGCCCTCATTTGCAATCTCTCGTACACCTGGTTTTGGCTATCCGCTGCGCGAAGGCATTGAAGTTAGCCTCAAGTGCGACGTCGACTCAAATCCAACGAGTACTCCGCGGTGGCAGAAAGACGACGGTGACACACCGGTAAGTCCTCTAAAAACTTATGCACACACACACACACACACACTAGCACATTCCTCTTCATTCTTTACTGCAGCTGCAAGGAGTAAGTTTTAAATGGATTTTCGTGCAGTTATCACGAAAAAGTGCTTCGACCAACTATTTACATTGCTTTAATTACCAAAAATTGTTTACGCACAAGTCCGAGACTCATTTGCATTATTCCAAATATATATACATATGTATCTTATTTTCGCTTGTTTTCTTCTTCGTTTCTTCAGGTACCACAAACTGGCGACGGATTTCTTAACTTTACATCCATTAGACGTGAACACTCTGGCTGGTACAAGTGCACATCACGACATCTGAACTTTCAATACTCGTCAATTGGTTATTACCTCAGCGTACGCTGTAAGTATCGGCACTTGTACTTTAGATAAATTACCCACCACTCCTAGGCGACAAATTCCATTTAAATTGGCGCGCATGATAATATTTTTGCCATTAGTTCTCATATAATAAAAAACCAGTAAGTCGAGTGTGCTCGACTGTGAGATACCCGCTACACATTTTGATAAGAGGCAAAATAATGAGGTATTTCTCTCGAAATATACCAAAATAATATACCACAAAATACACTGCTTATACAAAAGTGTTTCTTTAATAACTTCGACAATTGTTATCTATCGCAATCAAGTTTTGAAGAATCACAAAGACTTTAAATAAATATAGTCTTATATATACAATATATATATATATGTCGACGCTGATCAAGAATATACTTACTTTATGGGGTCGGAGATGCCACATTCTACGTGTTACAAACATTTCCCGCCTGCACAAACTTATTATACCCTGCTACCCTATGGTTAGCGGGTATGAAAATTGTCAAAAATTCTAAGTAGATTTTATGACAGTCCCACATGGCGCGTCCCATCGACCCACTGTTAATACGAGGGTACAAACTCATTCCACACCCATTCCCCATCGCTCTCTCATTTTTGTGCTTACTTTTGGGGGTTGCGGTGATGCGGTGATGATAGCACACTATTGTTGCGTATTCGCAGCCGCTTCTCGACACCTTTCATATGCAAAAAGTGGCAAATTACATTTGGCACTGGGTGTAGAGAGGCAGAAGGCAGGGAAAACGCTGTCAACCCTCTGTAATGCGCCATTTTGGCTGTCAGTGTTCTTTCTTTTTCATGGGTTACGATTTGCGCTGTGTTCTATAAGTTTCATACACACACATTTTATGCGCCGAACGCGTGTTAATGCTTGTAAATATTTTTATTTAATTTATGTTGCCGCCAGACGCCACTTTGTTTGCAAACGTTGTTGTATTTTGCCTAAAAGCAGGCTTTTTATATGTCAATTTGTATACCCACTACCCAGAAGGCTGGAAGGGTATTATAAATGTTGTGCCAACAGGAATGTACCATATATAATAGGCTAAAACGCGCCATTTCCGATCCTATAAAGTATACGTAGTCTCGACAGCTGAAACGAGCGTGGAAATGACTTTCGTCATACCCGGTAATAAATGCAGTCTAAAGGCTTGCTTGGGTGGTTAAACGGATGAGCAATTTGAAAGTTATTGGCCGACATAATAATTGACTATAATATGTTAAAAATAATACATCATTGTGTAATGTTATTATCATTATCTTAACGGTCAAGCAGAGTTCACTCTCTTAATAATACATTCTTTATATGCTTTGTAGTCTGATAAATATAGAAAGCGGGTATCTGACAGACGTGCATACCCTACCAAAGCATTCTTACTTGTTTTCTTTTACTGTCACGCGCAAATCGTCAGCAATTGTGAAATCGAAAAGTATTTGCTGAAATGATTTTTTAGCGCTCTGACAAGAAAAAAGCTTTAATATGAAACCTAAGCGAGTGAAAAACTTCCTTTTTATTTGTAAAGTTAGTAAAATAAAATCATTTTAACAAATAATTTATTACGACTATCACGTATTCTATGTATTAAGAATAGTTTGTATTCACTGTCTAAAATGTCAATGCACAATAATTGTTAGTATATAGTTTAAGCATCATAGATTTCATTCAATGAGTTGGAATAAAAATCATTATATGTACATAGAAGATTTCCTTTCGATGGCAAGTCACTTAATATAGCGGGGTATAAAAACCTTGTGAAAAAGCGACATTTTTATCACCTAACAGAGGCAATATAACTACTAAACGGAACCTAACTAAACTCCCGAAATAGCTACTCATCAATCACGACAAACAGAAAATTACGGGTATATATCTCTGAAGGCAGAAATTGCACAACAAAAAGACATTTTGACGTGGTGAAAAGAAAAAAAAATGAGAAAAAAAATTATTGGTAATAACAACTTGACAAAGTGTTTCCACTTTTTATGCGACCCACATCCACATCCTATCTTTGGCTATACAGGCGCAGGCACAGACAGAGGCAGAGGAAGAGGAAGAGAGGCCCAGGCACACCCACAATTTTAGCTTACTCAAACACACCCTGGGGACAGCTCTTCCGTCCATTTTCGAAATTTTTTTTTTTGTTTTTTTGTTTTTTTTTTTTGTTGTAATGGCGAAAACGGCGAGAAACCAAAAAGAATCCTGACAGGCGGCTGACGTTGCTCATTATTGGAAAACAAATGCTTTATTAATAAAAGTAAAACCTCCCAGAGAGGCCAAGAAGTGAAGTCAGAGTGTAGAAAAATACGAGTACGAGTGCGCATCAACCCTCGCGCTGACTGATGGGTCGACATATCGGCATTTATTAATGATTGATGAGCCATCCACGCCTATGGTGCCGTTACTTCTTTTGCTCTTTTTTCCGCCGACAACGCGAAGAAGAACTTTTTCTTCTTTTGATTTTGTAACAGAATCGAAAGAAATGTGAGATTCTTGCGAGAGGCTGAAATCGTAGTTGGCAAAACGTTAAGCACGTAAATCAATTTGTAAAACGTAACTGCCAAATACTAAATTCAACTTTTGCCAACATTTGCAAAGTCTGGCCCCGATTCTGTGTGTACTCGTAACCGGGTCCCACAGGGCCAAGGTGTTGCTGACAACCGAAAATGTGCATGTAAAATATGTAACAGACATTCTGCTTTATTTCCTGGCATTATATCGAAATTATTGACCAGCGAAATCATTCAAACGGACGTGTCTGCTCGTTAACTTGTTACTCAATTTTTTGACATTCCATTGTAAAAATGAGGCGATGCATATTGGGCTAATTGCCAATAATAAGTTGATAACTTTAACTAATGCAAATAAATATCAAATCGATATCAATAAGATGAGAAAATATAGGAAGAATATAAAGAAGCAAACACATTTCGAGATTTATCTATTAATATGATAAAACAAAAGTCAGAAAGCTAGATAACAAAATATAGAAAAATAGGATATTCAATGTATGGATTCTATTAGATTTCAAATCTTCAATATGTTACATACACTGTGATAATGACAGACAGAATCTAAGAGGTTTGAATCGTTTCCAAATTAAATCATTTCTTAAAGAACTTCAATGTTTTATATTAATTTTTAATGAAATTTTTAGGTATCGTTAAGATATTATGAATCTTTCCAAATCAAAACGTTTCTTTAAGAACTTCAATGTTTTGTATTCCGTCATAATGTAATCTTCAGGAATCTTCAAGATTCTCTGAATGTATCTAATACAATCTAAAATCCTAAAAAAAGGTGGTTTATACTGTCAGGCGAACATAGCGATATCTGTCAAGCTTTTCACCTTGGTCAAGAATGTATCTGATGTTGGTTTTCAAACTTACAATGGATTTTTTGTTACTGTCCCTCTTACGTTTTCACGCATACCAATGATATGAATTTTATATACTATGTAGTAGTTATATTCTCTGTGAAGAACATTCTTCTTGACAAATGTCCTTCTTGTTTCAAGTTTGATTTATGTCAATGGAAATGCAAATTTCCAATGACTTTCAGAGCTTTATGAGTGATAAATATAATAATCCCAAATACTTGCATCATTAATTTTCTTTCAATTTATGTTTGCAGATGACTCAGTGGATGTCACCTCAGAGCCTGATGACCAAGATGTCTCTGTGGCAGCTGCCTCGCATAATCCTAACAAAGGACAATTGGAGGTACAACTAGGCGGAGCCGTAACGCTGCAGTGTCCACAAGGTTAGTTCAATCTTTCTTTGATTTCTTAAGCTAAAGTAACAAATAAATTGACGCAAAAGTGAAAAATTGTAAATAACATAATTTCTGAACTGAATAAAAAGAATAAGAAAATAAAAATTGTAATTATAATACCAGGCTATCCAGACTCATTAGAGTCTAGTATTGTAATTACAATTTCCATTTTATTATTCTCCTTATTCAGTTCGGTAATTTCAGTTCTATTTGGTAATTAGCACTATTGAAAATTAAATATGCGTTCTCACTCTCCAAGTGTTTTGCTAAACCTCAACGATAACCAAAGCAGAAGAGCTGATAACGTTGCTGGAAGTGTTTACGATTCGTATTCGCATCAATTAAATAAATTAGAATTCGCATCCTAGTCCAAAGTCAATTAATTATATTACTAATGGCATCTCATCGCTTAAGGCAATGTCATTAATGTTCTCTATACACTGTCTTTTTCCTTATATTCTAATAGGATCCTTGGGTTGTTGGTCGCATTTGGATCCTGTCTCGGCTAGACTGCGGGGTCTTGGATATGGAGCCTCCCAGCCAACAGGTCAATTCTCTCTCAAAGATGTAATGTACCAGGATGCCGGAACCTACAAATGTGTGGGACAATCGTTGGCGAATAAAAAGAAACTCGAAGTACTTCAGAGTGTAACCGTTTCAGTCAAGGGTAAGTAATATACATATATCTATTTCTTTAATTGGTTTTGTGAATGTCCGGCTAATTTAAATTAAACGCTGAAACTTTCTCAGTCGAAAGTCTTCGATGTGCAGTAGCTTTTTTCTGTCAACGCATTTATATCAGAAACTGATTAAGTGGAAGGAAATTATAAATGTATGTAAAGGCGAAAGGAGATATCGCCAAACCCATAAAATATATATATATTTATATGCATTTTTTCGTTTTGCTTCCTCTAGCCGAATCTCTTATTTTTCTGTCTCTATAAGCACCTAGATCAAAATGGCTATAAAAGCTTATGTGTAGGATGTAGAATCATTGAGCTCAAATTGGTTTGACATTTTTTTTCCACTAAATTGATAACATTTACAATATGAATAAATGTTTTTTCTATTTGTTACTGTTTGAATTGGTGCAAAAATATGAGGAAATGTACATGATCAAAGTAAAGTATGCTTAACGATTAACAATTCAACGGAAAATTTTCACTGCTTGCCAAATTTTTATTTATAATTATGCAAGTGAAATAAAGCGAATGTTCAAAAAAAAAAGAATACAAATTCTATGAAAAATGTTAAATTTATTATCTTAAAACTTTTTTACCAAAATTGAAATTGGTGCAGGTTGCTCAATAAAGCTAAAGAATGCAAAGAGTATATATTACTAAATTAAGGACTTCATTCTAAATGTCTTCCGGCATAAGTTAAAGTATTTTTTACCTATTAATGACATATAACCTAGCAGAGAGCGTTGTCTTAAAGCATACAATTGTATGCAAAATGTTGTAGAATAGTTAATTTTACATTTTTGTTCGCTTTTATATCAAAACGGAAATGCTTCGATCCAGTTTTCTCATCTTAAATAACTTAATGTTAGATAATTTA